>JAAFCE010005724.1:13115624-13260255 GCA_013389805.1 Trigoniulus corallinus | reverse complement strand
ACCCGTCCTGGACCTGTCACGACCCGTCCTGGACCTGTCACGACCCGTCCTGGACCTGTCACGACCCGTCCTGGACCCGTCACGACCCGTCCGTGACAGGTTCGAACTGGGATGATATTGCTCCGGAAATCTGAATAACAATCAAGATGACAGGTTGCGTTAAGTAGCAGCACTTTCAAATGCTGCTGCTGCTAAAGTTTTGGGAAGCATGATGACCATCACATCACTGACCACTGTTATTATTTGGAAAGAATCACTCTTGCTAAAGAATGGTTGGATTTCGACCCTTTTGTCGAATTGACCGGCATTTTCAAACGTGATGAAGTTATTAATGATGACTGATGTGAAGGTTATTATGATATCAAAGACCATGCAATCATTATTGCCTCTCCTCAATCGTCTCGAGTTGTGAGAACAAACTTGAAGGCCGTTTGGATTGTGTTGTTACGCCATTGTTGCATGCTTGTTTATGGTGAGACTAACAATAATAGTCAACTGAATTTGTCTTAATTTCCTTGTCAGGACTCTGGTTCCTCTGTTCGGCAATGCGGTATTGTAGCACTATAAGTGATGAGTCCAACTACTCGTTTGAAGACACGTTGCTGCAAGGTAAAGAAATTGTTGGAAATATTGAATTTCCATATTTGTCAACTATGAGTGTGTATATTAGGGGTAGTTTTGGGGTGGGGGACATCGCGGAAAAGATGAGAATAGATTGAGGTGTTATGAGCATGTGATGAGAAAAGGGGAAGAGGAGCTGGTTAGGTCCATCACTGAGATGCCTGTTATTGGAAGTACACGGGCAGGGGCGCGCCGACACAGTGTACAAAGTGTGCTGCCCACACAGGTGTCGGACGCTACTAGCACACCCCTGTACCCGGGGCAGAGGAAGACCTAAGCAGACATGGGAGCAGGTTGTACGAAGGGATATGATAATGCGAGGGATGGATATTCGGGAACCTGGTTGGTGATAGCCGGGAGTGGAGGACCAGAACCCACAGACCCGACCCAGCCACAGGCGGAATAAAGGGATGACGATGACATTTTTGTTAAATATCATTTTATCCTTCGACTGTAATGATGTATTTATTATCAAGAGCTAAAAGTAGCAGCAGAACACTGTGGGATTCCAAGAATGGAACATTGACCAACTGTTTCCCACGACAGAATCTTTCAGTGTCATGGCATTAGGTCGCCAGTCATTCATGTAAAACGACTTCCCAATTTCTGCTAAAATTTCGGTCGCTTAGGTCTCTGATCTGATCGTTGACGAGGAAAAGATTTCCGTAAAAAGAAGAAAAGCAGGAACAGCATCTTTTAAGGGCTCGGGCATGATTCTTATTGAGATTCGTTTTTGTAGGGTGCTCACCAGATGGAGGCCTGTTTTTGCCAGAATCGATCCCAAAAGTATCGACAGAGACACTGAAACAATGGTCCAACTTATCATATCAAGATTTAACTTTTGAAATTATCAAACTTTTCGTTGATGCCGAAGAAATATCTCATTCTGACCTTCATGGTATGGTCCAGGCAGTCTGATAGAACATTGGCGTTGTTATTACAAGCTGTCAAGTTAACAGTTATGTTGTCTTTATTTAGATCTTATTCAGAAGGCATATGAGAAGATTCCAATTACGAATAAAATAGAGATTGTCCACTTAAATAGTGGATTGGCAGTGGCTGAATTATTTCATGGTCCAACATTGGCATTTAAAGACTTGGCCATGCTCTGTGTAGGACAGCTGTTCAATTACTTTTTAAAGAAAAGGGGTAAACATGCAACAGTTCTTGTGGGTAAGTATTGGAATTGCAAATGGCACAAAGCTGCTAACCAAAGAGAGTATAACCATCTAGGTCCGTATTGACACATTTCAGAGGGGTGGAGGTAACATGTCCCTTTTTTCTTACAATTGATACGCCGCCGCTAACTGGAGATTATGTTGAGTGGAAGGCAGTAGGACCGGCCTTGGGGGCGGGTAGTACGGGAAGCTGCTCAAGGTCTCCCACTGAATAGGGTCATATTTAACTTCTGTAGAATATAAACTGTAATAAGATAGTGACAGAACTTTAATTCTTTATACACCATGCTTTACCTTACCCGGGAAGGTGGACCACTGGGCCTCCCACTTCGTACTTGCCCGGGGACTATCACTTCGTAAAGCTTTAGCAGTAAGTAGATAAACTGCTTCTGCTCTGGTGCTGTTGCATCATGCTTTGTGATATTATTTTTATGCGCAGCTACTTCTGGAGACACCGGTGGTTCTGCTATTGAAAGCATGAAAGGTCTGCCGAATATCGACGTCGTTGTAATGTATCCAAAAGGCCGGTGTAATGAAATTCAAGAACTGCAAATGACAACAGTTTTGGACAGCAACATTCATTGTTTTGCAGGTACTTAGCGTGTGTTCTGTCCTGTTGATCAGTCCATTTCTCAAGCTCTAGTTCAGATTTTCTGTTCGTTTATAGCTGAAGGCACTTCAGATGATGAAGATGCCGCCATGTTCGCCGTTTTTGACGACAAGGGCTTTTCACGTCGTTACAATGTCACGGTGGCCAATTCTTATAATTGGGCCCGAATCATGGTTCAGATATCGCACTTTGTTTACGTTTACTTGCATTGTGTTGTTTCGATCGGCAAGCCTATTCAAGTGCTGATTCCTACGGGCGGAGCTGGTAATTTGACAGGTAAGTGATGAAATCGTTTTCAATTTGACACTAGCGTAGTGCCTCCACCAATTTTAGAAAATAATGAGATTGACCCCTTCACCCCCTCTCTTCATATTTTGTCGTGCTGGTCGGACATACCACTGCTAATTTTTCTGTGAAATGTTCATATTTCTCGTGATGTCAAAATGGTAGTGCAGGACGTTGAACAGTTTAATGACAACTGATGAAGAATAACTCTATTTTGTCTTGTAGCTGGTTGCATAGCTAATATGATGGGACTTCCCATTTTTCTGGTGGCGACAGTTAACGACAATGACGTCATTCACCAGTGTCTCACCAAAGGAGTCTTAGCCACCAACGACGAAGTTGTCAAGACGTATGCATCTGCAATGGACATTCAGGTAGAAGCACTTAATCTACAGTATTTCAAATCTTTTTTGCTATTCTTCCTGTCACAGTTGTCTCTTATATGCCGTCTTCTGCTTTAGATTCCGTATAATTTTGAACGCTTGCTCTACCTCTTTTCTGGTAGGGATATTAAGTTGGTTTCTCAATTAATGAATACGTTCAAAAATACGAGAAAAGCAGTCATTCCTAAAGATGTGATACAAAAGGTAAGTGTTCAGATCTCTATTCACATGGGGTGAAGTGCCATTAGTGTAGCTTTGTGCTGATAGATGACAGGCAGGCGGGCAGAAGGTAGAAGGATGTGAAAAAATTGGCAGATTTTTTTTTTGCATTTGTTTAGATGACAGCTGTAGTTACAACAAGACCCTGCTGCAACACATCGATTTTGGATGTCATCAAACAGTGTTGGAATCAACATCGATATTTGGTTTGTCCTCACACTGCCACTGCACTTGCTTATCATTATGCATCAAAAAATCAAAGGTAAGACGATTAAGAAAGCCACTGTAAAGAATCGAACCTGTAATCAATTGCTTACTCGTTGAATGCTCTACTGTCTGCCTGCTCCACCAACTAACCCTATCACACAACTCTTCAAAACGAAAAATTTCCTCTCTTCGAACTATGGCGTCTGCCTTGTCACTCTGATGACACTTTTGAGTTATTTTTTTGGATAGATGAAAGGAATTTACGCACTCGGAATGGGATTCCCGACTGAAACACGGCCCGGAACCGTTTAACACATAAATCCAGACTAGGCCCTTTGTTGTGCATTTAAGAGCTTCACTCGTTATTTGGGTGAGCCTGGATAGCTCCAGCTCACTCGTCTTTTCACGTAGTATGCCTGTCACGTGACACCACGTTCTACGAGTCTTTGCTCCTCAGCTTGGCGCTCGCGGTAGTCTCGGGGTCCAGGTTACCTTTCTTCTCCTAGATCTGGCCAATCTACTACAGACAAATAATGAAATGTGTAATAACCGTCGTCATCTGCCCCCCCCCCCCCCCGGGGGAGAACAGGTACTCTGCCGCGTCCTCTCTTCCCACCCTGTGTAGTTTGTTTGTGTTTTAGGGCCCTTCAACTACAATGCGAGACGATTTTTGGGTATTAGCAGTACCCAGTTTTGCCAAGCGGCCACCCATGTCAGTACTAGCTGGGGTTGCGCTGCTTCACTTCAGTGATAAGATGAGAACTGGTGTGTCCAATAATCAAATTGTTCTGTGTTCACTCAGAAATTGGGTGACTCAATACTCAATTTCCCTGCGTCTCCTACCAAACATCTCGGATGAGCTTGTAGTCTATCTCTCCCTCTGCTCCTGCTCCCAGGTCTCTTGCTAGGCGTCGAACGTGCGGCTACCTCCTCTTAAATTGAGCTGCAACTATTACCACCGTTAAAATTTCAGTGACCTAACACAGTTTTTAATTTTCAGAGATCCACTATTTCAAGTGTGTATTGCAACGGCGTCGCCATTGAAATTTCCAGAAGTGATAGCTGCTTGTGGAATTGTGCCACCACTGAGCGATATTCTTAATCAGTTGAAGAGCAAACCTACCAAGTACGAGTTGCTACCTAAAGGACACGATTGGTGCCAAATTTTAAAGAGGAAGATTGAAAGTATTAAACAGTGATTTTTTAGGTCATCTTTAGCGGCTCGCCTAGGGACCTGAAATTTCCGTAAATTTTTATGTCCATAGTTGGGCTAATCATTTAGAGTCCGTGTTTAGTTCCTGCGTCTTCTTTAAAGGCCTACAAATACACTAGTCTGACATTGCTTCAGAGTTGGAAAACTAATTGTCCTGTAAATTTGATTTACAAAATGTTAGTAGAGTAGAATTTACCCCATCAATAAAATTTTAGTCAACTTCTTATTGTTAATGAGTTACAAATCTTTTAAGTTCCTGAAAGTGACATGACGAATATAATTGTAATATAGGTTTGAAGTAAAATTTAAGTACAACCTACATTACAATATAGACTTGTAATAAGTTTTTGAATGCCCTTCGTGTGTTGGTCATCGTCTTTTAACCGCACCTTAGGTAAGATGTCGTTTTATCAAGAATATTATCAGAAACTTTAAAAATGTTTGTTGAATAATAATGTCAATGTTAATAGATGTCATGTTAACAGCAATCTTTGGAACACTTGAAGAGTTCTTCAAATAGCTGACAAAGGTCAGTTAAATAGACCATATCCTTTTATGTAGGTGACCTGGAACATGTCTGTGACCGTTCATCGACGATGGTATCTTTTTCTCTGTTTCCTTTCTCCGTAAATATATTCACATTATCTTCTTTCTTTGACTGGTTATCAGGTTCTCCAATATTTACAAGATGCATGGTGAAATCAGCAGATGGTATGTGGTGGGACTTTGTCACTTTTCGTAAATTATTTTCAGCGTTCGACACATCATTTGGTGGTAATTGAGGTGCCACAGTGGATTTCATATCAATTTGTTGCTGTAAGTTGATTTTGTCAGATTTTTTTGGTTGCACATTATATGACGTCCATTTACTATCTTGTGTTTTAATACTATACTGTATTGAACTGTTCAGACTGGAAGGAGATGCCTTGGTGTCCATCGCCGATTTCTTTTGTGCAAAGGAAGAATCTAATCATACAAAATTGATGCAATAAGTAATTGTTAGTTTTTTTTCTCCGCTGAAAGGTTTCTAAATATTATTAAATCAAATTATGGTTAATATCCCCACAGCCCACTTAATCACTAGGGACGCAACAGACATCAGTTCTTAGAGCAGACTTACAAAGTGGCAGATTTAAACGTAAGACAACTAGTTATCCTCTAATTGATTGGACCTTTTGTGGATCTAGTCCCTAATAAGAGTGGAGTTGAGGTCTGGTATATCCTATCATTTAACATATGACTTAAAAAGGGGTTGTAATCAGTGCCGTAACGGGGGTATGAAGTGCCTGTGGCAAGTGTCTAACTTTCGCTTGCCCGTAACCCAATCATGACAAAAAAACTTAAACATTTTGCGTCCCAAACGGTTTCCAGTTGCGCCCGTGGCGACCGCCTTCTTCGCCACGCCCTCGTTATGGCCCTGGTTGTAATGTTAGGTCAAGGATGCGTGGATTTCTGAGGTGTCCTGAAAAGATGTTGCCTGTTTCTCAAACACCACTCTCCACTTCAAATGAAATTCATAGTTAAAACCCTTTAAAGGCAGATTGGGGTAAAACGATCGACTTGGCGCCACGAAATACACTCTTGACCTTTGAACTTTAATTCTATATTCTACCCAGTTTTGTTGCTCAGTTCTATAGAGGACATTCAGAGGCGACAGTTATGGATATTTAATACCTTTATTATTTTCAGCATTTTGAATGCATTCCTTTAACTTTCTGATATCCTCTTCTAGTGACACAATATTAGATTCTGATTCGCTCACTTGTTGGCATAAAGTCTAGAGAGAGAGAAAAAAAAGACGTGGTGAGATACATGACAACCTGTTAGAATGTGTCATTAGCAGTTGTTATTGCTGGGGACTAAACTGAAGACTCGCCTACAGGTCCACCCAGAAACCCACATCATCACTTCATAAACTCACGTGCATTCTACGCACAATATTCTTTAACTGGCAAAAAAAACAATGCAACGTGCACTGCAAAATATTCAAATTCATTCTCAGTTAGTTGTTCTTTCTCTCTGTCGTCATGTGAGTACTTTTCTCTTTGGTATATTTAAATATGTCATAATTAAATTTAAGTTTGTTTGCTATGCATTGTACTAGGTTTACTATAGCAACGTCATTGACCAAAACATAACAGGGATTTGTACACAAAGTGGAAATAGCCCCATTTTCAACAGTAAAAATATAATGTGAGTTTGTTACCTTTAGTCCCAGTTGCAAAGATGACTGCAAATTTCTAATGTGACTGATAGAGGGTGACGTTCCTGTAGAATCTAATACTGAATGTCTATTGAATGAGATGCAATTCAAAATTAGTCACACGTGAAATTTTATTATTTAACTGTCATTTTTTCTAACGATATATAAATTGTAGTCTTACTTCAAGGAACTGATTAACTGTCCATAAATGCCTCTTTGCCTATCAAAAACCAATGGTGGATTGAGTCTGTATTTCGACTGTGACGTATCTCCCAAATTGACAACTGATAGTTGAATGCCTTCAAATGACCTATTAACGAGCATATTTTAATTGACGTGTGCAATTTGCATGTTAATTTTCTACTGAATTCTGTCTAAAAAAAACTACTCAACCTTTTGTTTTTACAACATAAAAAGATGTGATCCATGTCGTGAGTAGCGCAGTTACTCATTTTCTTACTTGTAAAGATGCCAAATAAGAAAAATGGTTTCCTACTAGTTGGCACCATTTTCAAAATATTGTGATGAATTGTTCGTTCTCTTAAGAATGCATCTAACGTTGTGTTTCTCCGAAATCGATACCATCCGACGATATTCTTAAAAAAAAAAATAGCATTATGAATATGTTAATAACGATTCCGATTAAATATGAAGTTAAAAGGCATCAATTTACTTTAAATTTTGACCCAACAATTGTTTTAACACTTTCTTCATCAACGTATCCAACTCCATTATAAAACTCTCCAATAAAATGTGCTGGAATGCAGTTATGTATACCTAATAAGAATTTCAAGATTTCTGTCAGGCTTTACCACCTGTAAAGGTCTTAACTTTTCAGTCCTATTTTGATAAAATTATACTTACTGACGATAACTTCTTCTTTCTCGTAATTTAACTGCGAATCACTTATGCTATCTGTTACTCGAGTCGTTATGTCACCTATCAGAAATCCTTCCTACATAAAATGCCACAAATGATGCGATTACAACCACAAGAACTGATAATCTCAAATATTATTATGGTTATTAAAAGAAACGAAATTTGGCAAATAGCTTCAAGAATTTAATTATTAATAAAGGTGACAGCAACGCACTATGTCATTTCAAAAGACGGACAAGAGTGCCCTGGTTCAGAATTGTAATTCTTATGAAGAGATAACTTAGCACAATGATTTACCATCTATCTGTCAAAAAAAAATAAATATAACTTGTAGTGTACCTGGTCCCCGTGACAATTAGCGATGTCATAAAATAAACAAGCCAAAGTCGGCCCACAAACTTCCACTATGATGTTTGCCGCCATTATTAAAAATAATGACAGGCATTCGTATTGCAGTCAATACACTTCTATATCAGACGCTCATTCACCTAGTTGAGAAATAGCTGATTATTTCGGATAAATAATTGATTCTTAGGATTTAGAATATATCAATATAATCAAAGGTTAGAACATTCCTCCAGAAAATTCCAAAAAAAAGCTTTCTTATCTGAGTGAAGTTATGAAGTAGCGTAACCTCTCCACCACCGTATTTGCGCTATCGATATTTATCGATTTGATCAAAATAAGTTTCAAGTCAGGGGGTCATCCAACAACTTTCCGGTGACTTACCATTTTTGCAATGTATGTGTTGTTAAAATTGAAGACAGCCTTGGACTTTTGCAGCAGCGAATCGGAAATGAACTTTTACAATAAAGGCTTGTGATTTCCTTTCCTCCGGTTCAGTCTGGTTAAGTTTTATACCGATACTTCTATCTGTAGAACTCGTGCAACCGAATAGGGCGGTTCTGTGTAGTTATCTGCTTCTGCCATTATTATTTAACAATCTGCACGTAAGAGCCAATAAGGGAACTTTCCGATGGACTCATTCATTCACAAACAGACTAATTCTAGTTAAATGTTTTTAGTTGTTTTACGAGGAAATCGCTGGTTAATGAACGGTCCCAACATGGCACTCTTTCTTGGAAGCATATCGATGGTTGCCTGGTGACGAATAGAGATTCTTAAACGCCGTGTGTCGTCAATCGGTCACACACCTGTCGTAAGCCAATGAGATCAAAGAAAAATTATTGCCATGGTTACTTCATAATGGCAGTTCCTTCGAGCTGTTTCCTCTGCCAGCCAATCAGATGAGCGGGCGATACCTGTGACGTCACAGATCTTGCTGATGGAGCATTTTCCTTGATAGAATTCTATTAGGGTTGTTTCCGTTTTGCTCGTCGGTCTACGTCTACGTGTATCAGTAGTCGTTATCTTGCAAGCATTGATGTTTTGATTTGTTAGTCAGTTTTTCATCTATGGTTAGTTATTTATTTACTCAGCAGTTAAATGTGAATATAACACATTTTTGAGAGGTGAACACTAGAATAACCTTGTAGATTTCTCTTGCTTCCAATTCTCACGGCTTGCTGTTTTGATTTCACTCAGATTCTGTAACATTTCATCATCGCCGTGATAGAAACAAGCTCGAAATGACCAACGACCAACAAAAGGTAAATATATTCTTTAAAATTATTATTATATATATCTGTAATTATTTGAGAGAAATTCTGTTGAAGCAGTTTAATATGAAAGTTGAAAGTTGTACGCAATATTTTAACTCACCAGAATTGTTACCTAACAAGACACGTACTTCGATTATCCTGTTCTGAATGCTGAGGTTTGTAATTAGGCCAATTAAGTAATTTTTTTGTTTGATGTTTCGTTGTTGGAAAAACCCTTCAATGATAACATTCATGATGTTTTTTCATTCAAAATTTTCATAAAATTGGAACCGATTACTGGGTAGTGTCATGTTACTGTTATTGATATCTGTATGGTTGAGCTTTCGGTTTGTTAGCCGGTGACCCGAGTTCAACTTCTAATTTTGAAAATATTCATGTTGGTACCATCCTGTGGATTCCTACTTCGTGAAAGTAATTGTATCTAAGACTATCAAATACTTTATTATGAAAGAGTCTCTGATTGCCATGCAATACAAGTATTCTTTATTGTTATTACAACAATAATTCTTCTCAATGAATGGCAGGTAGTAGTAGTATTACATTAATGTATACAAATGATATAAAAAATTTAATATGATTTGACACAAGGTCGCGAATTGTTATAGGACATGATGTACGTCATATCTACGTAAATAAAAACCCCAGTCAAAAGCATTCCTACGTCATGTAGTTATAATTTTAGTTAGCCTTCTTCAGATTCGAACCCATGTCCATGAGCTTAAATGACAGAAGTGCTAATTGGGGCAGACCTACCTCCAGATAGGCCTCCTCTTCTCCATTTTAGGAAAGTTGTACAAAACGGTGCATTTAGGTCAATAGTTATGTTTGAAACATTTCTGCTTATGATCTAATTTCCTTAGCTTACTAGTCATTCCTCATTTCCAAAGTTTCTTTCGACTCTGCCCAATAATTATTATTGTCGAAGCTACGCAACCATTTTTTTTAAGGAGTTAACTTCCTTGTGGATGTTTCTGCGCATGGTGAAGGTCACGAAACATGTTAATTCTCAAAATTAGTTAGGCAATCGTTATGTAATAAATACATCTAGAGAGGTCAGCTGAATTCTTTCCCACCCCCCTCCGCGACACACGCCCCATCTCGTTGACTTAGAAATAGCATGCTTAGCTCATGAACCCATAGTTGAAGGTTCGGGCCAGGTGGGTGACTTATTCCTTTTTTGGACTACAAGGTGGCAAGTCTCAAGCGTGCCTTTTCAGGAGTAGAAAACCCCAAGTTTGGTGGGAGATGGTGATATGGTTAGCCAGACCACGACCTCAGACTTTGTGAAATGTGGAGAAGCCTGGATACCAGAAAAAAATGGTTGAAGAGATGGCATGTGTGGATAGATAAGGGGATAAGTTAAAGGGGAACAGCTTTAGGGAAAAGGCATTTGAGCAGGGTTTATGGGTCATCAGTAGTATCAGAAAGAGTCTTGGTCCATTCAGGATGTCCACGTCCGTCCACACAGGTCACAAGGAGAAATGAAATATAGGGTGCATGCAACAGGTGTGTAACATACTAGGACCATCTTAGTAGGCCATTATTTTAACCATTTCTAAGAAGATCTTTTCACATTTGACCTTCTTTAGAATCACTGCCCTTATCATTGTAAACTTCCGCTAAAGACACGTCTGTTATCGTTAGGATCACATCCGTTGTGGTATCTGTATGAAAAGTTTCATGTCGCTCTGTTGTTCTTGCAAAGGATTACAAATGTGTGCGATTCAGCAGCACTCCAGTCACATCTCCTGAAGGAAGTCAAAAAGCAGACAGTGAGGAACTCGTATAGTTGCAGTGCTACATCCAATTTCAACTGCCAATGATTTGGAAAGACTATCAAGGACCACATGAGGAAATATTGGCGACCTTCATTTCATTTGTGATGCACCCTAGTGATCACCTGTTTATCCTGCAAAAGGATGACTTGAGGAATGGTATGCAAGAGATTTGGCATCCCGATACATTCTGTTCGCTGATGGGACCTTAGTGTGAAGAGTAGAGTTGAAAGAAAGAATGAGGGCGAAGTCACACTCAAGGACGGTAACTAGGGGAGGGGCCAAATTAGGGTTAATTTCTACTCTACTTGCTAATTACTTGCAGGAACCTTATCTCATCTGATCATCATTATCTTCTTCACTTGTTTTCTACCTTGCCAATATCTGCCTCCTCTTCTCCACTTTTTCATATTCTTCTGACAAATTTCAAAGTGTTGTTTTCTCAACCCTGCCATAAGCGAGAAATGGGACAGCTGTAATATGATATAACCCACACGAACAAACACCAGTCAGTTGACTTCCTGAGTTCATGCATGATCCCGGGTTAGATCCTAGCCAAGGTCAGTGATTTCTTTCACACGAGAGAGGGAGAGAAGTCCTAGGCGGTGGCTCGATGTGGTGTGTGCGACATCACCAGGTGTGCCGCTCTGGAAACATATCAATGGATTGTTTTGGAGGTTAAACTAATAGGAAGAGATGTTAAGTGAAAAGTTTTGCTGAATAACAACGAAGTTGAATAGAGACCATATGCAGGCGTGTTTTGTGGGGACTGGCAGCGGACTCTGTGCCAAGGTCGGCGCCTGTTTATGTCTCCCAATATGAACTTATTAACTTTCCCGTTGACTCAGTCATTCATATTATGAGCTAAATATATAATCTACACTTCCGCGCCTGTTGACATTTAAAATGATCCAAGCCTGTCGTTTGGCCTGGAAGGTTTCCAATGGTATCTTAAAGTATGACAAGGGTGCATTATCATACATCATTGTTCTCCTACGGGACGTTTCAACCGCTAGTTATTCCATTATGGGTCGTTTAAATGCATTCGAACCAGTACTTGAATAACCAGACTTATTTGGGCCACTAGGAAGTCCAGTTAAGGAACTAAATAGATGATTTTTAAATGTGTTACTTTCAACAGCATCTTGCCTATCAAGTCGCATTGACTGGAAGATCGTGGTAAGGAACTGACAAGAACTGTCATGCTCTGCAGGTTTTTTTTTCGATACGAGGTGAATCTACATCTGGGAATTCTGTGTAGAAGTCGTGCTCGCCACAGAACGTGCATATGGGGGTTGTCTGCTGTGCGAACTAGACATCATCCTTGACCTACAAGTCAAGGATCTAGTCTTGTGCATCTTCCTTATGTTACTGTGGTTGGCGATCGTAAGGCAACTCATTACACCTTTTTGGTACGTCGCCAGAGTCTACTATTGACTAGGTTGCATTGCTGCAACACTTAAATTACAAATGCGAGTAAAAATGTCGACAATTGCATAAAATGCCAGAATCCTTGAGATTGGCGTCAGTCGCCATTACAACTTTTTCATATAGTTGTCCTGTGCGCATGCGTGGTTTTTCCAAATAAATGTTCAATTTGCACCCCAGTTATAAGCTGCAGTACTAAAAGCAGGTAACTGCAATATTTGAAATATTAACTGGTGTAATTATTAGTTGCTGAATTGTGTGACCCTGGGCACCGCCGACCTTTAGTTACAGAAGATAATACAACTGAATAAGTAAATGGATTAGTGGTCGTTAGTATTTCGACACTTAACATTTGATATGTGAACTGAATGACAATAGGGTTTAAGGCGTTTTATGGCATTTTTATTGAGTTCTAAAGAGTTTAAATTCATACGGAAATGTCGTATAAAGTCTATTAAAATTCTTTTGAAATGTAATTATCAATTTCATCGATTTTTAATGCCGTCAATATCTGATAGGAAATGTGAATGTTTCCTCTGATTCATGTGAAATGACGCCCGTATTTTATGAACTGCCGATTCGTGAATTCGAATTTGACGCCGCCATTTTATTACTGCGCCACAAAATTCGAATTTGTGTTTCTAAATGAACTTATTTAGCATTTATGTGGCATACAATTATTTGAGAAAAAACTTCACAGGTGAAGATTACAATTGTTATGACAGTTGTCTGAAATTATCATGTTTTGTTCGCGATTGTAGCTAGACATTTTTTCCAAGGATACTTGACTTTATCATCGTACTTGGGCTTTCAACACCTATCAGTTAATCTCTATTGTGAAAGCTCATTAAGTACTACAGAAAGTTATTTGCAAGAAAATTTAAAATATGTTATCTTGCTGATTGTGTGTGCAAATGCTTCATTCTCAGTAAGTGCGATTCCGGAAGACGCTTATCAAACTTAATAATGACATGCATTACTCTACATCTGTTTTAGGTTCAAAAACCAAGTCTGCTGGCAACTTTATTGTGTTGCCGAAAAACTAAACCGAAAGTAATTCCAAAGGTATCTCATCAAAAAGAAATGTGTCGATAATATGATGTTGTTTTAATATGCGTATGCCTTTTCGTAAAGCTCTTAATTATGTTTTTTTTTTTGTGCATCATAATGTTGAAATTGTAGATACACTCGGCTCTCGATATAACGAACAGGGTGGCGGTGGCCTGTTCCGACCAAAATGCCTATACCTCCCATGCATTATCCTCTTGATATAACAAATGCTCGATATAACGAACTACTTGAGTGTGGTCTCACTGGTCCTTTCATTATCGGACAGTGCTAAATGACACTCTTTATAAGGAATTGCTATTCGATGTGGTTGGTCAAAGACAAAGAGCATCCTGTTGTGGCAGTGCGAAAAAAATTTCGCAAGGAGCTTTAGGTAAAAACGGCTAGGAGTCAGAAAGCTATGAAAATTGCCCGGGACGGAAAACAATGTGTAAAATAAAGACCTCTTGGTATAACGACAGCCGACTGTATACTGTACTCTGTTTTTGTGGTCGACAGTTTCGTCAGTTGTTCAAAAAGTACACTTGAGCAGTGTTTACTGCTTATCATACAATGTTAAAAAATTATAGAAACTCGGAGATTTTATGGATACTCTTTATATGGAAGCCATCTTTTTTTTATTGTGACATGAAAAATGTTGTTATTCTTGTGATCTATACAGAATAATGAGAAGGAATTCCTAAAACCCCAACAGTGCTAAAAGTACTCAAGCCAACAGACACTTAAGAGGGCGACTGCTCTAGCTACAATCCTTTAAAAAAGATTAATAAACCGAATGATGCACTGTATATTTAGTAAGATACAAAGATAAAAGGTACCGACTTCGGTTTTCCATGTTTTCTCACCTACATTACCATTATTTTGATTTTGTATCAGGTGCTCTGCATTCTCTAAAGATCCGTCTTATTGATTCTATCTTGCACAGATAATTTCTTTTAATGTATATAACAGGATGCCGGTTTAATTACATTATGTGATGTGTCATCAGCCGTTAGAGATATCGTTGATTTAATGAGTGGATGGAAGTAATTACCTATTCGATTTAAGAAAGTAATTGTTTGGATTGTGAAATATACGTCATTATTGCCTAAGTCATCACAAAGTTCTCTCTCACACACAAGTATTTCAGTTAATAGCTCTAATTGTCCTTCATACAAGTACTTCAAGGTGTAAGTAGCTTTTCGATGAACTTATTAACCTCTGTCTGGGAAATCTACAACATAAATGATAGACGGACTCCCAGACTCTGCTAGGACTGAGAAATAAGGCAGTAGGGGTTTTTTTGGCAAAAAAATTCCTAAAATTAATTTCAAATCTCACAGATTAAATTTATTCCAGTGCGACTTGCTAGTCTGCGGAAAATGCGAGTAATAGGAGACATAAATGCAAGAAGCATATCGTCTGGTCCTTTTCAGTACAGTGTGTTTCTGAATTTAAATGAACTTGACACAGTTCAATTTAAGGACATTTAAAGTACCTCTCTGCTGCCACACTTATATCATTAATTTACGCATGTAAAAGTGCTAAAAAAACTATTCGCAGTAGGGTGTGCTGTCGCGATATGATTCATTTGGGATTCTCAACTTTCATTCATCAGGTTTTTTTCCTTAATCCTTGTACAATGTTGTGATCATGACGAAATACTAGCCTTTCACACAGCCGGTTTTATTTTGCAGACTACAAACATTACTGAGGTATTATTTCATCATGATTGTAGCAACATTTTTAACCCGTCTCCTCATTAATTTGTTATGGCAGAGTATTTCTTTTGCTAGCTGTGGAATACAGTACGTCTGAGGGACTGAAACTCCATTATTTTTTTTTTACTTAAGTGCCAAATATAAACCAGAAGTTTTTATGTGCTTGTGTGCGGGCTAAGGCTTAAAAATGTTAGGGGTAAGTCTCACTGTTAAAATCGTAAAACAAAGTTTGGGAAGATAATGTTCAAGTGAGGTCTGTCACGATTTTCCAAGTAGCCATAAACTTCTAAATGCCATATATTATTCTTTTATCAAATTTTAGCTGAAAGTACAATATATTAATCGTTTTCGATCTGTAGATATGTTAGTTAATATTTTAAAGCGTACGTGGGAGCAGGTTGTACGAAGGGATATGATAGAATGTGGAGTGAATGAGAACCCAGTGGGAATTAGGCGGGAGTGGAGGGCCAAAACCCGCATACCCGACCTTGACATAGGCAGGATAATGTTATGATGATGATATCAGGTTATTGAGATAGTTTTTTCCTCCGATTCCTTCATTTTTACAAAAAAAAATTTATGAACTATTGAAAATAAGATAACTTTCGAATTGAATTCCACCATTCCACTCAGATTGTGGCGATAGATGATACTTCGGTGGAAAAAGATGACAGCTACAATAATAAGAAAACTACTTCCCACTTGTCAATTGATATGTTTCCCAGCATTGTTTACAAGTTGTTTTCCAAATATTAATCTGAAATATAATGTTGATGTGGTTTCCTGATAACCTCGCAGAGGAGAGTGGAGTAGTATGCGACAACTTGTGGATAATCCAGAACGCCCTATAATACTGTTGATATTTGTGGAGAGAGCAAGTTGAAATTCATATCTGCATTTTGAAATACAATAGCAATTTTTCCTAGTTGATTAACCGAAATTTTTGATATTGCAAATTAAGCTATCACTCTTTAGGTTGCCGTCCATGACCCGGCAATTGTCCTGTTACAACGTCGGCTAAATCACTTGTAAAATAAATGAGCCAAAATACCAGTAAATGTATTGATTGACAAGCCCTCAAATAATGCAGAAAGATTACAAGAACATTATCACCAATGTTTACAACATTTAACGATAGCTCTTACAATATTTATCCTATTTTTAAGCTACAAAATTGAGTTGGGCTTCCTGCTGCTTGCTCCTGTGCATGTAACCAAAGTTAAGTATGCAGCGAGATGTGACCGGAAAATCTGGTTTGACAACTTGAAGAACTGACTTCCCCTTTTGTGCTCAAAGTAAAGGGCCCAATTTTTTTGTTTGTTTAAATAACTTCAAAATTACTCCTGGTCAATGGCTTTCTAAATGTGTGCAGTTAAAAGTATCCCCCAAGTGATAATGACCTCGTCAATCTTAGCTGGGTGCTCAGACGGTTACGCTCCAATGTTGTCTGGTTTATTGGAATATTTAATATCGGTCTCCCTCACCTCTGCGTAACACTTATTGTGAACGTCTGCTTCGGTGTTCCTCTGCTCCGAATACTTCCAATAACCTGCATCCCTGTAATGAAGTTAACAAGTGCCTCCTCCCCTTCTCATGACCTGCCCAGACTACCTCATTCTGTTCTGTCATATTTTCCTCTCATCTTCAATATACTCATTCTTAATTCGATCTGCTGCTCTTGGCACTCCACCCATGTACCACAGCATTCGAATTTTAGCTAATTGAGACCTCACTAAACGTGGCACATAAAATTGACATGAAATCTCAGGTCGTTTACCATTATTATCCCAAAAACTGGATACTGACTAGTCCAGGGGTGGACAAACTGTGGCTTGTTAGGTCTATTTGAGATGCACCTCAAGCATTCACGCATTTTAATTCGAGTTAAATTAGATGTGAAATCGATTAAATAGTTGTGACTGAAATTCCCGGTGTGTAAAAATAACTTCTATTAGTTTGCAACTTTATTTTTATCGAATCTGACCCATAGAGGTCTTTTAGATGTTCATGTGACTTGACACACAACAGGGCCTGACACACAATATACTGTAACGTAAAATAATATTTCTCTTCCCCGTCTCCCTGTGGTCCCCCAACTTACGAGTTTTATTGTTACTACTGTGTTATGTTCTTAGTGTACAGCAAACAAAAAAAACATGATGACAAAAGTGAAAATGATCATGTATTTGATGGTGCTCTTTATTGTCTCTAATGTGTACATTGAGACGTGTTACCCCTGAGACATGCATTTTTTTACGTTGATGACATACATACATACACATACTGCTGTTATGTTTGTTATGCGCACTTATTCATGTTAAAAAAATTATTTTGAGTCGACACAGAGACTTTTTTGTTGTTTTTTCTGCTTATAAGGAAATTATTGTTATATATATAGAAAATGCTGCAGAAATGAATGTTGGCAATGAAAACAAATCCTCTATTATGTATGTATCTGTGAAATGGAGTGAGGTTATTAATGACGACACTCGTTTTATTATTACTTTTTTTGAGTCTCCTCCTAGCATTTGCTTTCAACAAAAGCGATTCGTCCTCACCAATGTCTTGTGTTTACCTATAAAATTTGCACGTATTTGAAATGTAAAGTATTTTGACTGGTATTCATTGACTTGTGAAACATTGTTGTGAACGTTATACTGGAGTGGAAAGTTATACTTCCGCTTCCATGGAGGTGGAAGCAATTGTTGAGTTTTTAATACTAATTTCTGCTCTTCACCTTCTTTAGATTGAAGATGCCACCAAGAATTTGGTTCTTAGCGATGAGGACATTCGAGAGGTTATGGAGAGGTTAAAGGTGGAAATGGACAGGGGTTTGTCTAAAGCTACCAATCCTAAAGCCACCGTGAAAATGTTTCCAACTTACGTCAGAGAACTGCCCAATGGACAAGGTAATGTCGTTCAGAGAGCATTTGCCTCTTGAACTCAAAAAGCTGCTGTCTGTTTTCAGCAGTTTTCTGGTGGATAAGAGGAACTTTGTGAGCTGTGTGTTTGCGTGGTCACCTCCGTGTCCTGGTGAATCCTGGATATTCCCAAATCAGAATGCGATGATGACTGAATATGAATTTTACCTTGTTGTGAGACCGCAACCTCGAGCCAATTGCATTAAAATACCGTCCAACAATTCACTCATGCCCCGAGCGAGTGGAGGAATTGATACGACATCCGCCTGGTGTGAGTGCGGGCCGAGTTCTATTGAGTTATCGCCAAAGGGATTTGGGCACATGAATATGAATATATAATCCTTTGTTTGTTTGTTTGTTGGAGTTTAAGGTCCCATCAACTACAAGGTCATTAGAGACCCGTCCACTGTATAGTTCTAATGCATATACTGCACAGACACTACACTAATGCGACGATTATTGGGTATTAGCAGTACCCAGCTTTCCCGAGCGACCACCCATGTCAGTACTAACTGGGCTTGCGTTGCTTAACTTCAGTGATCAGACGAGAACTGGTGTGTCCAACGCAACTCGCCGCTCCCATAATCCTTTGTGACGGAAACCTTGCTAGGGAGACTTTTCATGCTAGACCACTTTGCCTAGATCTCCACCAGCACCCAAGCAACACCTTTGCCTTCCGCACCCATTCCAGCCGCTCCACCCCAGACCCCACCACCCCCAGAACCTCTTCCAGGGTGGGGGTGCCCCAACCCCTCCTGCAGTGATCCTTGCGCTGGACAAGCCAGTATCACATGCCTAACATCCTCCACTTCGTCCCCACATAATCCACAGCCCTCATCTCCACCTGTGATCTTTGCCATCCTCTGTTTCGTCTCCAGTGACCCAGCTCTTGCCCGAAACAGAAGTGAGCTCTCCCACGTGTTGTCATAAATTACCTCCCTCCCTATGTTAGGCTTGTTCCCATACACCCTCAACGATTTCTTTGCCGTCCTTCCCTCCATCCCCTGTCGCCACTGCTCCAACCCCCACTCCTTAACTTTGTCCTGCACAAGTTTTTGAAGTGTTATTGCCCCCTCCATGCCCTCCCTGGGGTGCAGTGTTATGCCTATCTTCTTTGAAATTCTGTTTACCCTCCTCTCCCAGTTAGTAGCAACCTTCATGTCGTTTACCCATGTATTTACCTGCCATACTGGATTTTCCTTTTGAAGCCCCCATATCCTGCACAGGTACACCGACTTACTAACCATTTCTCTCTGCTCAAATGTAGCCCACCCCATATCCCCCTGTATTGCTTCAACTGCTGTAAACCTATTTCCCCCTAATGCCATCCTACCTAACCTTCTTTGGGCTACTTCCATACCGTCCAAATACCTTTTTACTAATGCACAGAACCTCGTTTCCATATGTTAGCCCTCGCACTGCTACCGCTTTCCATAAGCCCCTAACCATTTCATACCTGGAGAATGAAGCACATACAGAAGAGCTTAACTTGAAGTGGTATTATATTGGTTCCAGGCTAGTGCTCGAGAAATGGCGGTTGGTTCATTGGCCTGAAAAAAACAAAAAGGAATTTGCTCATGTGCCCCGTACAACGGGACACCGACAAGAGAAGGGTTAAGAATAATGATTGTGAACGGCTATCGAAGAAGGCATCATCTTTTTTTTTGTTGTTTTTAATATTTTTGACTTGCTTTTCTTATAGAACAAGGCAAGTTTTTAGCACTGGACTTGGGAGGAACCAACTTTCGAGTATTGGCAATTGAGCTCAAGGGCGATCAGACGGATGTAATGGACAGCAAAATTTATGTGGTTCCTCAAAAGATAATGCTGGGAACTGGCGAACAGGTGACTTGTCCAGCAATTACTTTATCGGGATGCATGCTTTCCCCTTTGATAAAAAATGTTTTTTTTCTATTTTCTTCCATTTTAACTTAGTTATTTGACCATATAGCAGATTGTTTGGCGCAGTTCAGCAATGAATACAACCTAGCCGACAAGAGATTGCCGTTGGGATTCACATTCTCATTTCCGTGCAAGCAAGAAGGTTTGACGAAAGCTCGTTTGGTACAGTGGACAAAAGGTTTTAATTGTTCTGGAGTGGTGAATGAAGATGTTGTAAAGCTACTTAAGAAAGCAATAAGTAAACGATCGGTAGGTATCTTGGGACTTTTTTCTTTGTTACTTTTGAAGTCATAGACAATCTGCAGAATCCATCCTTATAATAAAGATGGATTCTGCAAGAGTAGCTCTTGTAGAGATCCAAGTCTACCTTAAAGACAATTGTTTATTCTGTGGTTAAGTTGGAGTAATGAATAGATATCAAAATGTACATTTCATGCTCGTATGCGTTCCTAAAATGTCGTTTACTGTTGACTTATAATCAGTTACACATTTAGAGATATGGACTAGATTAGTATTTTCCTGTGAATTGTGCTATTTGATAACTGAATTGCGATCTCTAAATTTGTTTTTCCTCTTTTTTACACAGGATGTTGATATCGATGTCGTAGCTCTTGTTAATGACACTACTGGGACGTTAATGTCATGTGCTTACAAGAATCCCAATTGCATGATTGGAGTCATTGTAGGTAAGTACTCGGAGAACATGGGGCTAATGTTGCAGATGATATTATCGAAATGTAAGGAAAAGTCGGCTGCGTAAAACTTCTGTTAGTAGTTGATTATGCTTTACAGGTACAATCCTAGGTGATGTGTTTTCTTCTGGGTAAGGTGGAGAAGGGGGAAACTCAATTTGTACCTTTCGGCCCATGCGCTCTGCACGAAGTCTCCAGCGTACCCTTTTCTACACATGTAGATGGGCAAATTTTGTAGATGTATATGGCCTCATAAGTCTATAGGGGTATAGAGGAACTCGTGAAACCCTTGGAGGTATTAATTGATTTAATCCGGGATCGACCCTAGACTAAGGCGAGGCAGAATCCCTCCATTTCGCATTTCCCCGCGTCCGTGGAGGAAAAAGTACACCAACGAATCAAAATAGGCCGATAATAAATACGCATAGGAGTTGCAGCATTAAGTTGGCAGCCGGCTGCTTAAAAGTACCTTCCAACAGATTGCTAATGTGTCCCAATGGGACAAACATGGGCGCACAACCCTGCCATAGACGGAAAAAGGATTAGTGATGCTAATGATGCTGATATTAATGATAAAATAAATAGCAATTACTAATTTTAGGAACTGGAACCAATGCCTGTTACTTGGAGTCTTTGGAAAACGTTGAATTGTGGAATGAAGACTACGATGAGCCAAATCAAGTGATTGTTAACTGCGAATGGGGTGCTTTTGGTGACAATGGTGTCTTGGATTTCGTACGTTCAGATTACGACAAAATCATCGATACAAAGTCAATAAATCCTGGTCGACAAATGTGAGTATTGAATAGAGCTGTAATAAAGCGTTTGTTAAATTCTTATTAAATCAAATTATTTTAATATTTAGATATGAAAAAATGATTTCTGGCATGTACATGGGGGAAATAGTAAGACTAGCACTGATGAGGCTAGCGGAAGAAGGAGTGTTGTTTGGTGGCAAAATCACTGAAGCATTACGTACCAGAGAAAGGTTTTACACTAAATACGTTTCTGAAATTGAAGAGTAAGTTTAAATATATTCAATAAAACAAAATTTAAATCAAAGTATCGAGTTGCTCTCTGCAAATAACTGACCGGATTTTTTTTTTGTAATTAAAGGGATAATACTTTACACACCGCTCAAGAGATCTTAGAAGAATTGGGCATCACGAATCCTACTGAAGAGGACTGTAGAAATGTGAAATATGTCTGTACGCTAGTTTCTCAAAGGGCTGCTTATTTAACGGCAGCAGGTAACTCCATTTCCGGTTCTTATTAAAGTCGTACAGGGCATTTTCGGCCACCCGAGATCTTTCATTTGGTAGTTTGACTCATGAGCCTTACATCCCCGATTCGATTCTGGCTTTAAAGATGTAGCTTTTTTGTCCCAAATGAGATAAGAGAAACCTCAAGTGTGCTTTCCGTCGCGTCGGATGGACCCACCTAGGGTGGCTCCATAGTAGCATACTTGATGTGTGAGCCTGTGGCGGGAAAACTCGTCCAGGTTGAAGTGGGGTAGGGGAAAGGAGAGAATCTTCAACCCTCCGTCTTCGGAATTGGAAGTAAAGCCTTGGCTTGGTGTGTACGATGTCACCATTTTACATAATGGATCCTGTTCTCTACGGAGCGAAATGTATATTACGTGTAGATCGGCAAAATCTCGAGTTATAGAGCCTCGTCTTCTTCCCTTCTGACGTCGGTAAATTACCTTCGGCGGATGGGAGCCATATAGCTGGGATACGCTGTAGAGGGTGCGATGTTACCTCCCGTAAAAAATATTTTTAACATAGATAAAAATGTGTAAGTCGGCGCTCCAGGAGGAGCTATTGCTCTTTCTCTCCCTGACGTCGGTAAATAACCTTTAGAGGGACGAGACCGACGTTAAATGATGTAATTAGCAAACAAATGCAGACGATAACATGTATTTCTGTTTATTTATTGATAGGTTTAGCAACTTTGCTGCTCAAAATCAATAAACCCCATGTAACTATTGGCATTGATGGCTCAGTGTACAGATTTCATCCTTTTTTTGGCAGTTTAATGAAAGAAAAAATCAGGTCGTTGATTCCAGAACATTTACAGGTGAGTCTATTGTTAGTATTATTTCAGTTGAATTCCAAGTAACTGATATTCAGCAAAAATTATGTTCCTTCAACCACATTTTCTGTCATGGACAACTGACTCGATCATTTCCGAAATTTATCCACAGTCCTGGGACTTCGATTTAGAGAGCACTTCCCTCTCACGTTAACGTGCGCCCTCTTCCGTTTTGCCGAATAGGAAGTAATATCGTCACCTCTAATATCCCCTCTTCCCATAAAAGAACTCTCTCCCTTGTGAAAATATACGTGGAGATGGGCAAAATTCCTCAAGTGAGAGAGGTCGTCCTGGGCTTAATGGGTTATGTTTGTCTCGTGAGTCCGCGGTTGCAGATTCGATCCTCGCCGCTTATATCGTGTAAGAGAGAGGGATGCCTTAAGTATGCCTTTCATCTTCCGGATGTCACTGCTGCAAGGAAAGGAAACTTTTATACATAGAGACTGAACTGTGGCCGTTGATCGGCTCAGAGCTCGCCCTCAGGAGTCGACAGTTTCCAGATTCGGTCCTGACTGAAGCGGGGGCTTCTTTCGGACGAGAAAGAGGTTCCCTCAGTGCACCATCCGTTGGGTGAGAGTAAAGCCGAGGCTTCGGGTGGGGTGTTTACGATGTCACTTCTACTGTACTGCTTCAGGGCACCTTGAACTGCTGAAAGTGTAGATGGTCAAAATTCCCAGGTGTAGCCGGCTGCGTAAAAATACCCTCCAACAGACCGCTTATGTGTCCCAGTGGGACGAAAATGGGCTTCGGACCCCTGCTAGAGCGGGAGAAAGGTTAAGCATGATGATGAGTATAGGCGCAGACTTAAATTACGAAATAAACAAACTTTTTTTGTGTCAAGTTTGTGTCAATTATTTTTTTGTGTCAAGTTTGTGTCAGATAATGTGACACTGCTAATTCCAGTGTGTTTTCATGTCTGACAGTTCGATGTCATGCTGTCTGAAGATGGTAGTGGAAGAGGTGCAGCACTAGTAGCAGCGGTTGCGGCCAGACAGAAATTAAATAATTCCAACAGTTCTTGATTGGGCATCGTCGATGAACAATGATCATAATTTTTTGATTATTATTATTATTTTAATAATTTTTTGGTCACTGGTATGGCGGCAAACGTCAGTATTTTGTCCTTAGAATTTTATGTATTTGAAGTCAATGAACTTCTGTGATACGTTTCACTTCTTATACTCAAGCTTGGGTTGTTGTTTTTTTTCATGGTGATGAAGGAAAATGCACAATTTAAACTATTTTATTATATTTAAAATGTAAAATTTGGTTGACATGGGAACGTCTTGGCTTACTGTAAAATAACGAATCACCCACTCCACATCCATTATATTGATTTTAAAATTAGGAATTTATAAATGTTAATATCTTAACTAAATTATAAATGGTTTTTAGGGAAAAATTAGATTCTTAACTACAAGTAATAAAGTAATTCTGAATGCAATAAAATCTTTTTTGTTTTGGAATGTAAGCCTTTTAAATAATATTTTATATATTTTTTTCAGATTTTCAACAACGACATTTTACAAGTTAAACATGCAATGCAGAAACTACGTGGATGTCAGCTGCATCTTGACTTGAGCTTTATAGAGCAAGGTTCAATCCCAGTCAAACCTGACGAGATTTTTTCTGACCCGCTCGACTTCATCGCATGTCCTTGGACCAAAAAAGAGGAATTAAACCACAATCCAGCAATACCAGACCTTTAAAGTCCCGTTGGTAGGGCCCACTTGATTAATTTCTCGTTAAGTACCCAAGTTCGCCCTGAGCCAAACTCGATTTTTATTCTCTTCCTTTAATATGAAGGGGGACGTCAAATGCGCTTCCCGTGAGATGGTTAGGGGAGGTGCGCAATGTCAGCTGCATTTAAGAAAATCTTTCAACTCTTTTTCCAAATAGAAACTAAAAGTCAGCGAATTTTTTTTTTTTACTTTCAGTTAGGCGTCATTTTGAAGCGCTGAAAAGCGAGTCAAAAAACTTTACTAAAACTTTTGCACCTTCTGATTACGTCAAGGTCGGATTGCCCCTTGAGGCGAAGAACTATGATGAAATATTGTAAACCCAAGCCAAATGTTTGTCTTCTTAAATCACATGTTTCCCGTATGGCCTGCGTTGAGGTGGGTATCTGCAGCTTCAGAAGTCCACGTTGTTTTTCTGTGAATCCCTACCATGCTGTTTTCTAGTCTTTTTATCATTGGAGTTGCAGTACTCTATTTATTCTCGTGAAGTACTCAACCCAGCCATAGGCGCGTTGTCGGAGTTACACAGACGAACGTAGGGCCAAGCCTAGGACTCAAAAACGACCTGGTGTTTAACTTTTAGCGTTAGTCTAACCTTAATTTTAGTGCGGGAATATTTATTTCTATATGTAGATCGGAAGCAGTGGCGATAGAGGTGCAACGCACTCGACTATTGCGTCGTTGGTTCCAGGTTCGATGCTGGATCAAGGTGGGTTGGCTTCTTTCGAGCACAAGAGAGAAGCTCCCAGCACGCCTTCAGTCGCGTAGGCAGTAAAGTCGTTCTCACCACGTGATGCGTACCTTGTACGTCAAAGAACCCTTTCTACATGCGATGTATAGATGGGCAGATTTCCCAGATATAGGAACTGGCCCCGTGATCGTATGAGATGATCGGGGTCCTCTGCTCTGTGGAAAAGTTATCCTTTAGGTCTTGGGTCTGTAGAGGGGAGCGGCTTAATGAGTTGGACACCAGTTCATGTCTAATCATTGAAGTTAAGCAACGCAACCTCAACTAGTACTGACATGGGTGGCCGCTTGGCAGGGCCGGCCTTCTCTATAGGTGAGCGGCGAGTTTCGTTGGACACACCAGTTCTCGTCTGATCACTGAAGTTAAGCAACGCAAGCCCAGTTAGTACTGACATGGGTGGTCGCTCGGGAAAGCTGGGTACTGCTAATACCCAATAATCGTCACATTAGTGTAGTGTCTGTGCAGTATATGCATTAGAACTATGCAGTGGACGGGTCTCTAATGACCTCGTAGTTGACGGGACCTTAAACTCCAACAAACAAAACAAAAAAAAGCCTTCTCTATAAAGGGGCCCGGGTGCAAAAATTCTTTTGGGGCCCCAATTATGCATTATAGCCTACCTGCTATGTTACACCTAACGTTATCTTCATCCGTTTTGGTTTTGACAGCCTGTGGCTGGCAATCAGTTCATGGAGCAGCCGTATTAAACTTTTAATATTAGCAATGATCTGGGTACTGATGATGGGGGCCCCTTCATCGTGGGGCCCGGGTGCATGGCCGGCCCTGCCGCTTGGGAAAACTGGGTACTGCTAATACCAAAAAATCGTCGCATTTGTGTAGTGTCTGTGCAGTCTATGCATTAGAACTACGCAGTGGACGGGGCTCAAATGATCTTGTGGTTAAAGGGCCCTAAAACGCCGACGAACAACAACGGCCCATAAAAACTGTAATAAGGCAGTGCGTAGGCAGGAAGCTGGTAGTAGTAAATCAAGCTTTAAATGGTTGACCTAGGGACACCCAACAGATGGAAGGTTAGGTAAGAATAACCATCGCAGTGAAATTTCGACACTAAATTCTGGTTGAGGTGCGTAAAAATGTTTAGTTTATGTAAACTGTATGCCACTCACTGGTAATAATATTATTTGTTAATCCATTTCCTGTTTAGAAAAAAATGAATGTCAACATTTTCTCCCAGAATCATCCAATTATTTTTAGTTTTAATTTCGTTTTTTTTCTATGAAGAAATGTGTTTTAAATTGAAGTAGACTTGTGCTTTGAGGGGGTAGGGGAGTAGCTCCCTGATAAATGCTGATTTCTTTCGGATTTATTAGGTTGCACTAACAATCTAACCTTTCTTTTTTTAGCAGATTTGGAAATCCCATCGGTTTTGTATAAAATGTGAAGATGTTATAATTCATGTGCATATGGGACATGGTTTCAGGGGGATTCCAAGTATTTTTTTGTTGTTGTTTCCTTGACTTATGTTTATGAAGTCATGTGTTAATTTCTAGCCAACCGCCTCGGATTTTTTGACATCGTTTCTACACTGAAATGAATATCCTTCCAAGATTCAAACTTACAAGTGCGTCGTCGTGTCTCAAAAAGTTATTTTAGTTTCGGCTGGATATACACGCCACAATACAGAGACGAGAAGAGTTGCATGGAGGACATTTTTGAAGAACTCCGAAAAAGAAGCAACATTTTCACACCTCGTGTAGATGCAATTTTGAAATACGAAATGAATCTACTGAATTAAGGAAAACCAACGTGGTAAGAAAAACAATGTGTGGGCAATTTTAATTTCAAAATCTTAAGACTATTGGCAGTAAGCTGCTGTTAGTACGTACAGTAGGTCTACATCATGTTTGGGCTTTTCTTTCCAAATAATTACTTAAAAATTGGTGTTTATCACTTCAGACAGATTGGAAATTTTACCATCTGATTTTTGTTTTCAACTTCAGTACCATAACCTTACCATTGTTGTTGATTTTTAAAGGAAGGAGAGAGAGAGAGTTGTGTGACAGTATTTTTTGATGTTCACAATTTGCGCATCCGTTCATTGTACCTTGTAAGATGTCTGTGATCTTTCTGGCGAGAATGTTGTAGTTAACGCTCTCTTGCCTCACTCCTTCCACCCTCACATAGTTTGACGTTGAACCCCTTCTCCTACTACTACTGTTACTATTGGAGAAGAAGAGGGGGACCTTTTTTTCCTAAACGTATGGCCTCCTTTATATTATAAGACAGTGCTAAAAGTAGTCTCTCATAAGGACATCATTGTTGGCAGGATAACTGTTCTATTGAGAATGGCATCAAAACTTTCGTCAAATGATAAAAAATCTTCCGATCATTGCATCTCGAATTCTGGTGATGGATCTAAAGAGTCTTCAGGTCAACAATACCTGTTTGGTAAAATGTCCAAGAAATTGGCTCAATTGACAAAGGTAAGATACACTATAATTTATCTCTTGCAATTTCATCTAACAGTTCTGCAGCCATTGAATGGCGAACAGTCCACATTCTAAAGCATATCTTTGTAAGAAACGTCCTAAATTACGCTTGATGGTATTCCCAAACTCTAGAAAATATACAGTAAAACCTCGCCATGCGTACACTCCTCTAAAGGGTACACCTCTGATATCGGTACAAATTCTTCAGGCACCGATTTTCCACCCGTAGGCTTTATGTGATTACTACCCCTCTCAACGGTACACCTCTATAATGGGTACACTCCCCTGTTGGTGGTGCTAATATCTGTCACCATTTTCAGAAAGCCATCTCTAGTGGGTACATCCAACCTCGATGGCACTGTTTAGCGTGCTGAGTAACTGTGTCAGTGGTTGTAGGGTCGATACTGGACAGAGGTGGATTTCCTTCTTTCAGGCGAGAGAAATGTCCCAAGTGCGCCTTCCATGAGAAGTAAAACAGGTCCTGTATGGTGCTCGATGGCATTTGCATGTAAAAGAACCCTGTCAAGCAGCCAAGTTGCGTTGGACAAACCAGTTCTAGTGAGATCACTGAAGTTAAGTAGCGCAAGCCCACGTTACTACCAACATGGGTGGTTGGTAAAGAACGTTGGGTGCTGCAAATATCCCCTCTCCTACATTCTCTGTACCTACCTTCTCATCTCCCACGAGGGTTTGGCCTGTTATGGCTGCTTGGCTTAGTCCCCAACCCGTTCTCTTAAGAAATACTAAGAAGAAATACTATCCAACTGGTACGTGTGGCCAAATTTCCAGGTGTGGGACTCGCCCCCCCCCTGGCGTCGGTGGAATTCCCCAACGAACAGTAGACCGACGTACTTTAAAGAACATAGGGGTTGCAGCTTTGGTCGGCAACCAGCTACGGAAAAGCAATATCCAATATATCGCCTTTGTGTCCATTCAGAGGGACACAAGGAGTTGCTTGCTATACCCCTCTCCTGGGTACACTTTGGCCAGGTCCCACAGGTTTACCAATCAGTGCCGTAACGGGGGTATGAAGCGCCTGTGTCAAGTGTCTAACTTTCGCTTGCCCGTAACGCAATAATGACAAAAAAGCTTAAACATTTTGTGCCCCATACCCAGTTGCGCCCATGGCGGCCGCCTTCTGCGCCACGCCCTCGTTACGACCCTGGTACCAATGAGAGCGGTTTCACTGTAGATTGTTTCAAGTTTAAGCTAGGAGGTGATTGAACTCAAATCAACAATATTCATCATCGAAATTCCCTATTTGAGCTTTTTAGTTCTAAATTGTGCAGGTTCGTTCCTGACAAAGAACCATAGTTCAGAACAGGTAGTGAAGTTGGGGCCACGTGCAGTTTAACACAAATGGACTTTTTCTACTTTGGTAAATTTTTCCAGGTGTAACTTAGAATTTAACCTTAGAGATCTGACTTTAAATAACAACTTCAAAATTAAAGGGATTTGCATTTTTTGAATTCACAACATTAATTCAATTCAATATTCGTCCGATAGGTGGTGCAGAACTGTTCACTTTGATCAAACCCTTATTTGTATATTTAAAAGACAGTTTGAAAGAAACAATGTGAGGTGGAGTAGAATTGGCTGCTTGGCATACGTTTCGTTTAACAAGTCTTTTTTGTTTCCTTCCTAAGTCAATAACTGCACTAAGACGGTGATCTTTACCGCTGCAAGTTCACAGTTGTTAGCTGTGTTAACTACCATACTGTGTATCCCCTTGTTTATTTGACTTGGTTTATCACTTTGGGTAGGGCAGAGGTTCCTGAAATGTCGACATCCACGCCTACGTGTTGATAAGTCAGGACAGGAAAAAGGTTGATACAGGCAGTGGCGTCACTAGGGGATGCGGGCCGCACCAGGTGACACCACTCGCACCTTGAGAAATGGGGCGACACCACGGTGTCATCACATCGGGTGACGCCAACCCTAGCGACGCCACTGTGTCATATTTTACTACGCATAAAATGTCTTGAAAGCAGTGCCGGATTTACCACTAGGCTAAGTAGGTTGAAGCCGAGAGCCTCAAAATTGAAATAGCCTAGGGCCTCTCAATATCTAAACCCGGCACTGCTTGAAAGGCTCTGAAATTTTTGTTGGTGTAATGTTAGAACTGGCCCTAAGGCAGTGGCGGATTTACCATTAGGCCTAGGGCCTCAACATTTAGCGGGCTTCAAAATTTAAGAAAAGGGGTTCAAACGGGCTTGAAAAGGGCCTCAAAATTGAAATAGCCTAGGGCCTCTCAATATCTAAATCCGGCACTGCCCTGAGGTCACCTGTACAGTATTTTCTGTCTGGAAATCTCACAAAGAGAAAAAGTACGTTAATTGAAATTAAAACGATTTTCCCTAACCAGGAGGGAAATTTGGCGAATAGTGATGCTTAATTCCGGTAGGCCGGCATCCCCCAACAGACAACCCAGCCAATATTCCTGCGGGTTCCAGACGCCTGGCTGGGATGCCCCCAGTCAGAGCATGTTCACAGAATAGGAGCGGCAAATTGCACTGGACACACCAGTTCTCGTCTGATCACTGAAGTTAAGCAACGCAACCCCAGCTAATACTAACATGCGTGGCTGCTTGGGAAAACTGACCGCTAATACCCAAAAATCGTCGCATTAGCGTAGTGTCTGTGCAGTCTCTGCATTAGAACTACGCAGTAGACGGGGCTCTAATGACCTTGTAGTTGACGGGCTCTAAAACACCAACAAACGAACGGAGAGAATAGGGGCAAATCTTAGGTGTGGGATGGAAGGCGATCTAGTGGGAGATAGACGGGAGTGGAGGGCTAGAACCCGCAGACCCGACGCTACCACAGGCGGGACAAGGGTATGATGATGAAGTCCCCCTTGCTTATTTGTTCCCGTTGCGCTAACAGGCTCCATTTCGTCACAATCGGCGATGAACGTTGACGGTGGTGCACCAGAGTTTACACGCGCTTCCGTAAATAGAACATTAAGCGTATTATAGAATTTCATTGTTCTGTAACCTGACTTGTTCATAACTATTTTGTTTTTTACTACAGAAAGTCATCCATTGACCTCCCCATGTGACAATTTTCTAATTAATATTTTAGGCAGTAAAGGTTAAACACTTTAAAATGTTGGATGATCTCCAACACAACCATAGAAATGATGAAATTTCGTCAATAAGGCCTAATTGTGTATTGGTGAAGGGGAGTTTTGCAACACAATATGAGTAGCAAATTTGTATAGATAGTAAGTAGTTAACCGGAAAATTTCACAGCATAGACGTAAAAGAGCACTAACCTCAAAAGTCGGAAGATATGTACAAGTATATACACAACCCACCCTAACAAATTGCTCATAAAATGTCTGGCCATCCTCCAATTCCTTTGTGTTGGTAACAAGAAACGAGAGAGAAGACGAGCCTCTCTAGCATTTTGTTTGTACAGTGTGCAGGTGACTGGCTGTGCCCTTCTAACTGTATACAGTAATATATACTACGAGAAAATATTGAAATCCGTATGGGTCATACAAATAAAGTTAAACAGGCGATTGCATTGTCGAGATGCAATCCTAAACTTAAGTTACAGTATATAGAACCTGTAATTAGAGTTGAGTGTTATTATACAGTATGCACTTAGGAGTATTTTAGTTTACTACTGCTGGTATTTTTATTGATGTATAATAGGTGGTGAATGACAAGGTATTTCCGGATAGTGCTGACTTTGAAACTCATCTTCAGCACTTTCAAAGCCTCCTGAGTGATTAACGCCATCTATAAGTGAGAGTAATAACTAATAAGCTTAGTTGAGGCTCATCATCATCCTCATACCCTTATCGCGCCTGTGGTAGGGTCGGTCTTGCGGGTCCACTGAACTACTCTGTGTGGGGTCACCCCAGCCAGACGTCTGGAACCCTCAGGAATATTGGCCAGGTTGTCTGTGGGGGGATGTCGAGGCTATTGAGCAGGGCCGGCCTTAGGGCAAGGCGCCCGCCTTGAGCTCCGCGCTGGTGAATTAAAAAATTTTTTTTTGATTTCGTGTGTTTTTAAAGACATTAAAGTACTGCATTGACAAGCAATCAACTTCATAAATCTTGGCACTCCGGCCCCGCTGTCGCCTGCTGCGTTGGGCTCCGCTATCCCCTCCCGCCTTGGGGCCCCGCAAACTCTATGGCCGGCCCTGCTATTGAGGATATTGAAGCTATGACTTAAAAAATAACCGTCGACATTAAATTGGTCAGCTGAATGCATATTGAGAATCATCTCTCCTAGAATCTAGGAGTGATTTTCAGCGCCAGTGAAGCGGCTGTATTGTGTTGGACACACCATTTCTCGTCAGGAGCAGATCCAGAGGGGGGGGGGAACACTGCAGCAATTGCTTCCCCCTTCTGTGCCTCAATGGGGCGCAACTGTTGAGGGATTTTTGCATTGCTATCCCCATTTCTAAATTGCCAGTTCAACAGTTAGCTACAACAGCTTCAGTTAGCTAAACCACTGAAGATAGGACATTGTTTAAGGGGCAGGAGAGGACCTATTGTAATTGCTAGCTAGATTTATACTAAGGGATTCTGAATATTATGTAGTGGACGGGGCTCTAATGACCGTTGTAGTTGAAGGGCCCTTCAACACTAACAAATCAATCAATCCACCGCCGGTATACGTCTATATGTGTAAAAGAATTCAAAAACTATCTTTGCTTACTACTGATCTTAAAACGTCGCATATAAACGACACCACCTTGCTTTAACTATAATGCTCGCCACGAAAGTTGACACATTGGTGGGAGGGAAAGGATGAGTCCTCTTCGAAAAATAGGGAAAACTTTGAAGTTGTACTTGCCATTACTGAATGAAGCCTGCCATTTGACCTTCTTACCTTCTACCTCCCATGTGCCATCTTTCGTGGAGAGCACTATATCAGTTTTTCCCACCTATGGCAGGATCGGGTGCATCTAGACCAGTGATTTTCAACCTTTTTATTGCAATGGAACCCTTTGGAACATTTAGACCTCTCGCGGAACCCCATACAGTGACACAAAAAAACATTAATCGATACAGGTGTGCGTGTGTTAGCATAAAGAGTTGAATTCGTGGCCTGTTTGAGAGAGACACCCGAAGTTCATCTTCGACATACAAAAGTCGTTCTCGTTTCTTGAGTTTTTATTGTTATTTTTATATTTTACCTTGCCATTGGCGGAACCCTTGGGCGGACCTCACGGAACCCTGGTTGAAAAACACTGATCTAGACTGCATAAATGGGAAAGTTGAAGGAGGTACGTAGATTGAGGTGGTATGTCCATGTGATAAGAAAAGGATAGGGAGAGATCATGAAGTTTCTAAGCCGATGGTGAAGTTCAGGGTATTTAACGGATCACTTGTAACTCGTTTCAATTTTTTTTTTGTTGTTTGTTGGAGTTTAAGGTCCCGTCAACTACAAGGTCATTAGAGACCCGTCCACTGTATAGTTCTAATGCATATACTGCACAGACACTACACTAATGCGACGATTATTGGGTATTAGCAGTACCCAGCTTTCCCGAGCAACCACCCATCTCAGTACTAACTGGGCTTGCGTTGCTTAACTTCAGTGATCAGACGAGAACTGGTGTGTCCAACGCAACTCGCCGCTCCCAACTCGTTTCAAATGGGCATCACAAGACATCATCAATTGTACAACATGCCGTTCAAAATTGTAGTGTAATTTAAACACTAATACACATGCATTTAGATTTCATTAACCTATTATAGGCTTCATGTAAAAATACCGTCATATACGAGTACACTAAATAAATTTCATATGGCAGAAGTTGAGTAATTTAAGCTTAGGGAATTACTTTTCCGTTTGCTGAAAGAACCTTTAGATCCGATTGCTAGGACAAGCCTAAAGTTTGACACTCTATATGTTGTCTTTAGTAAGATGCATATGCATCTTAAAAAGATTAGTCTCAATTTTTGTTCTTAAAAATAGATAACAAGTTGTTTCAAAATGAAGTTGAAACAAGGCAAAGGTTTTAAAAATATTTTTAGCTCTAAAAAGTTTGAAATATGTTTACCCATCATACACTTGCGTAAATGATTGTATAATGTTGCCGAAACTGTTTTAGGCATCCCTGAAAATCTTTTGCGGAGGAGGCTTGTAGACGGTATGGTTGTTATCTCACGTATTACCCTGTTTTTATTCGGGGCACAACGGGCACCACTCCTTTTTTAGAGCCTAAGGGCTCGCCTCCTAAGGGCGCTACTCCTCCCACCATATACGATTCCACTACTCCTCTACTGTATAAAAGTTTAAGATTGGACACACCAGTTCTCGTCAGATCACTAAAGTTAAGCAACGCAACCCCAGCTAGTACCAACATGGGTGGTTGGTAGTGAAGGTTGGGTGCTGCTAATTTCCCTCTCCTTCCTCCTCCTAACCCGCGAGCAGCCTCCATAGGGTCCGGCCCGTTATGGCTGCTTGGCTGACTCCCCAACCCGCTAGCGTAACATACTAAGATATTTCGGCAGTTGGAGCGTCTTCTTTAGGATTGAAGGAGACATTTCAACCTAGGGACCCATGAAATCTTAATCTGGCACTATCTATTAACCTTTCCTAGTGTGGGTAAAAGAAGTTGTCCTCAGGAAGAAAGCGGTAGCCAGCCAGGTAAAAATACAGGTTAATAGATATCGTTAGTCAACAACAGCATAAACTGATACCCGACCTTGCCATAGGCAGAAAAAACGGTTAGGTATAATGATGATGATGATGTACCGTGTCTGGTTATGATTACACAGGAATACATTTTAAAGATATTCTCCGAATTGTTTTTCTTTCCTTGGCGGAAAACAATGAAAACAAGCCTTAAACGTTGATTGACAACACCTGGCTGTTGCTCTTAATCATTTCAATTTCGGAAGGTGTATGCCTCTCACTCACATAATATAAATAGGAGTTGTATACTTTTCTTAACATTAATTTTTATACTTTCTTTAAAGAAAAATGTTTAAAAAATGTTTTTTCGTCTTATTTAGCTCGGTCGAGATACAGATTTACGTAAGCAGATAGAAGACCTTGAAAGGCGTGTTCAAGATGCTGAGCATCAAAAGCAGGAACTAGTCCAGGAATTGGAGATCACCAGACATCAGTTTGAAGAGAATAAAAGGAGACTGGAAGAGAGTACATTAAAAATAAACGAGATTCTTGGTGAACTTGGTTTCAAGAAACAAGAGCTGGAAAATCAGGTTAACCAACACCACATTACTATCAAACAATTAGAGGAAGAAGCGTCGCAAAAAGTCGATTCGATACAATGTGAACATCAAAGTGAAATCGAAAGGATATTGAAAATGAATTCCGATCGAGATATGTTAACTGAGACTAAAATGGCCCAATTAGAATCTAGTTATCGAGCTGAAATTCATCAACTTAGCTTAAAATGTGCTGAAGCAGTAGCTGAATTAGCTAAACTGAGAGAAGAGCACATGTCTCGAGTCAATGAGATAAGATTTGGAGGGTGCGAAAGTATAATTGGGTCCAACAACAACAAGGAGGATGCTGCTAATTGTGAAAACAACGTGGCCCTTGAAGCGGATGTGAACTTGTCTGGTGACACCACTACTCTTATTCTGTAAGTAGATTCTCATTACAACAGTTTTCTAGAGGAGAACAAAATGTCTTTTGTAATTTTATCTATTCGATAGCAATATTATAGTTGACCCCATTTTTGGGGGTTTTTGGAGAAGTTCTCAGGTTCGGTGTGTCTCTGCATGATCGTGTGACTAAAAAAAGGGTTGTGACATCAGGTCATTTGGCAGCTAGTTACCTTTAAAAAAAAATCATTGTTTTTGCCTATGCTTATCTTTTGTCTTTCTACCGTTAAGTTCGCTTCCCGTTCTCTTGTTTTCGGTTTTATTTCTGTCTTTTCCTCCTTAGGGGCACTCTAGTCCCGTCAATGACAGTTGCCGACTTTATTAGTCGTTGCAAGACACGTACTGCACCACACAGAAAGTGCACTTGTATCTTGAGCTTTCATCATCATACCCTTATCCCGCCTATGGCAGGGTCGGGTCTGCGGGTCCACTGAACATGCTCTGACTGGGGGCATCCCAGCCAGGCGCCTGGAACCCGCAGGAAATATTGGCTAAGTTGACTGTAGGGGGATGCCGGCCTAACCCACTGTTCCAACACTGCGTTATACAACCAAAATAGAAATTTTTGGCAGGTAAATTAATGCTTTGTTGGTTACAATATTGCATGGTGTCTGACCCATCGCACAATAACTATAATGCAACAGGAGTCAGGCTCATGCCTCAAAGTACGTAAGTTTGCCTAATGTAATTTACCTTCCTCTGAACGTCTACACGTACGTATGTTTGACGCCGTGTAGAAAGGGTTCGAAGTGGAGACGCAGCTGCCCCATGGTTGGACACCCACTTACCATCCCACTAGGATAAAAGACATGGGGAATTTGGGAGGAGAACTTCGCTTCCTCTACAGAAACCACTTACCTCGCCTAGTTGTTTGTTGGTGTTTTAGGGCCCTTTAACTACAAGATCATTAGAGCCCCGTCCACTGTGTAGTTCTGATGCAGAGACTGCACAGACACTACACTAATGCGACGATTTTTGGGCATTAGCAGTACCCAGTTTTCCCAAGCGGCCACCCATGTCAGTACTAGTTGGGGTTGCGCTGCTTAACTTTAGTGATCAGCCGAGAATTGATGTGTCCAACGCAGTTCGCCGCTCCCACCTCGCCCAGGATGTAACCCCTGCACTCATGAAATCACGCGTTAGCACATTGTTTTTATCAATTTACCGAGGCGCATGGTTTTATCAATTCACCAAATTTATCATTTGGTGGTGTTTTAAGCCCCTTCAACTATAAATGTCATTAGAGCCCCGTCCACTGCGGTATTAGCAGTGGACGGGGCCGCATCCATTGGGTATTAGCAGTACCTAGTGTTCCCAAGCTAGTACTAGCTGGGGTTGCGTTGCTTAATTTCAGTGATCAGGCGAGACCTGTTGATATCGGAAAGATACGGCCGAACTATTGTATACCTGGGTAGCGACTTGATGTCACAATCCTTGCTTTCATGACGTCAGTGTATTTTTTGTGTGGGCAATTTCTTTCAACGATGCCAGGGGGCGAACTCCGAACATATGAGGATTTCGCTTATCTACATGTATTTCGTGTAGCAAGAGTTCTTTTTCGTCACGGTGACGTCGTGCATACTGCGTTGTATCCCTGTTTTATGCCCATTGAGCTTTGCATCCGAAGGAAGGAACTCGCACTTGAGATTTCTCTTGGCCCAAAGAAGTCTCCTACCTCGGCCGGGATGGAACCTACAGCCATGGACTCCATGGTTCAACCATGCAAGCAATGAGCCACTGAGATGGTGGCTATCGGGCACAATTGTCAATTGTTGCTCCTTTCAACGTTGGCTGGTTAATATGTCATCTGTTAAAAATGTCCCGTTTGCAGTCTGATAAAAATGTCCCGTTATCAGACGGCTAACAGAATGCTGTTATGTCGCCATGTGTGACGTGAGAACACTCGTACGTTATCGATAATGGGTCCTCGCCTACGCATTCTCCCCTCGGGTGGCGGGTAGTTTCCCCTCTGTCCTCCACGTCCTGCTTGTCGTGGCACCAACCCTTCGATGTTATATAAACCATCTCCTAATAATAAGTAATTTTTCGGGTTTCGTCAGGCAAGTAGTGAGTGACCTTGCAAGTTCTATTCCAAGCACGATTTGCAGATGATGCAGTTGCAAAATAGCGATCCTTGTATTTATCTGTCAGGCAGACGTTGGCAAGATGAAGGAGGGTGTGGTGACGGATGCAGTCACAGATGACCAAGTGATGGGTTTCGTACCCTTCTGATTGTTTGTTGGAGTTTAAGGTCCCGTCAACTACAAGGTCATTAGAGACCCGTCCATTGCATAGTTCTAATGCATATACTGCACAGACACTACACTAATGCGACGATTATTGGGCATTAGCAGTACCCAGCTTTCCCGAGCGACCACCCACGTCAGTACTAACTGGGCTTTCATTGCTTAACTTCAGTGATCAGACGAGAACTGGTGTGTCCAACGCAACTCGCCGCTCCTTACCCTTCTGAGCTTACTTTTATTTGGGGGAACGCAGATAGGCCGATGTGAAAAATAAATCCTATACGTCTCTTTCTTCTTGGGTTTAACGGTTCGCAACTCTTGACATTGAGTCTGTGGATTCAAGTTCGATCCTGGTCGAGGTGAGTGGCTTCTGTTGGGCATGACAGACATTGCAGGGATGTCTTCCACCCCAGATCGAAAGGAAAGTCGTGGTCCCGTGTAGCGTGTATGATACTACCTGCTCGTCTGCCACCTGTATTATAAATAAATGAGCAAATTTCTAATTCAGTTTGCAGACACGTATTTCGCCTTTTTTTGTTTTCATAAAAAAATGTGCTGAGTGGATGACGTTGTTGTCATATTAGGTTATATATAACCTGCGTTTGTCGTGGGTGTGCAGGATGTTTATTTTTGATGTGAACAAGCATCTTGTCATTGAAATCTTACTCATTTCGTCATATTTTAAGTTTTAAAAATACCATCCATGTGTGTGCAGTCTGTCTCTGCGGCTCTGTGGCTAGCGCTTTGACTTCGTGAGTTACGGTTTCAGGATCAATTCTAGCCGACGCAGCCCTTAGTGCAACTTCCATCCAAGGTGGTAACATATTTCCCGGGTGATAAGTCACTCCCCGGTATTAGTCTCGCCGTTGTAAAAGTAACAATTTTTTGCAAATTCGGTGTATACCCCAATCCACGTGCATTTAAGTGACCCTGGGCTTGAAGGTAGGCAGGATCGAAGTTGTATGTTCGGCCTGTTATGGCTGCTTGGCTTACTCCCCAACCCATTAACATAACGTAACTTCAGGCTAGGACTTTTGTTGTGCTCTTAGGTCTTCATTGGTTATTAACATGAGCCTGGGACTCTTCTTGATCCCGCTTACCTCACCACATTAGGAGACCATGTCCCAGGCGTTCCTTCCCCCAACACTGATCCCAGCAGAGGTGGAAAAATGATCTGGAATAATGAAGTAAATCCAAAATCCCGTGTGGTACACGATGTCATTTTCACGTAAAGGAACCCTCTTTACTATGCAACGGGTACGTGAGCCAAAATTCACAGGTGTCGGAGCTCGCTCCCCCACCCCCCTGGTGTCGGTGGAATACCGCAACGAAATGTAGACTGGCGTTAAATAAGCATAGGGATTGCAGCTTTGGTCGGCCGGCGGCTGCGGAAAAATACCGTCAAATATTTCGCCCGTGTGTCCATTCAGAGGGGCAAGTTGGGGCCCTGCCGTAGGCGTGAAAAGGGTTAAGAGTTGCTTTAATAATGATGATGGTGATTCTTGTGCGCATGTGTGGCCTTCCTAAATTGAAGTGAATTGTTACGTAACTTGATGGACGGGTGCCTTACGCAAGTTAGGAAAGTGTCTGTGTTAGTTTTGAATGTTTTATTTATTTATGTAAGAAATGTTTATGTCACTTTACTACTGCAGACGTCAGAATATGGATGAGGAGCCAGTGAACGACCAGTATGTGAAACGCATCGCAGATCTGGAAAACGAGAAGATAATTGGCCAACAAGAAATTCAATGTTTAGAAGAAAAAAATAAAAGTTTACAAGTGATCATTGATGAAAATAGTGAAGCAATTGTGTCCTTGTCGATTCAGGTCAGTCCATGATGCTCAGTTCCTAACCTCTCCATTCTCGAAATCTTTCTTTTTTCTCATCGGTTGGAAGGATGCTTTTAGTGCTGGAGCTTACAATGTGGGAACAGAGGAGATGAAGGAGAGTTCGGTTGTTGTTATTGTTTAAGGTCCCGTCAACTACAAGGTCATTAGAGACCCGTCCACTGCATAGTTCAAATGCATAGACTGCACAGACGCTACACTAATGCGACAATTAATGGGTATTAGCAGTACCCAGCTTTCCCGAGCGACCACCCATGTCAGTACTAACTGGGCTTGCGTTGCTTAACTTCAGTGATCAGACGAGAACTGGTGTGTCCAACGCAACTCACCGCTCCCCGAGAGTTCGGTACTCCGAAGGGGTCGTCCTGTTCTGTTCAAGGCTGTAATAGCAAGGCGACAAATCGAAGATTGTGGGAGCTGCAATGTGGTGCACCTGACTGTACCATCTCTTCCCCTTCTCTCGGGAGCGGCTTATTGCGTTGGGCACACCAGTTCTCGTCTGATCACTGAAGTGAAGCAACGCAACCCCAGTTAGTACTGACATGGGTGGCCGCTTGGCAATATTGGGTACCGCTAATACCCAAAAATCGTCGCATTAGTGTAGTGCAGTGGTGGCGAACCTTTTTTTTGAAGACGGGTCACAATAGCATGAAAAAAGAACCAAAAAGGTGTCTATGGGTCAAGCGCAAGCACTATTTAATTTTATGAATAAAAAAATTATTATTAATAATGAATAAATTATTTTATTAACGTAGCAAATAGAGAACATCATCATAATACCCTTATCCCGCCTGTGGCAGGGTCGGGTCTGTGGGATCTAGCCCGCCAGGTCTCCGTCCACCCCACACACACTGAGACGATAAACTAGATATCATTCACGTTCGGGTCCCTTAAAATTGCACGGTGGGTCACAGGTTCGCCACCACTGGTGTAGTGTCTGTGCAGTCTCTTCATTAAAACTACGCAGTGGACGGGGCTCTAATGACCATTGTAGTTGAAGGGCTCTAAAACACCAACGAACGAACGAATCCCCTCCTTCACCTCTGATTTCAGTATATTCAGGGTCTGAGGATCAGTGGATGACCAACAGGTGCTAGTTTAACGATGCGAATATTAAATTATTTATCAGTTGGCCGAAGCAAGAGATGAATGTCAGGAACTGGACACAAAACTAGGCGATGCTATAAAGGAGTTGTCGCACGTGAAGGCGGAAAATGCACTACACGTGGAAGAGTTACAGAAAAAAGGGGGTAAAGTGCCCTAACGTGTAGCGATGCTATTTTATTTCAAATTGAAACTAATATGTGATTTTTTTTCTCAAAAAAAAGATAGGATTGAGGAATTGGTATCTAAAAATTTATTGAACGAAAATGAAATTACAAGATTAAGTGAAGAAATTCAATCTTTGAAAGATACCGTCAAAAGTTTACAGGAGCAAATTGAAACGTTGCAATCTCAGATGAAAGTGGCCGTTGAAGGAAAAGAACAAGAAATTCAGACACTTAAACAAGTAGGATATTTTAAGACGTGATTATTACGTAACTTGGTTTATTTTAGTTGAATAATGCTTTGAATGATGGGTTTTTGGAGAGTGTTGTGAGATGCAATGTTAGTGACTTGATTCCACTAAGAGTGTACAGGCTGGATCCTGTTCCACATACAAATGACGGGGGATTTTTCAGTTAGAAATTTAAAATACACCTTTTATTCACAATTGGAAGTAAATTTGCTTGTAAAAGGAACACTTTTTCTATGAGGGACAACAAAATCGTCAAAGTATCCACATTTTTTTTACCTTCGGAGTTGACAGGGGTCACAATAAAGAGCCCTTACTACGTGGAAAACAATGTGTAAATCGCTGAAATTTTCAGGTGTAGGAGCATGCCCTTTTCCTGGCTCTGGACAGTTAGCTCTCAGAATTAAAAATCGACATTAAATTATGCAAGCAACAGTGGCGGATGAAGTACTTGGAGGGCCCCCCCCCCCCAAGAGTTACTTGAGAGGCCTAAAAGTTACTTGGAGGCCACTAGAAGCGACTTCTAGGCCCCCAATAACGACATGGAAGGCCTCAAGAACGAATTGGAGGTCACCAGGAGCGACTTTGAAGGCCTCCAAGAGCGACTAGGTCTCCAGGAGCGACTTGGAGGGCCTCAGAATAAAATCGGAGGGCCCTTTTGCAATCGCAGATATGAAACTGCTAACTTTTGGTGACCCTCAAATGCGCACTGGTTGCGCCTGTGAGATGATCAGTCATTGGCAAACAGAATGGAGTAAAAGAGTAACTTTTCTTTGCAGTTATGTGATGACACTGTGAAATCCAAGAAGGAAATACAGGAGAAGTTTGAAAAGGAGTTCGAGCAGTTGAGAAATTTTAATGCAGAACGGGAACAGCAACTCCTTGAAGATTGCGAATGGAAATTGAGAGAGGTTTATAAAGATTCCAAGACTATGTCCTCTAAATTACAAGTAAGTTACTAGGAACATCAAACGTCCCCCCCCCTCTCTCTCTCTCTTAGATGGAAATAAATGATTTAACTCTTTGGTAGGAATCTCAACATAAATTACAAGAAGAATACGAACGGATGATATCCGAAAAAGAGACACAGGCAGCCGAATTGCAAAAGTGTATGGAAGAACTGCAAACCAAAATGTCGTTACCGGAAGCAGAATTGCGTCAACTTCGAGGATTCACCGATGAATTGCAGAAAGGCATTAAAGTGGCTTCTACGCAAGTTGATCAAATGAGGTTGCTCGAAATCCGATTGAGGGAAGATTTACGTGATACGAAATATCAATTGCAAGAGGCGAAAGAAAATGCGGCCCGTCTTCAAAAAGAGGTCATCGACACGAAAAACTCTTGCGAACGAAGGCTGAAAGCAAAGGAAATGAACTTAAAAAAATCCTACGAAGAACAGTTGAGGATCGCAACCAGTCAATGGAACCATCAAATTGAGTGAGTTAGGCCGTCTTTAAAAATTAAGCTGAACATCAGTGCCAGAGTAGTTGATCTCGGTGGATTTCTGACACAGACAGCCCAATGGTCAACTCCATCCAGTGGCGAATTTATGAATAGGGCTAAGTATGGTCTGGCGCCCCCTAAGGCATTCGAAAAGACCATGTGTTATTTAAATTTTAGCCGTCAATTGGTTTCAATCCTGGACCGAGGCAAACAACTTCCTATACACCTTCCGTCCGATGGGAAGTAAAGCCGTGGTCCCGTGTGGGGTGTACGATGTCGCTATTGCACGGAAATAACTCTTCCAACATGGAGTCAAATATCCGCGTAGTTCGGAAAAATTTCCAGTTGATGGGCATCGCCCTTCTGGCATCGCTGGAGGAAAAGTTATCCCAACGAATCGAAATAGGCCGACGATAAATAAACATAGGCGTTGTAGTATTATGATTGGCAGCCGGCTTCGTAAAAATATAATCTTAAGGGTCCTCTACTCGCCATGAAAGTTACGATTACAGCGTAGGGCGCAATATAAACGTAATCCGACGCTGGCTCAGTAACTCAATTAGTGACTTACCGGTACTTGATTCTTGAGCTCGTAGTGTCAAGGTTCGATCCTGGTCAAGGTAAATTTCTGTTTATTCCCATCGAAAACTTTCTTGGACCTTAACCATGCTTCTACTTGACCCGCCCTGGTGGTGCAGAAGGTGTTCCAGTCAGTGGTTCCAGACTCGACACTGGACTGACTGATCGTCACTATACAAAGAGTAGATGAGGCAAAATTTTCAGGTGTAGTAGCTCGCCGGCCCTGGCGTCGGTGGAGTGCCTGAACAAATAGTAGACTGTCGATAAATAAGAGTAGGGGTTGCAGCTTTGGTCGGCAGCCAGCTGCGTCGAAATACCGTCCACTAGATCGCCCATTTGTCCATCCGGAAGGACAAAAATGGATATCCGACCCTGAAATAGGCGGGAAAAGAGTTGGTAGTTTTAAATCCATGCCTCTACTCCATAACTGGCAATCATGTTTAGAACATCATCATCATCATCATACCCTTACCCCGCCTGCGACAGGGTCGGGTCTGCAGGTTCTAGCCCTCCATTCCCGCCTATCCCCCACCAGGTCTCCGTCGATCACACGCACTACCATATCTTTACGTACAACTTGCTCCCACGTCTGCTTCGGTCTCTCCCCTGCCTCGGGTGCTTCAGACCGCCTGCATTCCTTAAATGGACCTAAAATCATGTTTAGAACATGAATTTTATTTATTAATTTTCTGAATGTTCTCTTTTCCGGTTCCGCTTGAACATTACACAGAAAGGAATCCCAAAGAATAAAAGAAGAACTTGAAGAGCAATATAATGTCCATAAATTGGCGTCCTTAGCAGAACTTGCACTTCAGAAGGATCAAGAAATGGCTTCACTAATAATAAAATACGAAAAAAATATTAGCGACCTTTCGCAACAGGTAATAATTATCTTTTCTCACTTACTGTACGTTGTATAAACAGGAAGTTTGCATTCAGAAGCTTGTGGAAAGTAATTTTCAGTTACTGGAACTGGAGTTCGATTCCCAGGTGTTAGATAAGCAATTTTGTTCCGAGATGATAGCTGATTATTATGCTACCTCAAGGAATCCTATATGTATTTACTTGCTAGAGATTTTTTATGTTAGATATGATAATTTTTCGCAATTTGTTGTAATTATTTATTTTTATTTAGTTGGCACACACTACGAAGTCGTTAGAAGACACGGAAAAGCGGCTAAATGATGAGATCGAACTAACAAAAATGTCAGGGAACTTAAAAATTGCAGAGTTTCAACGAAAGTTGGAAGAAAAAGAAGACGAAATTCATAAAAAAGTAAGAAGACATTTCTAAACTGCTTGAAAACTTCTCTTTAAAAAAATTCCTCCCTTGGTGAAACGTTGAGTTTGGTTGCTACCTGCTGTGCAGTTGGTCCGAGTTCAACTCCCAACTGTGGAAACATTAGCAGTATGTCGTTGATCATTACCTAGGAATTTGAAGTGAAATCAAAAGATAAATTAGTTGAAGACCTACAGACCCAGCTAGCAGCACATCGAGCCACTCTCGATCTTGTACGGGAAGAAGCCGACAAATTAAAGGAAGAAGAAATAATAAGAATTAAAAATCAACTAGAGCAACAAATTGGTAAGTTACAACTTTACCAGCCCGGTGCATTTGCACCGTTTGCACAATGCTAAAGCCGCCACTAGGTCACAGGTGGAAGGGAAGTATAGGGTATGCATGATGTTACCACAGCATCTGTTTTTTTACACGGAATATGATACCATTCGTGTCTCATGAGTGCATGGTCTTGTGTTCGATCCTGGACAAATCAAGGTTGCTTCTTTCGGTGCCTTTCTAGAACTGATGCAACATGATGCTGGGGATCGGTTGATGGTCTTCAGAGCTGATGAGCCAGCGTTAAATAACCAACAATCCCATTAGGTTTATCGATTTAGAGCATTAAAAGCGTTTTAGTGACGTCTCGTTGTCTCTTGGGGTAGCCTGAAACCTCGACAGCCAGTCCAACCATGAGCTTCCTAAATAGGATGTTTATAGACAGGCCCTATCTTTTAGAATTAGGAATGAGTATATTAGAGGTAGCCTGGGGTGGTGGACATCGCCGAAAAAGTGAGGGAGAACTACGGACACGTCATGAGAAGAGGGGAAGAGGAGCTCGTTAGGTGCATTCTATGAATGCAGGTGGTCGGTAGTACCCGGAGTAGGGGGAGAGCGAAGCAGACGTGGGAACAGGTTGTCCATAAGGACATGGCAGTGTGGGGTGGACGGTGACCTGGTGGGAGATAGATGGGAGTGGAGGGCTAGAACCCGCAGACAGGCGGGATAAGGGTATGATGATGATGATGATAGACCGGCCTTAAGTAATGATTCCCCAGCGTCCTGGAAAGTCCTTTGCATTGCTTTGGCTGTGTCAGGACGCTGCAAGACACTCTTCGGTTATCTTCCGATATTAAGCAATATTTGTGTTACAGAGAACATAAATCAAGAATGGACCGAGAAATTACAAACTGCCTTGGACGTCCAAAGTCAATCACACAAAAGTCAGATCTTGACCGCTAGGATAGAATTGGAAAAAGCGATGGAACTAGCTAACGAAAAGGTCACTTTCCAACTTGCCTTCTTAGCTTGGTGCATATTTTTCTTGTTGTTACTGACTGTCGGTCATTTACAGGAGAAAGAACAAAAGGAATGCATTACTGATCTGAATGAAGTTCTGAATCAAAAAGATGAAGCTATCAGGATCCTCAACGAAGAAGTTCAACGTTTACAGACTGGATTATCGAAGATGTCCAAGGAGCTGGAATTCCATGGTCGAGAGATCCTTAGAGTGAAAAATGAAGCAAGTCGTCAACTAAGGTATACGTCTGAAGCAGTCCAGAACAATGTACAGGGTAGGATTTTGCCCGGTTTAGGTGCAGCTATATCATATTAAACTTTATTTTCATTTATATATAAATTTTTATTATACCGTTAAATGTTTCTCTTTTTTTTTCTTATCCTCTTTTTTTTCAAACTACTTTCACGTATATCTCAAATTTGATTTCAAATTCTAGAATCTATGAGTGCAGCTTAGGCATTTTGAAATATTGCTCATATATATTATTTGACCGTAGATCATATTTTTTTTTCCTGTCAACTTTTGTTTTGATCAATATCTTGAAAGGACAACCTTCTGTCTGTCTCTCTCTTTTGCCCTTCAGGTTTTGGGAAAGCAAGCACTTTCTAATGCTCTCTTCTGCCTTTGTCATCTGTTCCCTTATCATCCTTGCTGTTGCCTTTGTCTCGTCAGATGTAATGTTGCCTCTTGAAGACGTTAGCATGTTAATTTGACCGCATTCCTTATCTATCTAAAACATTAATTTGAAGTTAATTCTTTAGACGACGACTAATAATTTATGTTGACGTTGGAGATGTTCTTAGATTCAGAGGTTATCAACCATTTGATATCAGCGAGCACCGCACGGACTCGCAGAACAGCACCGTTTTCAAATTAGTTTGTGATGACCAGTGCCGGATTTACCACTAGGCTAAGTAGGCTGAAGCCTAGGGCCTTAACATTTAGCGGGCTTGAAAACTTAAGAAAAGGGCCTCAAAATTGAAATGGCCTAGGGCCTCTCCCTCAGTTGATTAGAGATTAAAGTGGTGCTCGTGAGCCATGGGTTACTGGCCTCTGTTTTAGAACATAATTCTACTTGAACGCTGATTTATATTTTTGCTTATTGTTTAATATGTAGCTGTGTTTTTCTTTGTGTTTTATGTTGATAATTTGCATCTGAAGTTTATATGAGCACACACCAAAACCTCAATCGATTATTTTTCTAATATGGCGATCAAGTGTTCAGTTGATGTTTGGGAGCGGCTTATTGCGTTGGACACACCAGTTCTCGTCCGATCACTGAAGTTAAGCAACGCAACCCCAGCTAGTACTAACATGGGTGGCCGCTTGGGAAAACTGGGTACTGCTAATGCCCAACAATCGTCGCATTAGTGTAGTGTCTGTGCGTCTCTGCATTAGAACTACGCAGTGGACGGGGCTCTAATGACCTTGTAGATGAAGGGCCCTAAAACAACAACAAAGCAAATCGATTGATGTTCTACATTAACTCATCTAAATTCTGTTAGATGGTGCTGGACGAAGTGCGAATGCCCATTTCAAGAAGTTTACTTAACTAGCTTATAGGATGCTTTTGAAATGTGTTTAGAATATTAACATTTTACGTGCATTGTATTAGTTCATACCTAACTTACACTATTGGGGTCTTTTTTTTACAACAAATACACCCAGGGGAATAGAATACCTTTACATCTGGGGATTTAAATCCCGGTCATCTGCAGGCGATACCTCCATGCGGTTCCTCCATGCGATACCTCCAGGCGATTCCTCCAAGTGGAAGGAGTTCAAGTACCTTTTATAAAGCAGAGGACCTTGATCTGATATAATAAATAATAACCCAAGTCCAAATATAAGTATACGAAAGTTTCGGGCCTAAGGAAAATCTAGGCCAGGGCATAAGGTATATTAATAGGTCTAGGATGCATATATTGCTAATGTCTCTTTGTGCGCCAGCTTTGATTCTCATTCTCTTTGCCACAGGCAGAGTTGCAACAAGAGTCAATTGAAAGATTAAAATCCTCTCTCTCATTCTTTCTCTGCTCGCAAATCTGTGATAATGTCTGTGATTCTAAGGGGTATCCATAAAGGACGTCACGGTAGAGGACTTTTTATTAATTTAAGTAATAAAGACTATCTCTACTATAGTTTATTGCGGATTCTTGCATGTCCGCACTGCACACGACTAAAAGGGTTGTTATGGCCATTAAGTCTGTTGCAGCTTAGTCAGGTGAAACCACTGTTGTTTAAGGCAAGGCGCAAAATGAGACTCAGGGTGACGCAGGATGTAGCAGCCCTGCGAAATTCTGCTAGCAGGCAATCACCGCACATTGAATCGCAGTTTTTCACCATACTTGCATCAAATAACAAGAGAACTTCTCTGCTTCGCACCGCTTTTTGTTATGGTCATGCCAACGTCACGTAGGAAACTGCGGCATTGGCACTGCGCTCCGCCGGGTCACGTGGCGCAGGCACTGAGTAACGTCACCCTTCCACTTAACATGCGCAACTACATACTATCATGTGAGCCACAGAAATTTATAGTGAGTCACCCTGCGTCACCTGAGGAGACTGCGTCTCATTTTGCGCTGGGCTTAACAGTTCACCCATGAGGTCTTCTCGCCCATCCTCTTTCTCTCTCTACTCCTCTATCAAGCTCTCATCTCTCTTTCACTCTACCTAATCCTCTCTCTCATCTCCCTCCTTTATCTCTCTTTCATGGGAGTGGCTTATTGTGTTGGACACACCAGTTCTTGTCTGATCACTGAAGTAAAGCAACGCAACCCCAGCTAGTACTAACATGGGTGGCCACTTGGGAAAACTGGGTACCGCTAGTATCCAAAAATCGTCGCATTAGTGTAGTGTCTGTGCAGTCTCTGCATAAGAACTACACTGTGGACGGGGCTCTAATGACCTTGTAGTTGAAGGGCCCTAAAACACCAACGAAACAAAAAAAAATCTCTTTCCTGTCCGTTTCAGAGCTCTGCTTGAATATTCGATATTCTTGATGGGCAATTACCCCATGCCACAGGAAGAATAAAGGGTTAGGTAAAGAAAAGATGTTTTGCAGAGGATTTGAAATACAATTTGACAAAGGGAGAGAAAAAGAACCCAAACCAGACCACAAACTCTTGCTTTTTTCCTACTTCTTAAAGTTGGTGGTGGTTACTCGAGGTCGTTTTTAGATAATACAAATTTAGAAAGTGAAATTTGATTGGGTAGGCACATTCGCAAAATACTTATCATATCGTTACGTATATGGAAAGGATTAAAGTTTGACCTTGTGGCCTTCTTTTTTTGCTGTTGTTGAGGTTAAGATGGGACAATTGTAGACATGGAAGTCTTCCAGATTGAATTGAAAATATATTTATTTCATTTTTGGTACCATCACCGCATGCACAAACTAAACCTTGGTAGTACATATTTTGGTTTACGCATGCTCTGTGATCTTTTATTTTAGTGGACTTTATTGATGTAGTGTAATTTTGTGGAATGATGCATAATTTTTATGTTTTGTTGATCTAATAATGAATTTGTTTGTGTTCAAATGCCTTTTTTTCCTGCTCTTTCATCTTCCTCATATCCTTCTTCCCTCTTTTTCTTTCCCTCCTCTCTTCTCCGCTCCCTCACCGCCACCACCTTTCCCATCGTCTTCTTACCATTACTTCTGTTTTCGATGCATATTGAAAGCATTTTCAAGACTCATGATGAGGCAGCAAAAAAGCAAAGCATGACGACTTTTCACTATCCCAGTCTGTGAACGCATGCTGAAGACAATCCCTGGGTCCAACTCAAAGAATTCTGACCATCAACCAACTATGTTTTATTTCCCATTTTTTGTAAGTTTTTTGTTTCTTTTTTTTGTGCACTTCTTAATTTAGACCTAATTGGTTCAGCGCTGAATTGTTACCCCCCTTCTCTGCTTAAATTTGTCACGTCATTAGGAAAATGAAAATTATCATTTCATCCAATTTACTATTTTTTCTTTTCAGTACTGTGTTAGAAAATTGTTCGTCAAATACGGGAGGTCAAAGGTCAGAAGATAAGATTGCTATTCGACAATTACGTGAAGCACTTTTGGACAAAGATCGTTTAGTTAAGAAACTACAGGTATTTCCTGAATTTATGGTCTCGTATTCTGATTCCACCGAGTTGGTGGATAGGCAGGAGACATCCCACATTCAGATATGGGGCCATTGCTATTAACTATTTCCGTCTACTGACCAAATGTACCGGAGCGGCGAGTTGCGTTGGACACACCAGTTCTCGTCTGATCACTGAAGTTAAGCAACGCAAGCCCAGTTAGTACCGACATGGGTGGTCGCTCGGGAAAGCTGGGTACTGCTAGTACCCAATAATCGTCGCATTAGTGTAGTGTCTGTGCAGTCAATGCATTAGAACTATGCAGTGGACGGGTCTCTAATGACCTTGTAGTTGACGGGACCTTAAACACCAACAAACAAACCAAATGTACCGGCAGGTGGGGAACCTGTATACTTTGAATCAGAGCCTGCTCTAGTACTTATGCCGCCCCGGACAAAAAGACAAATTGCCGCCCCTTGAAGCAGCGCTCCGTTCGCGTGCTCTGTTCTTACACTTACAGCCAAAATGGCGCCCCGGACAAATGCCCAGGTTGCCCCCCCCCTTAGAGCGGGCTCTGTTTGAATGCTACCAATTGATTGACTCTCATTTGCTGCACATGCCTTTAGAGGTCGAAATTCGTTAGCCATCCAATGGGCTTGTAGTTCATTTAACATAATTATTTACTACTAAAGGAACTTTATCGACTCCAGGGGCGTCGAAAGGTGTCACATGGCCCAGGTAGCCCAGGTAGTTTCAAGAGCAACATGTATGAATAACCGATTGGTCGTTTAAGCGCATAAGCGTTTAAGCTTGTAAACAAAGTTAATTAACTATTCACATATCATCATACCCTTATTCCGCCTGTGGCAGGGTCGGGTCTGCGGGTTCTAGCCCTCCACTCCCGCCTACAGTGTCTGTTTTAGATATTGAGAGGCCCTAGGTTATTTCAATTTTGAGGCCGTTTCCTTAAGTTTTGAAGCCCGCTAAAATGTCGAGGCCCTAGGCTTCAGCCTACTTAGCCTGGTAGTAAATCCCCCACCATGTCCCCGTCGACCCCCACACACTACTATATCCTTGCAGACAGCCTGCTCCCACGTTTACTTGGTTTCCCCCTGCCCCGGGCATTATCGTACAGTAAAAATAATATCGGGTACCCGATACTATAAATCTCGTTTGATCAATGAAGTTAAGCAACGCAACCCCAGCTAGTAGCCTACTGACATGGGTGGCCGCTTGGGAAAACTGGGTACTACTAATACCCAAAAATCGACCGCGTTAGTGTAGTGTCTGTGCAGTCTCTGCATTAGAACTAAGCAATGGACGGGGCGGACCATAATGACCTTTGTCATTGAAGGCCCTAAAATATCAACGAAACAAACAACTAATTTTCTGGTTTGTTTTGGTCTCTTACGTTCAAATTCAAGGAAGAAAAGAAGATCTTACAGATGGAATTAATGACCAGCCCTTTGCACTCGAAACGATTATCTGCTTCACAACCAGTTGTTAGCTCAGGTGAACCACTTACGAGTATGAAGGTAAGTAAGTGTATACGGAAGAAAAATGCTGTTGAAAATTGCTACTTTTTTTTCTTGGAGGTATAAAATTGATACACCTTTTTTACCCTGCAGAGAAATAGACGGCTGAAGGAAGTTCCCAAACGTCTTTCTGCCCCAGTTCTCTCCAATTTCGATGTTTCTTCTCCAATATTCACGACTCAAGTTGTTGAAGAGAAAAAAGGAAGTCATCATACTAAACGGGATAACAAACGTCGTTCAAATAATAACACAAACCAACATTCAATTAGTTAGAAAAAGTCAATATATCGTATATATATTTTTATTTATTAATATTTTAAAAGTTATAAATAATGGTTTGGCGAGTCGGACAAATGATCGCCTTTAAACTTTTAAAATAAAATACTATATTAATTTTTTATCATTGCTTTCAGACACTTTGAAGCTGATAAGAAATGACAAGTCTTACTGATACTTGAATTATGTAATTATTAATTTTTTTTCTGCCCTATCAGAGCTTGGATGATTTTTTTGAAAGTTGTAATGATAAATATTGTAGAGATGACCTTTTTCGTTTGGTTCCTCTTTTCCCTTCCCTTCACCATTGCGATAATGTGGCGAAAGAATGAAGAATTCTCTATTGGTCATCAAGCTTTTATGATGTGCTAACAATTAATCAAAATGCTCAATTAAATTGAAATTCACATTGAAATAATGCACTCTATATCTAGTTGGTGCGATTACTGAAATCACTGGCACCTTACAAAACAACGAATTGAATCAACTACAGCAGGGGTGGCCAACTTTTGTGTACATAAGATCTACTTTTTATCTTAAAAAAATGTGTCGCGATCGACTTTTTATCCTAAAAACGTGTCGCGATCGACTTGTTGTCATAGGTGTAGTCAAATTTTGTTCGATACTCGACCCACCTCGGTCCAGTATCGAACCTAGAACCACAGACGCAGACCTAGAAACACTGAGCCACTACGTCACCAAGACGGGTGTTAAGTCAACACATCACGAGTGATCGACCAAAATTGGCTTTGTGATCGATCGGTCGATCTCGATCGACTGGTTGGCCACCCCTGAACTACAGTATACAAGAAAAATTACAACTTACGGTCATCATCATCATATCCCTATCCAACAGGTGGCTAGGTCGAGTCTGCGGGTTCTACCCTCCGCTCCCGCCTATCTGCCACCAGGTCCCCGTCCCAGGACCAGGTCCACCCCGCACACTATCATATCCTTACGGACAACCTGCCCCCTGTGCATGCAACCACCTGCATTCCTGTAATGGACCGAACGAGCTCCTCCTCCCCTCTTCTCATTACGTCCCCATGCCACAGTGGCGGGTTTAGGCACGTGTAAACTGTGCAAATGCACGGGGCCTCGCTTTTGCAAGTTGCAAATTTTTGAAAAGGGCCTCGCGTAAGCTAGAACCGCTACTGCCATGCCACCTCAATCTACTCTCCCTCATTTTTTCCGCGATGCCCACCATCCCCAGCCTACCTCTAATATACTCATTCCTAATTCTATCAGCTCTCGACACCCCACTCATGTACCGCAGGATTCGCATCTCGGCTACTTGTATTCTATTTACCCTATTACATTTCTTGTCCCTCTGAATAGACACAAGGGCAATATAATGGAATGTCTTTTACTGGATTAGTTTCATGGGTTGGGGAGTAAGCCAAGTAGCCATAACAGGATGAACCCTTAGGAGGCTGCTCGCGGGTGATGAGGAGGTAGGTGAAGAGGATGAAGGAAAGGGAAAATTTGCAGCACCCAACGCTCTTTAGCAACCACCCTTGTTGGTATTGACGTGGACTTGAGCTGCTTAACTTCAGTGATCTCACGGGAACCGGTGTGTCCGACGCAACTTGGCTGCACTTTCCACAGCTGATTGCCGACCAACGCTGCAACCCCTGTGCTTATTTATCGTCGGTCTCCTGTTCGTTGGGAAATTCCACCGACGCACGGGGGCGAGCTCTCACACCTGAAAATTTTGCCTCATCTACCCGTTGCACAGTAGAGAGGGTCCTTTGAAATATGAATGACATCCTACACCTGTCCTACAACATACAGGACCTCGGTTTTACTTCTCATCCGAAAACAGGCGTACTCGGGGCTTCTCTCTCGCCCGAAAGAAGCCAACGCGCCTCGGTCCAGTATCGAACCTCGAACTACTGACGCAGTTATCGAGCGTGCTGCCTTACCCACCGCGCCACCGAGGCGGGTATTCATTATTTGACTCTTGAATTCACATTCGCAGGTTCAATCCTATTTTATGCGCGTGGAAGAGAAGTTACAATATTTTTCACTTTCTACCAATTTCTAGTCGCCTTATTGTTTTTATCGCCATTTGTTTCCGCTTGTTCTTTTGTACCTCCTTGGTACCCGAGCCTAGCATAAGCTATAAATAAGCGTTTGTAGAAAGTTTAGAAAAAAGGTAAGGAATTATTAGAGCAAAAATAATATTTTAATTGCCCGACGGCGATATGCATATCGTGCCCAATGGATAATTCGGCCCTAACTTTGACCCCCTATCACTGTCACTAGTTATTAATAGAAAGGAGAATACTGACGAATTTAATTTTCCCACCATTGGAACGTGGTGTTAGACACTACCACGAGAGGGCGTTGATGGCTAAGAGAAATTCGGTGGAGGACGGCTATGGAGTTTGGCGTGCGGTATTGTAGTACATCTCCTTCAGATGTTTTGTAGGAATTACAGTCGACTGTCGTTTGTTGCTTGAATGCGGATGCGAGTTTCAAAACCTTTTCATCTGGCATTACGAGTAAAAAGCATACTTGCTTCAGATATGTTGCTGTGTTTCAAAACGAATGGACAATCAGAAAGAGAATCGCTCCCATTTGATTGCAACTGTTAATAAGCGACGACAACTACTATTCTATTGAAAGCAGGAACTTCAAAAAAAAAAGATCGGTGGCGACGTTCACTGACCGATTCACTATTTATTTCCTTATTGCAATTATTTTTCCTCATCTGTCGATCGTCGTACAGTCAGTGATGGTTTAAAGCCGTCGAAGAGGCAGGCAACAGCATCTACACATATTCGGTGTCGAAGTTTTTGTGCAATGGAATATTGATCGTGAGCATCGCAAATATCGTTTGTGTCGTTGAACGCGTTTTCTATTTTTTTTCTGACTACCAACTTACATATTTGAAACAGTGGGGAAAAAAGGGATTAATCACTGTCCGGTCGATCTTTGATATTTGCAATTATGATAGATTTTTCATCCATTCAGAACTTTTTTTCGAACAATTTTACCTAAATAGAAATCGAACGTAAAAGAAAATAGAATACTCGTTCTATCATCTCCATTGTGGTGTATTCCATATTCCATTCCATTTCTTCATCATTTCTCTCTTGCTCTTGAACAATGGCATCCACTTTGACACCGATGCTTTTCATAACTGCAAATGTCGGGTCGATTTTCGAAGACGTAAGTGAAATTTCATTTATAATCATCTTTTATTTCTTATATATACATCATGTTATTTTTTAATTAGTATTTCAGCCATCTGAAACTTTAAATGTCACCCGCAGGTTTACGTGACTATCAAACTTGAATTTCTGATTAAGCAGCTGAGAGGTTTGGAGTAGGTAGGCACTTGTGATGATTTAAGTTTTCAGAGATCATAGGAACGAATCCGTGTTTCGGTTACCGTGAATTGATCCCCTCCAAAAGCTATACACACGTCCACAGAGGAAGAGCTGGAAACTACAGAGATGCAGCACATATCGAACTGACCTGTAAACTTGAGAAGTTGAACGCTACGAGATGGACATTGAGCTCTTCAAAATTTTGGTTTCAAATTACAGTACAGTAGATACAGTATATATAAAGGAATTTATTCCTATTCAGTATGCCGAAAAGCTAATTATGATCTAATTATGTTCGGCAAAAATATTGTCTATCAACATTACCTCCACATTGTTGTTTAGATTATCTACTGACATTTCGTAATGAATAACGGCACATTGACGTCCATCCTGATGAAATATTTCAACTCATGATAATGTAAGCTCAGATTACATCATCAATTTCTTCTTTTTTCCCCGTCTAGGCTCCAGGGTGAAATATTCAGCCCCATTATATCCCTACGTGATTTTAGAGGTGGTCAAAAGGGTTGTGACAGTGAGGTCGACGACACCAGTGAAACGCATCAAAACCAACGTCCAACTTTAACTTGTGAAATGACCGAACCGAGGCTGTCATTCAATTTCGGCCTGTCAACTCGAAAGGCCATTTATTCTCGAGAATTTTATTTGATCTACATATCACTGTTTGTTTCCGTTTTTACAAATTGGTGCAGTTTTGTCATGCCCCGCTATTGGGGTAAGGCTTAACGCCTAATGTAGTTGATAGGCCCATAAAACACAACAAATTCGTGTAGAAAGGGTTTCTGACATTAAATCTTACCATCATACGCAGTTGTGACACGAAGCCACGGCTTTAAAGTGCCATCTGACATAATATGCACGACATCTTCTTTCCCTTCGTCTTAACAAGAAAAACAATGTACTACCAACTTCGACCGGAATCGAGCCTGCATACCGTGACCTCAAAAGTCAAGCGCATTACTGGTTGATCCACCGTGATGAACAACGCGCCGAATGAAAACGAATCTGGCGCTTTCCATGTGTTGTATGAAATGTCACTTCTGTCCGTCAAGCAATCCTGATCGCAGGCTCAATTCCGACCGAGGTGGATGGGTTAGTGGCTTTGGGACGAGAACCGTACGCTTACCTTTCGTTTTGGAATGGAATTAAAGGTGTGTCCGATGTCACCTTGCCACATGTCAAAGTGCCCCTTTCTACGTGGAGAAGAATATAGGTGTAGATCGGCAAAATTTTCATGTGTAAGGGTTCGCACCCTTCCCTAGTGTTCAGAGACCGATGTCAAACAACGCTCTACTGCTGTCATTATAGCCTTATCCCTTTTATGACAGGGTCGCATCTGCAAGTTATGAACCAACATTCCATGCTGTTCTCCTTTTGGCCTCCCCCACATAGTGACCTGTCCAGGACTACAATCTGCTCCTATCCTTGGTGTCGTCTATCTGTCCCATTCCCTGTCTCTATCCTTGCGTGCGGAACTGATATTACATCGAAATTATTAACGAAAAGCTAGGAGAAAGGGTTGCGAGAAAGAATAACACCACCGAAGTGGGGGGGGGGGGTTGCAGAGGAACGGATTCATCATCATACCTTTATCCCGCCTGTGGCAAAGTCGGGTCTGCGAGCTCAGGCTCTCCACTCCCGCCGATCTCCCATCAGGTTTGTTTGTTTGTTGTTGGTGTTTTAGGGCCCTTCAAATACAAAGGTAATTAGAGCCCCGTCCACAGCATAGTTCTTATGCAGAGACTGCACAGACACTAAACTAATGAGACGACTTTTGGGTATTAGTAGTACCCAGTTTTCCCAAGCTGCCACCCATGTCAGTACTAGCTGGGGTTGCGCTGCTTAACTTCAGTGATCAGACGAGAACTGGTGTGTCCAACCCAATTCGGCGCTCTCCCATCAGGTCCCCGTCCGCTCCACACACTACCATATCCTACGTACAACCTACTCCCATGTCTGCGTTGGTCTTCTCCTGCGCTGGGTGCTTCCAACAACTTGCATTCTCTTAATGGACCCTAACGAACTCCTCATCACATGCCCATACTCTCATCTTTTTCGCGATGTCCCCCACTCCCAAACTACCTCTAATATACTCATTCCTAGTGTAGAAGAACGGATTAAGGGAATAATTTGGGTCATGTAAGAATAATGACGTCATTGTTTTGTATTTTATCCATGTGGTATTTATATAATTTGTTTTTAATTTATATAAATATACTGCATGTTGACAACATAGTTTTGCAAGTCTTCTCCCCTTCTCGCTCTCTCTCTGTTCTACCTCGGTCACATTTGACGTCACGCGAACAAGGTCAGACTGACGTCATTGTTAGCATTAAAAATTGTACTCTTTTGACAACGACCCCCATGTTGGTGCTTTGCGTTGTTGTTTTTTGTCCCACGGTTGGTGCAAGATGATCTTTCACATCTTAAAAAGCACACAACCCATCCAAAGTCGTTCTGGAAATGTAATAAGGTGTCGGGAGAGAGTCCATCCACGTCATTGAGCTATTTTTTGCGTAATGTTTTCAGCGGGATATCCGGAATTGGGAAGGGGGAAGGAGGTGAGACCCTATTATAGGCACGGACAACTTTCTGGTCATAGATCTCCTTTTTGACCAATATTCGGTTACTCACCTAACCCTACCTCTTCCTCTCCTTTATTATTGTTGAAGAACTTTTTATGGCACTGTCATTTAACTGATACAACTAGTGATAACGATTTCCGGTATATGATACACGTCCGATAATTCGACACTTAACAAATTGTCAGCCATTCTGTAGAGGTGCAACTGGTCCTGAGAGCTTGCTGACACGCAGGTTCACGGTCTGTTGACAATTGGCGGACAATAGCATCTCGAATGGATTTCTCTGACCGAGACAGGTCAGAGGAATGTTGGTAGAGTGTTTGCAAGTTCGATCCTTACCGAAGCGAGTATCCCCTTTTTTTGGGGGGGGGGGGAGCCAAATCTCGTTTAATCACTGAAGTTAAGCAACGCAACCCCAGCTTGTACTAGCATGGGTGACCGCCTGAGTCGCAACAGCGTAGTGTCTGTGCAAACTATGCATTAGAAGAGTGGTCGGCAACTATGACCCGCAGGTCACCTAGTGGCCCACTGGAAAGTTTTTAGTGACCCAGTAAATCTTAATTATCCCGTAGGAAAGTGCGATGTCTCATTAGCTGACCTTGAAATATCAGCCAGTTAATCCGTCTTACTGTTATAATATGTAATCTAAAATGGAAGTGATTTGACCCACCAGAAAACATTTTTGTGGAAAAAAAAATTTAAAAATGACCCACTTGTTAAAAACATTGCCGATCACTCCATTAGAACTACGTAGTGGATGGGGCTCTAATGACCATTGTAGTTGAAAGGCCCTAAAACACCAACAAAACAAAAATCCGTTGGATGGGAAGTGAAGTCCATTGTTCCGTGTACGGTGTCTACGATGCCTCTTAATCTTAGATCCTCCTGGGTAATAAATAGGACGCCTTGTGGTCACGGTTTTACCTCCCTTCGACGGTAGGGTGCTGTGGAAGTTTTTTTCATACACGAAAGAATCTCCCAACCTCTGCCAGGATCGAACCTGGAACCAGCACACAACCTTGGCCGACCGTATGTGGGGGTTAGCTGTAGAAAAAGGCTACTTTCTACACGGGATGATTCTCAAGTGTAGGAGGTGCTCCATCTTCTGGCGGCGGTTTAAATCGGTAGCACCGGCAGGATCCCGTCCTAGTATGGTAAAGTGCCCAAATATCGTTCCCCTAAGCAAAATCTTCAATTCCGAGAAAATTATTTACAGGAAATATAATTTAAAAACTGATTTAAGTTTCTCAACTCCTTACCTACTTGTATGGCTAGTGTGATACTATTAAATAAAACTTTCCAAACCATAAAAAATTAAAAACTTATAAGAACGCAGATTTTGATTTTTCTAAAAAGGTGTCCTAATTCCGTCCCCTCTTTCCACTAACATCTACTGAATTATTTTTATGGGAAATTTCATTAAAACACAGTTGACATCTCTCGTAATAAATTTCTTGAGAGAAAACATTTTATTGACTGTTTAAATAAAATAGCCTAATATCAATTTTGAAATGATATTCTTCATAGAACTTCAGCTCTACTACATTATAATAATAAGGCATAGAAGTGATAAGCACATTATAAAAAGGTCAACACGTGATCATATATGAACCAATACCAGTCTAAGAGGTTGGGAAATTATAGAATGTAAAAAAAAGAACAATACATTATGAGGGTCCTAAATCCGTCCCGGGGACGAATTCGGGAATTTCAAAGGGACGGATTTAGGATCCCAGCAATAACAAAGGAAAAAGTCCCATCTCTTGAACAAACAACCACAACTACATGGTTCTGACAACTGGAACACAATATTTAAGGAGCAATCTTTAATTATCAATTGCCAAATGATGACAAAAATTACTCGGAAGTGTCAATATAACTGTTTAAGGTTCGATTCCACAATTTAGTAAAATTACACAAAACCTATTTTTTGAAAAATTTAATAGTTAAAAACAGAACAAAGCAACGGAATCAGAGCCAGTAGTAAACTGGATGGTTCTGAAGGCTTCCATGTGCTGTTCTGAAGGCTACAGCCCTCCCCTTTAAAGTTAAAGGGGAGGACGGATTTAGGGCAGGGGACGGATTTTGGGTACTTTATCATAATTGTGGATAGTGATTCCTGATTTTCATTCCCCTGTGGGTACCCATCTTTGTCCCTCTGGATGAACGCATGGACGATCTGTTGGACAGTATATTAAACTCAGCTGGCTTTCGACCAAAGCTGCAACCCTTATGTTAATTGATCGTTGGGGTACTCCACGAACGCCAGGCGGGGCGTGCTCCTACACCTATAAATTTTGTCTCATCTAGTCGTTGCGCAGTAGAGAGGATTTTTTTTACGTTCGAATAACATGGTACACTACACGGGGCCGCGGCGTTAATTCCCACCCAACGGAAGGCGCACTAGGCGCCTCTCCCTCTCTCGCCCGAAAGAAACCAACCGGCCTCTATCCAGTATAGAACCTGGAACCGCTGGCACAGTGGTCGAGCGCGCCACCGAAGTGGGTGGCCTTTTTAAGGAAAAGCTAGCCAAAATGGGATATAAAATAGTTGCTAGTGGGTCGTTAAGTTAACCTTGGTGTGTAGGTGTCGTTCTGTTGCCAAGTGAGCCCATCGTCATCAGGAAAGAGCCTGGTTCTGTCGTACACCTGGAAAATTTTGCCGGTCTTCATATGTGCCCTTTTACTCTCCCTCAATGCAAGAATGGGTTGTTGAACGCGAGGAGTAACGTTGTGTTGTATTTGAAATACCAACTCGTGCAGACAGACGTTTTGGATGTTTTTTGGGAGTTCCACTCTTGGCCCAGGATGCCAAGAAAGAGTTTTAGGTTAGTATATGAACTTCTCTCCAAGGTAACTGCACTAAGAAGTTTATTTTGCCCTTAGCCAAAGAGCAGGGAGGTAAGAAAAAAGCTTGAGTAAACACTCCAGAAACTGACAGAGTGAGACAAGGTAAGGTATTCCTGCTTGTTTACCCCCTTCTGAGGGGGACAGGCAAGACCTTAGGGATACATCACGATGATATGGACCAGATGGATGACGCGACAACGTCGACGTTGCGAAATGTAGTGTAAACGACTCCAAAAAGGGGTAGTTGATAGAAAACTCTTAAAAATTGAGGCAGACTCTGGTAATGTGCCACAGTTGGTGCCACAATTCCTGATCACGGTGGCGTTAGGCATAAGCGGTTCCTGAAGGCAGAGACTTTCTCTGGACTTTTCTCTGGTGGCAGCCTAGAAAATTTCAGGGATGTATGTAAAGACACAAGACTTTTAATCCTGTTCTCGGACACCCTGAAGTACTTCCCCCACCTTTACAGTGAGGCTCTCCCTTTCTCCGAAAAGGTAAGGGGCTGTGGTCAACTGGATGATTCCTTTTCGAGTGAGACACGGTGAAATCAGGAACTAGACCCTAGACATTAATGGCTGGATATGTTTTTGTCCTTTTCATCATCATCATCACTAACCTTTTTTACCGCCTATGGCAGAGTCGGGTACCCATTTTTGTCCCATTGGGAGACGTGAGCTATCTTTTGGACGGTGTTTTGACGCAGCCGGCTGCTAACCTAATGCTGCAACCCCTTTGCTTATATGTCGTCGGCCTATTTTCTTCATTTGGGACGTTTCCTCCACCGATTCCAGAGGGCAAACCCCTTCCTTCAATTTCCGTGCAGTGGTTACACCTTACACTACGGGGCCATGTCTTTACTTCCTATCCGACGGTAGGCGCACTGGGGGCCTCTTTCTCTCGCATGAAACATTCAAAATCACCTCATTCCAGGATGGAACCTGCAACCGCTGACGTGGATAGTTCAGCAAACTACCTCTGCACCTTTTTTGTGGGTGAAAATGTTGACTTTTTTGGGAGGGGAGGAGATTTTCGCATACTCTTCAGGTGACTTCCTGCCGACTTCTGACGAAAGCTGCAACCCACTACACTTATTTATCGTGGGTTTACTGTTCGTAGGGGCACTTGGGGGGTGGGGCAAGGTCCTACACCTGGAAACTTTGCCTCATCTACCTGTTGCATAGTAGAGAGGGTTTTTTTACGTGCAAATGCCATCGTGCCTCACACGGGACCTCCGTTTTACTTTTCATCCGAAGGAAGGCGCACTCGGGGTTTCTCTCGTCCGAAAGTAGTCAGCCCACCTCGATCCAGTATAGAACCTGGAACCACATTTCAGTAAATCGAGCCGTGCTTTTTTTTTATTTTTTTGGTGCCCGGCGCGGGTCTACATGTGATTCTGATCACACACCAAAACTAGTTTAGGTACCGAGGTGGGCTTCCAGGCATTTCGACAGTAGCAGGTGTATGCTCACAAGATGTCTGTGGAAAATCTTTCTTCCCGTTGACGGTCATAGTTCTCACTGACCACTTTGACCGGATGTTACCAATGCCTGTGAACGACTGTACTGCCTTTTGCAAATGCAAAACGGTACTGGTTTTGATGATGATGAACAATTCCTGTCCTTGTCCGACCTAAATGGCCCTGGTGCAAAAATGAATTGACTGTTGAGTGTTCCGATTTAATCAACCTCACTTTAATGTCATAATCAAACCAGATGTAGGCTATAAATAAGAGTAATAGGCTTAAATAACGGATGGCAACCAAAGGTCGCTCGTGTTTTCAGGTCTATTGGACATAAAGGGTTCATCGCCATGATTAGCAACAACCACGAAACCAATTCAGTTACAGACATTTTTAATAATTGATTGCCTCTAATAAGGCACTTCGCTTTGAATATCTGCCGAAAGGGCAGTATTAAAGCAGCACTGAAGCAATCGTGTCTCATGAGTCCATGATTCCAGGTTCGATCCTTACCAAACCAAGCGACTTATTTTGATCTAGTGTTGTGGGACATGTTTGGTGTCACTGCTGCGAGGAAATGAACCCCCTTTTTAAACGCGGAAAATTATACTTGTCTAGATCGGCAAGATTTCCAGGTGTAGACAGTTCACCCCTGACGTCGGTAAATAACCTTTAAAATTCAACAGACGGATGAAAGACCATCGGAAGCAAATAAAACTAAGCCCATGGGGTTATTTAAATAAACCAAAAATCGTACACACGCTAATTATAGTACGCACGGTCCACTCCTGAATGAGATCGATAGTTCGATCCTGACTATGGTGGATAGTTTCTTTCGAATGACAGAAACCGGAAATGGCTCTTCTTCCCGTTTCCTGACAGTAAGTGTGTGCGCTGTCCTTTGTTGTCGGCCTATTTGGATTCTTTGGGGCAGTTTTTTCCTCCACCAACGTCAGAGGGTTAGTAAGGCCACAGCCTTATGTCCATCCGACGACGGAAGGCGAACTAGGGGATCTCTCTCTCGTCCAATCGAACCTTGACCTGACTACTTTCTACATGGAATAACATGTGTAGATCAGGGCAAAATTCCTAATTAGGTTTAGGGGTTTTTCTTCTGGCATTGGCTGGTGTCTCATAGGGCCAGAGTGGCCGAGGTTAAATAAACGGATCCAATCGGTAGTTTATTGCCTGAAGAAGGAGCGACCTCGGTTGTTGCACCTGCCTATTATTCCGCTCAGCATGAAAGGCAATGTAGTGGGGGGGGGGGGGCACACGTCGACACCCTACTTGAATTGAACCCTTAACTGTAGAATCGGGTATAATTAGGATAATGTGAATTTTCATCAATCTCGTTTGTCGTTTTTGACATCCACGAATGGAAACCTCTATTCCTTGTCCTTCTCCTCCTCTTCATCGTTATTGTTGACAGCCACTTGCTACTATGAAATTGATTGTCGAGATACGAACCTGCGTTTCATCACAATATATCACTTACTAATGGATTGTTATCCCTGTGCTGTCATTTTCTCAACTCTGATCCACCATAACTATTATCAGTGTCACTTATTGGTAAATCATGCCGCGTAGGTTCAATACTGATGGAGTGGAGCCAACCTGCAGTGTAGACTCTCAAGACCCGGTTGAGACTTTTCTGTTGTTTTTTGTCTCACCAATTCGATTTTTTTGTTTTGTTGGTGTTTTAGGGCCCTTCAACTACGAAGGTCATTAGAGCCCCGTACACTGCGTAGCTCTAATGTAGAGATTGCACAGACACTACACTGGTGCGACGATTTTTGAGTATTAGCAGTACCCAATTTTCCTTGGGAGCGACGAATTGCGTTGGACACACCAGTTCTCGTCTGATCACTGAAGTTAAGCAGTGCAACCCCAGCCAGTACTGACATGGGTGGTCGCTTGGGAAAACTGGGTACTGCTAATACCCCAAAATCGTCGCATTAGTGTAGTGTCTGTGCAGTCTCTGCATAAGAACTATTTTGTGAACGGCGCTCAAATGACTTTGTAGTTGAAGGGGCCTAAAACACCAACAAACAAACAACCCAGTTTTCCCAAGCGGTCACCCATGTTAGTACTAGCTGGGGTTACGTTGCTTAACTTCAGTGATCAGATGAGAACTGGTGTGTCCACCGATGGGAACAAGGATTGAACTTGCGCACTACGAACTTGTTGATTTACTGAGATGGACACACCTGCGGAGATGTAATAGGCCTATTCTTTGTATTGACGTTTTTTTGCAGAGTTGCGTGCAATCGATAATCACTGGGACTGAGTAGTCAACACGGCTACTGTAGTTCAATTCAGGTTTCATCCTGTGCTAGATGTCAACCTCTGCCCTTTGGATGGCGGAAGCTGAATATTAAAAGGTTAAAGGGAAACGCGACAGGCTCTCTCTCCGACTCTATAAATTCGATTCACAGAAGTATTATCCAGTTGTTTACCACGTGTTTGCTCAGGTGTTCATTTCGACAAAGTGATGCCTATGATACATATACGTGTTTATTTATCGCTTGGCAACCATATCAGCACCCTCTTTGTTGACGTCATTTAGGTATTACAACCCTCGCATGGCGGCAGAAATGAACCCCGTGACACATTTTTGCAAAACCACCATTCCATATTGCTGTTTATCAGGCTTTTATTGCTCAGGTTTTTTATATGACCTCCAATCCCCCCTTTCTCCAGACAGCAATGGAGGATGAGGGTCTGAAGGTTAGCCTGGGGTCAAGCAAGCCAACAAAAAGGTAAAGATGGTTTCCCGACCAAGAAGGCTAACTGGGTCCTAGACCTTCACTTGCGAAGAGCGTGGGTTCTGTGCGTGCTGGACGTGCCAGTGTGTGAGGTGGACAGGAACCCTAGTGAAAAGTAGGAGTGTGGAAGACATCTGTTTTGATGTTCGTGTCCTAGTTTCTTTCTTGTCACGCTTTCGTGCGCAGGTTCAAGTCTGGTTGAAAGCGACTGCTGGTTTTAGATAATTGCCGTGAAAACTGGATACCGGTGGTCGAGTCCCCTTCTGTTTATTTGCCAGTGGCACCGGCCACTAAATACCGCATCTACGAATGTATTTTTCCGTCTTGCAGGGAGTGGTAGTCTACCGTGTTTCCCCGAAAATAAGCCCTACTAGAGCCCTAAGGCAAAGAGCACATCCGTTTTTCTTTCCTGCATCTGATAGGGTGATTTCCTTAAAGGGAGTGGTGAGTGTCGAGCAGCGATTCTCAACCACTGTGCTGCGAGATTGAAGAAATGTGCCGCCACTGGGAATAGTCATTCGTGACGTCAGACAAGTCGTTTAATATGTACTGCCTTCCTAGGCGGGACTGGATGAAGCAATGGGCAAAATTATTACTGTTCTTACTACTCGCTAAAAAGCATAGGGCTAGGTTACAAGTAGCAGGGGAGGGTACCCATCTTGTCTCTCCGAGTGGACACAAGGGCGATATATTGCAGTGTTTTCCCTCACCCGGTCGCCGACCAAAGCTGCAACCCCTATCCTTTTTATCGTCTCTCTACTGTTCGTTGGGACATTTCACTGTACCCAGGGGCGAGGTCCTACTCCTGGAAATTTTGCTTCCTCTACCCGTTCCTTAAAAAGGGGGGTTCTTTCACGTGCAGATGTCATCGTACGTGACGCGGTTTACTTCTCATCTGAAAGAAGACGCACTCAGGACTTCTCTCTCGCCCGAAAAAGCCGACCCGTTGACTTTAAAAGATAATACAGTGAAACCTCTCTATGGGTACACCCCTCATATCGGTACAGATTTTTCAGGCACTGATTTTTCGCCCATAGGGTTAATGCTATTACTACCCCTCTTAACGGTACACTCTTTAATGGGTACACCCCTCTGTTGGTACACCTCATACATGTCACCACCTTTCAGAAAACCACCTCTCTAATGGGTACACCCCTCCATTGGAACATCTAATACATGTCACCATTTTCAGAAAACCATCTCTGTAATGGCTACACCCCTCTATTGGTACACCTAATACATGTCACCATTTTCAGAAAACCCCCTCTGTAATGGGTACATCCTACCTCGGTGACGCAGTGGACAGGGTGCTTGGTAACTGCAGCAGTGGTTCTAGGTTCGATACTGGACCAAGGTGGGTTGCCTTCTTTTCTGCAAGAGAGATGCCCCGAGTGTGCCTTCCTTTGGATTAGAAGTAAACCCATAGTCCCATGTGGCGTTCAGTGGCATTTATACATAAAAGAACTTTCTACTGTGCAACGGGTAGGTGAGGCAACATTTCCAGGTGTAGGAGCTTTCCACCTGGCATCGGTGGAATACCTCAAAGAACAGTAGGCCTACAATAAATATGCACAGCGGTTGCAGCTTTAGTCTGTATCTGGCTGTGGAAAAACGCAGTCCAAAAGATCACCCTTGCATCTATTGCAAGATGGGTACCCGACCCTGCCATAGGCAGCAAATAAGAAGGTAGCTTGATTGTAGACAAACGTCCCTTGATTGATTTGTTTGTAAAAATTAAATTTGTGTACTTCAATAATTTTGTGAAATATTATATTATACAATGCATTTTTTGCAGTTAAAAAAAACACAATATAAAACAATATATTGTTTTGATTAATTTATATACCCATACCCCTCTGATGGGTACACTTTGGCTCGGTCCCGCAGGTGTACCAATTAGAGAGGTTTCACTGTATTACAGAAAAGAATAATACATTCCCCGAAAATAAGCCCTAGTGCTTATTTCGGTACCAAAATGGAAATAAGACAGTGGCTTATTATCGGGGAAACACGGTATTACTAACCCGCAGAGGTAGTGCGCTTGACTACTGCATTAGTGGTTCCGGGTTCGATACTGAATCGAGGTGGATTAGCTTCTTTCGGACGAGAGTGGTGTGTAACCCCATGTGGTGTGTAAGATGTCTCTTGCACGTAAAAGAACCTTTCTAAATGCACTTAGTAGATCGACAAAATTTTCAGGTGTAGGAGCTGAACTCCCCTGACTTCGGTGAGGGAGAAGTGCTCCAACGAATCAAAATAGATAGGCGATAAATAAGCATCGTGGTTGCAGCATTAAGTCGGCAGCCAGCTGCGTTAAAATACAGTCCACCAGATCGTCCACGTACCCCACTGAGACAAAAATGGACACCTGACTCACAGGTGGCAAAAGTGTAGTAGTCGTTCGTTGACTGCTGTTAGGCTGTTAGCGCATGAGTTGATTGCAACGTTCATTCTATATACAGTATTTCACGTGATTATGTTTGCTTCTGTTTGTTAAAGTTTAGGGCCCTTTAACTACAAGGTCATCAGAGCCCCGTCCACTGCGTAGTTCTACTACAGAGCCTGCACAGACACTACACTAATGCGACGATTTTTTGGTATTAGCTGTACCCAGTTTTCCCAAGCGGCCAGCTGGGGTTACGTTGCTTAAATTCAGTGATCTGACGAGAACTGGTGTGTCCAACACCACAAGCGGCTCCCCTGTGTTAAAGACATTTTCTAATTTTAGAAAGCGGTGGCTTGTAAATTCAGACGTTAATAACACCTGTCATGGGATGAGAAGCAATCAGGCTCCATCTGGCTACGGTAGATATGGCTATAGATTGCACAGGTTCCATCCTGGTCGAGGCCAATAGATTCTTTATAGGGTAAAAGAACGTCTAAAAAAATCCTGTCATTTTAGAAAATTCAGCTGCCTATAAAAATCTCCAAGGTATCAATTAACCGGTTTCGGTGCCCTCATGTTACACAGGTTCAATTCTGACTAACATAAGGTTTGCTTCCGAACCAGAGAGATGGATTTCTTCGTTGGTGTTTTAGGGCCCTTCAACTACAAGGTCATTAGAGCCCCGTCCACTGTGTAATTCTGATGCAAAAACTGCACAGACACTACACTAATGCGACGATTTTTGGATACTAGCGGTACCCAGTTTTCCCAAGCGGCGATCCATGTCAGTACTAGCTGGGGTTGCGCTGCTTAACTCCAGTGATCAGACGAGAACTGGTGTGTCCAACTCATTCGCCGCTCCCAGAGAGATGGAGAGGAAGAGAGGGAAATGGAGGAAGAGAGAGATGGAGAGAGAAGAAAGGAGAGAGAAACAAAAAGGAAACAAATCTCCGATGGGAAGTGAAGCCATGGTCCGTTACGATGTCAAAAAGATGTCACCCATTCTACTCGGAAGAGAGGTTCTACTATGGTAGCGCTCTTAGCATTTCATGATTCGTAGGTTCCATCCTGAGTAAGGCGGGTTGGTTTGTTTGCTGCGCTCGATGGGGGAACGAAACTTGTCGTGGACCTTTCCTCACATGGGGCTTAAAAGCGTGCCTCCTTCTCTCCGTCATGTGATGTGTATCAACCAACCATTAAAGTAGCAACCCTTTCTTCATGCAAAAGGATCGGTTAATAGGCAGATGGGCCCACAATAACTAAGCATTGCAGAATCTATTAGTGAAGATGCCGCATATTAACTTGAATGGACGATATTAAAACTCGTTTTTTAAAATCTTGTAGGTATAAAAGTTCTGCAAAACGCAATTATTTTTGATAAATTTCTATTTATGAAAAAAAAATCCCCGGATGTTACAGACTGCGCTGGTCATGAAATTAAGATTATGAAGTGAGGAGGGTGTATACAGTAAGTGAAAAAAGGATTTGAACCCTTAGACTTTATGAGACCATCAAGTTAGTGCTCCTTCAAGATTGGTTTAGCTGTCATCAAATTTTCATTAGTCCTAGTTTTTCTTTCCACCATTATTGATTTTTTTTTACTTGAAAGAAAATATTACCCCCAGAAATTGAGTTGAACTTTTATGTTTTACGAAAAACCAGACTAACATTTACTCTGTTATATTTTTTTCATCGTGGGGAGAGAGGGCGCAAGAAATGAATTCCAAGCACAAATTCTTTTAACACTTTTGTCACTTCATCCAATTGCTATTTCAAGAAAGTAATAATTTCCTTCTTTTATGTGCCAAAAGCTATAATTTAGTTGTGGTGCTTAACATGGCATTCAAAATAATAATCAGCGGTAATAACCATTTGGGTTTTTTTCATTTCTCCCTATTTTGCTGCCGCCACTCCTATATATATAGTTCATACAGCAACTGACAAAAAAGAAGCTCCCAGGTGTAGAAACTCATTCCCCCTGCCCCTCCTCTTATTCAACCTTCCCGGGATCTTTAATTGACCTTCAATAATCACACGTGAGTGCTAAATATCAAACATTCATAGCAAACCAACCTGTTGCTACTACTACTACTACTGCTGCTGCCCAGATAATATTTCGACATTTCCAGCAGTTCCCAACTCCTTTTTTTAGCTTGCGTACCACTCGACAAGCAATTTCCCAAAATTGTTTGTACTTCATTGGACTATTGTATTAAAGCGTGTAAACCCAGTTCCCTACCTTGCGATTTCTACGATGTCATCACCACACGGAAAGAACCCTTAAAATATGAATATGCAATCCTTTGTGCCGGGTACCTTGCTGGTGAGATTTTTTTTCATGTTAGACCCATATGTCTATATCTCCATCAGCATCCCAGCAACATTTTTGCCCTTCGCACCCATTCTAGTCGGTCCACAATAACACCCACCGCTCCCAAGACCTCTTCCAGTATTGGGGTTCACCAACCAGTGCCGTAACGGGGGTATGAAGCGCCTGTGGCAAGTGTCTAACTTTCGCTTGCCCGTAATGAAATAATGACAAAAACTTAAACATTTTGCGCCCCAAACCCAGTTGCACCCGTGGCGGCCACCTTCTTCGCCACGCCCTCGTTACGGCCCTGTCCCAACCCTGTGTTCCAGCATTGGACATGCCTAACATCCTTCACTTGCTCCCCACACAATCCACAGCCATCTTTGCTGCCAATCTTTGCCATCCTCTGTTTCGTCTCCAGTGACCAAGCTCTTGCCCGAAACAGAAGTGAGCTTTCCCCGACAAATTACCCAGGTGTAGGAGCTCGCCATCTGACGTCGTTTGTTCGTTCGTTAGTGTTTTAGGGCCCTTCAACTAAAACACCAACAAATCAAACACATCTATGGTTTTTTTTTTCGTTGGTTTTAGGGCTCTTCAATTGCAAGGTCATTAGAGCCCCGTCCACTGCATAGTTCTAATGCAGAGACTGCACAGACGCTACACTAATGCGACGACTTTGGGTATTAGCAGTACCCAATTTTCCAAAGCGGCCACCAATGTCAGTACTAACTGGGGTTGCGTTGTTTAACTTCAGTGACCAGACGAGAACTGGTGTGTCCAACGCAATAATCCGTTCCCTGACTTCTGACGTCGGGGACGGAAAAGTTCCCAACCTAGGCATGGTGGTTGCAGCATTAGATTTGGCATTCGGCTGCACAAAAATTACTGTCCGACAGATCGCTCATGTGTCCTAATGGGACAAAAGCCGATATCCGTCCTACCCTGCATTACCGGGATGATAATGAGAAGGGCCTAAAGTGCAGTCGAAATGGGACATGATGATGATAATATTAATTTCAAGCGTGTGATAATGGTGACTGAAATATGACAAATTAATTTGAAAAATTTATTTTTTATTTCAGCCCAAACGAATGTTGGCAACTTGGGTGGCGGAAGTTTTAAAGGTATGTTCCCAGTGTATTTCTTTTAAACTGATGGCGAAGGGTTCTATTTCAAGTTCAAATGTTAAATTAATTCTTTTTTTTTTTTAAATTTAGACTGTCAAGAAATTACAACCTCAATTTTTGGCCCTTCATTGTCAAGAAATTGGTGGCAAGAGTTACGAAGGCAGTATGAAATTTGTGGAGGATTTCGTAAGGTAATAATAAATTAATTTTATTACTGCCCCCTTTCCTGCGTGCACCTTTTTTGTGATTCTGAGACAACACCTTTTGTGTTCGTTGCACCCATTTTATATCTCTTGTGCGTTTGTTTTTGCCTCTGTTCTTCATAATATTGTCTGTCAAATATTCCTTCAGTCCCTTTTTATTGACATCATGATGATCTCTGAGAGAGGGAGGGGAACGGTGTTGTATTATTGGAAAGCACCTCTACTGCATCTCATCAATATTTTTTCTTCTCCTTTTTTTTTTTATTTCATACTATCGTATCTTAACTCCCTAACAAGTGTGTGGAGAGACGTAGATAAATGAAATGGAGGCGTGAAGAAATTGTAGATCCAGTTTACTGAGGAAAAAGAGAGGGGAGGGAAGGGGGTAAGGAGCTGCCTGTCAAATTTCGAGGCAGACACAACAGACACACACACCATCACTATCAGTAAAGAATTTATATTAATTCATGCAAATGTAACTTACCCCCAAAAAATTGACACGCGCACTAATATTATATAGCACTTCACTCGGATTTCCTGATATTTTAAAAGCATTTTAAAATGCATCATCTGTTGTCCCTCCATAACGATATTCCAGTTGCCGTCACAATCTTGCATCAAGTGTTGCTACAGCAGTAATGGCTTAGGACAGATTATTGATCAGAAAATAATGCGTTGTTGAATGTTAGGCCATTGTTTTCCTCTTCTGCTCATGGGGTGTTGGTGGTGGAAGTGGTGAGCGTTGCATTTCTTGGCATCATCATCATCATCATGATGAAAATGGATTCCAAAATTCCTAAGAAAAATAAGACAGAAAATCAATTTTTACCCCGTTTGTCATACAGAATCCGACCGCAACCAAGAACGATGGTTGTTGAAGATGGCGGGCTACTAACGAGAATTGACAGGCTTGTTTTTTTTATTGTTTAGTGGATTACCTATGTTACATAATTACAGAAGAACACACGTTTATAACAATACTTATATCACATTTCAATTGGGAGTCCAAAAGACTGTCATAGGGCCACGTCCACCATGACCACTACCACCACTTCCACCAGCAGTTTCTGCAGCTGGAGAACTCGAGTCAACTGCACACTAAGCAGGTGCTCATCCTACCATACTACCGACTAATGCCTAGTTCCGTGGCACGCGACATGAGAGAGAATAGCGCCAGAGCAGACGTCAAAATTATGACGTCAACCACAGGCGCTAGGCGAAATTGCTCCTGTTGTAGTTCCGTGGCAAGCGAGAAATCATGCAAAGTATAAATGTTTCAAAAATGCCTGTAAGGTGGCGCCCACAGCACAAAAATCCAACAACCAATAAAATTTAAAGGCTAACGTTGTTCGAAAAGCAATAGCCAATGAAATGCACGCGACAGTTGCAAGCAAGAAATGTAGTTGACTACCTCTCAACTCCACTTTTCAGTTGATTTCGCGCTACTGTGGGAAAAAAGTTGAGTTCCCTACGTCATCAGTTTCTGTGGCATTTCGTCTGCTCGAACGCGATTTGCATCGGTGTCGGGGGCCACGGAACCAGGCTTACGTCAAACAGCACTTTTGAAATTTGCATTTAAAAAACTTGCCAGAAATCCCTGTGTGAATTTCAAACTGGTTATTTGTCAGTCTGTCAGCTTTAATTGTCATTTATCGATGCCATTGGGGAAGGGGACGTTCTCGTCCGATCAATGAAGTTAAGCAATGCAACCCCGGCTAGTACTAACATGAGTGGCCGCTTGGGAAAACTGGGTACTGCTAATACCCAAAAATCGTCGCATTAGTGTAGTGTCTGTGCAGTTTCTGCACTAGAACTATGCAGTGGAACAGACTCTAATGACCTCCTAACCCTTTTCCCGCCTATGGCAGGATCGGGTACCCATTTGTCCCTCTGAATGGACACAGGGCGATATATTGGTCATAGATTTTTCTGCAGCCGGTTGCCGGCCAAAACTGCACCCCTACGCTTATTTATCGTCGGTCTAGTGTTCGTTGGGGAATGCTCTAAGGACAGATTCTAAGGACGCCAGGGGGGAGGGGCGAGCTCCTACACCTGGAAATTGTTGCCTCATCTACCCGTTGCGTAGTAGAGAGGGTTCTTTTACGTGCAAGTGCCATCGTACACCCACACGGGACCTCGGTTTTACTTCTCCTCCGAAAGAAGGCACACTCGCGGCTTCCCTCTCGCCCGAAAGAAGCCGACCCACCACGGTCCAGTATCGAACCTAAAACTACTGACGCAGTTGCCGAGCGTGCTAACCACTACGGCGGCGGCGGGCCCTAATGACCTCCTATTTGAAGGGCCCTAAAACACCAACAAAACAAAAAAAGGGAAAGGGACCATTTTCAAACATTTCGTCTAAAAAAGAGTTGCCTACGTGCAGAGGTGACGTCGCAAGTGATATTGGAAACCCCCGACTGTAATCTCATTGGACGGAAGTAGACAGAAGACTCTCTTTGGGCTTTCATCATGTCTGAAGAAAACAACTTCATTCTCCGGATAGAATCAAATCTGAAAATCTACTGAACTACGAAGGTGGTCTTTTTTATGTTATTTAGCATCAGTCTGTCTATGAGGTCACTTATTGATTCCAAGACTAGGGAATGACCATCTTCACTTGGGAATTTTGCAGCTCAACACGCATACTGGGTGTGTAGAAAAGTGGTTTTATGTAGATTGGCGTTGTATATCCTGCAATGGTACAACGGCTTTAATACCCATTCGACGGAAGGCATAATAATACCAGAGAGCTACCTTTTAGCATAACGGCAAAACAATCTTTGTCCCGCCTATGACTGGGTCGGGTAAGGATCTTGTCCCTCTGAATGGGCACAAGGATGATAAATTGGACGGTGTTTTTCCGCAGCCGGCTGCCGACCAAAGCTACAACCCTATGCTTATTTCTCGTCGGTTTGATGTTCGTTGGGGCACTCCACCGACACCAGGGGGAGGGGAGCGAGCTCCTGCACCTGCAAGTTTTGCCGGTTTATACTTTTTCCTGCCATTCTCCTTCAGTCTATCATTTTTAATTCACTTTTTCTCGCTGTTTGCTGCACGTACCTAATTCAAATGTTGACGTTGTTGTGAGATTCAGTTTAACTGCCCTACACATTAGTGTGGATGCACTACTAAGATTGCAAAGTTTTGATAATTGTCTTCCATCATCTTTGGTAAGTGATTACTTTTTTTGCATAAGGTGTCCTTCTCACTTTTCTCATCTCGATAATCGATTCATATCATGCAAGGATTGAGTAGCTCAGGGTTGTTTCTCTTTCGCAGCTCTAAGAGTAGTCTGAATTCTGATGTTGATTTCAGTTTATGTGTGTGTATCGGTAGATTAAAATTTCACGATAAAAACGTTGCAGTTGAACTGTCTATTTAGACTGCCATAGAGCGGCTTGATCCCTAAAGTTAAGCAACGCAACCCTAGCTAGTACAGTAAAACCTCTCTATGGGTACACTCCTCTAAAGGGTACACCCCCTCATATCGGTACAGATTCTTCAGGCACCGATTTTTAACCCATAGTCTTCATGTGATTACTACCCCTCTAAATGGTACACCACTATTATGGGTACACCCCTCTGTTGGTACTCCTAATATCTGTCACCATTTTCAGAAAACCACCCCTGTAACGGGTACATCCCACCTCGATGGGTACTCCTAATATCTGTCACCATTTTCAGAAAACCACTATTATGGGTACACCCCTCTATTGGTACTCCTAATATCTGTCACCATTTTCAGAAAACCACCTCTCTACTGGGTACATCCCAAATCGATGGCACAGGGTTTAGCGTGCTGGGTAACAGCGTCAGCGGTTCTAAGTTCAATACTGGACTGAGGTGGGTTGGCTTCTTTCAGGCGAGAGAGATGTCCCAAGTTCCAAGTGCGACTTCCATGAGAAGTAAAACAGAGGTCCTGTGTGGTGTTTTATGGCAATTGCATGTAAAGGAACCCTGCCTACTATTCAACTGGTAGATGAGGCAAAAATTCCAGGTGTGGGACTCGCCCCGCTGGTGTGGATGGAATTCCCCAACGAACAGTAGATGCGTTCGGGTTGCAGCTTTGGTCGGCAACCGGCTGCCGAAAAACATTGTCCAATGTATCATCCTTGTGTTCATTTAGAAGTACAACATGGATATCCGACCCTGTCGTAGGCGGGGAAGGGGTTATGAGTTGCTGTGCTGACATGGGTGGCCGCTTGGGAAAAATGGGTACCGTTAATGCCCAAAAATCGTCGCTAATATTAGGGAGTAGTGTCTGTGCAGTCTCTGCATTAGAACTACGCAGTGGACGGGGGGGGGGCTCTAATGACCTTTGTGGTTCAAGGGCCCTAAAACACCAACGAACCAAAAAATAAGCTGCCATAAGACTACTAGGTGAATTGTGCATCATATGTACACTGTTTATCAATAGGTTCTGATGACTGATTTGCAGTTGAGTATGTTTTTCATTTTTACCACCTTTTGCGATGGAAATTCCAATTTCATGTTCTGGGGAATGTATGATATTACATGTAAGGAGTTGCTGCTTGCTAACCTTGGTAGTTACATTGTATTTGTCTGAAGCATTTGGGAACTTGAGGGATTTGTCGTCATGATACGTTATTACCTACAGTTGGTGACCTGTGTGTGCGAGAGCCATCTTACGTCAATGTTTTATCACTTAATTAAGTTTTCCTTCAAGCAACGTTTCCAAGGCTTTTGGATTTGTATTGCTTCTTTTGCAGCCGTATCGATTGTGTTTATATATACTGTACTTAACTACATACATGGCGCTAACTTTAAATATATTTGTTGTTGTTTTCTGCAAATGATTTGTTGGCCGTGATTGATAGGATTTCTTAGGGCGGAAAGCTACTGATCTATTTTTAGCAGATCCCCTTAAGTCTATTTTGAATTTCTTTTCACTATTTCTGTAGTGTTATAAGAGTCTAAGGAAAAAATATTGACATCAAGAATAGTCTCAAAAATGTCTAAACATACGTATAAATCTCTGTCCGTCTTCTTTTCACTTCCAAAGTCGTCTCATCCATTCAAAAGAAAAGAACATCAAAATGGCGCCGGTATTCTTTTTTTCCCTCGTCACCTGTGTTCGCTTCCGTTGTGCTGCGGCGGCGGCACGTGACAGCTGACTTATGATCATTTTTAGATCCTTGTTTATATGTCTCATTTTTAGATTTTCGCTCTATATCTGCGTCTTCCTCATCCAATATAATAATAGTACAGTAACGTGATGTCAGATACTGTATATGTAGGTTGAAAGCAGCTTCTGTGTTTCTTCTTCGTACTGTAGTGGTAGGCAAGTTCGTTTCTTTACTAAGGCCCAGTCCACCTTTGCGCACATCACCAGGTAATGACGGGCCACCAATCGAATTACTGTACTCCGGTTATTAATAGAGAAATAATTATGTTGAAAGTCTTAATTTCCCGATTGGTTTTGACGAAGAAAAGGGTTGTACCACTGAATTGTGACAACAGTGCCGAATTTACCGCTAGGCTAAGCAGGCTGAAGTCTAGAGCCTCAACATTTAGCGGGCTTCAAAACTTAAGAAAAGGGCCTCAAAATTGAAATAGCCTAAGTCCTCTCAATATCTAAATCTGGCACTGGTTGACAATTCATGTAAAGGCGCGTTCTCACGAGTCAACTTTAGTTGAACGATTGAAGTTCAACATTACTTGAATCAATTTTCGTTCACACATTTCAATAGAAACTGATCAGCAGTTTCATTGTACAAATGGGGTTTCAGTTACATTACAAATGGGGTCAAAAGGAGTTGTGGGGATAACACTGTATTTTGGTTAACCCCCAATTGTTCCACCCCTCTGATGGGTCCACTTTTGTATATCTACAAGGGACTTAAACAAAAAACCTATTGTTCACTTGAAGGGTAATGGTGAATGACGTTGAATGGTGAATGGTGGTGATCAACTAAAATGTTGATCAACTCGATTGAAACAGAGGTTCCCACTACAGTTTTCATTCAAGTTTTGTTGAACAACTACAATTGGTCAACAAAACTTGACTCGTGAGAACGCGCCTTTAAATCGTTGTTCAACAGTTCAATCATTTCTGTCCTCTTCGACTCTCTCTTCTGTTTCTGCACTGAAATCCCCGGACTCGTGAATATCTGAGCCTGCCATTGGTCGGTAAAGAGTTCGGTAAACAAAAATTGATCATACGTTGCGGGTAGATGAGGCGAAATTTCCAGGTGCAGGAGCATGTCCCTTGGCTCCGGTGGAGGGCCCCGACGAACAGTTGAGCGGCGAATTGCGTTGGACACACCAGTTCTCGTATGATCAGTGAAGTTAAGCAGCTCAACCCCAGCTAGTACTGACATGGGTGACCGCTTGGGAAAACTGGGTGCTGCTAATACCCAAAAATCGTCACAGTAGTGTAGTGTCTGTGCAGTCTCTGCATAAGAACTATGCTGTGGACGGGGCTCTAATGACCTTGTAGTTGAAGGGCCGACGATAAATAAGCATAGGGGTTGCAACATTTGGTGGACAGTCAGCTGCGTGAAAATACAGCCCATGTATCCATCCAGAGGAACAAAGATGGGTCCCTGACTGCCATCAGAGGGAAGTGGATTAGTAGTTCTATGGGTCACAATTCGTAATCCGATTCAGAGCTGGGATGCATGAGGGGAACAAGGCCTGTAACTTACCTCTTACCCGATGGAGAAGCCACAGACCTTCTTTTGGATCGAACCATCGCGCTGGAATGTGTTTTATAGGTGAGATGAGCGGCTTTTTGCGTTGGACACACCAGTTCTCGTCTGATTACTTAAGTTAAGCAACGCAACCCGCGTTAGTAATGACATGGGTGGGCGCTTGGGAAACTGGGTACCGCTAATACCCAAAAATCGTCGTAATAGTATAGTGTCTGTGCAGTCTCTGCAAACCCAAGTTAGTACCAACATGGGTCGTTGGTAGTAAACGTTGGGTGCTGCTAATTTCCCCTCTCCAACGTCCTCAACACCTACCTCCTCACCCGCGAGCAGCTTCCTTAAGGTTCGGCCTGTTATGGCCTCCTGGCTTACACATATATATAGTACTACGCAGTGAACGGGGCTCTAATGACCTTGTAATTGAAGGGCCCTAAAACGTCAACAAAACAAAATCCTGGTCCTCATTATTAGTTTGCTTCTTGAAGCTGTGGATATCGTGAAATGTGAGAAGGTGAGAGCCCTTGTAACATCAATCAGTAAAGGCCTGGTTCTTCCACTTCAGAAAGGCTGTATAGCAGTTCGCGAATGCATTTGGCTGATGTTTGTCGAGCTTGCGTAGTGTTGCAACCAGACAAATTGAAAATGTTTCTGATCTTTCGTCACTTTGAATGAATTCGTAACTTAGTAAACAAAATGACAAAATTATGGCATTTTTCAATTTAAAACGCTTTTAATTTTTAAACCTGTTATGACAGTGAAGTGTGTTTAGTTACTTTCACCAGGTTATCACCATTCGTCTATCAAATTATAGTTGTTCACACCCATGAAGTTAACGTCGTGTATTTCAAAAATACAAGGAAGAAAAGAGTGAAGATATTATCTCTTTAAACCAAAAATAGTACAGTATCTAAATTTAGCTATCTTTACGTAATTTTTATTGTGTTTTAATCCTTTTAAATCTTAAAGATGCTATTTGTTTTGTTACATGTATGAATTGCGCTTTGTCGAGAGAGGCAATTTGTGTCGTACGTGTGCTGCATACAAATACAGCGTTCGGTTGATATTGGCCTACGATGGAGATTGAAACTGACAAATCCTCCGTTCTTCGCCTATGGCAGGGTTAGGCACTCATAAATTTCAGATATCTTAATAGGAAAGGAAGTAAAAATGAAAACGCAAAGAAATAAGGAGCCATCAATAGGAAGACATCATCTCATTCAGTTGAAAGACAAAGTACCATCATAATTCATAACAATGTATTGCCTGTGGCAGGGTCGGGTTCCCATTACACTAATGCCTGGTTCCGTATACCCACGCGCTAACGCTATTACCGTTGAATCAGACGACAGCACAAATAATGGTGACGTCACACTGCTACTTGGGGTGCTGCAGTGCAGCTATGCATGACGGTAGTTGAGTTGACCAGTGGTCAACTCACATAGCGTCCCGCACGTCACGCTGCGTTCTGATTGGCTGGCGGTTGAGCTGTCTGCTTGAAAAATGGCGGAGGATAATGTAAGACATGACGGCGGCGTGCGGTGACTCCAAATAAAGCGCTGCACTTAAGGAATTGCGCTGGCGGTCCTTCATAACGCACTAGCACAAAACGTCATCAAAATGTCATCAGTGGCGACGTGATTAGCGTTGAAGTGCGGTGATACGGAACTAGGCATAACTTTGCATAGTTAACTGCCGAGCGTCTACACCTGGTAGTTTTGCCGATCTTCTCTTGGATAACATTCCGTGTAGAACGTGTAGGCCTACAGCAGTGACGTCGTTGATCCCAAAGGGTCACTCACGATTTTAAGCCCCATGTTTGGTGTTTTAGGGCTCTTCTGCTCCAAAGGCATTAGAGCCCCGTCCACTGCATAGTTCTAATGCAGAGTCTGCACAGACACTACACTAATACGACGATTTTTGGGTATTAGCGGTACCCAGTTTTCCTAAGCGGCCACTCATGTAAATATTACCTAGGGCTGCGTGTGTCCAACATAATTTGCCGTTTTCATTTTAAGCCCCATTGACACACTAGGGGTTTCCTTCTCTTCCCGTTCTTGCTATAGCAGGCTCGAACCTGCAATCATGGACTCATAAGCCATCGTGACAAACTATCGTAAAGTAGGAAGAGAAAATCACGAATCCAAAGTTAGAATCGTACAAAAATTTCGACGATAAATAAGCACGGGTATTTTATTAGTTGGCGGCCGGCTGCGTAAAAATACCGCCCAACAGATTGCTCATGGCAGTGGGACAAAAGCGGTCACCTGAAAAGGCCAGAAAAGGTTAATAATGAGTTCAAAAATCGTAGAAACAGGAAAAAAAATAGCGATGAACAAAGAAAAGGGGCAGAATGTAGAGATGAGTCAGTCTGACATAACTCCTTTGGGTCCTATTTCGGACCTTCTGGACTCCAGTGAGCATGCAAGGACCCAGCCCTTCTCTGCACGCACACATACATTTCACAGGTTGAGTGACTAGTAACTGCATTTGACTTTTAATATATGTACACATCATATGTTTTAATAGGAAATTACAGGTGATGGTTTTCAGTGACTCGCAACGTTTAATCAACGTGTCCTGGTTGATGTCGTCCAGGCGACGAAACCCTTTCTCTTTAATTCCCTCATTGATCATTCTCCGAAATTATTTCATTCAGCGCTGCTCCATATCGCTTATGGACTACTAAGGTTTGAAACTTGGCGAAATTGTGCGTTGATAACGAAATATCGATCAAATCCATCATCACACTCAGCGGAAGTTTAATTAACGCTGCATTATGAATAAAAACTAGAGGTATTTAATCTGAGACTCTCTAAAGATTTTTGGAAGTCGTTAGGGGTCGTATAAAATTAATTTGAAGTAGCTCACGCCTGTGTACTTCTTCCTTTGAATCCGTGATGGATTCGAGCCTCAGTAGGTCAAGCATTTTTGCGTTTTGATTAAAAAGTACCTAAGGATTGTCCTAAAGCTCGAGTCTGGAAATTTTTTCGAGGATTGACCGAAGCCCGTGTATGTCTTACAGCGGACTAGAGCACCGTCGGACGGTACGTGAAACTCTGGTTTGTTAAACATGCCTTACAGTCGTGTCTTTCCCCAGTTCCACTATGTCAAATACAGTAGGTACCTGACATGTCATAAGTACGAAAGGGGTTAGGAATGATAATGAGTAGTTGCTGGCTGAAGACCACAACCTCTTTACACACTGATCACTGAAGTTAAGCAACGCAACCCCAGCTATTATTGACATGGGTGGCCGCTTGGGAAAACTGGGTACTGCTAATACCCAAAAATCGTCGCATTTGTGTAGTGTCTGTGCAGTTTATGCATAAGAACTATGCTGTGGACGGGGCTCTAATGACCTTTGTAGTTGAAGGGCCCTAAAACACCAACAAACAACAACAACTGAAGTTAAGCAATGCAAGCCCACGTTAGTACCGACGTCGGTGGTTGGCAAAGAACGTTGGTTGCTGCAAATTTCCCCTCTCCTATAAGCTCTACACCTACCTCCTCATCTCCCGCGAGCAGCCTCCTAAGGGTTCAGCTTGTTATGGCTGCTTGGCTTACTCCCCAACCCGATAGTATAACATATCACACACACACACACATCTTTATCCCACCTGTGGTTGGCTCGGGTCTGCGGGTCCACTAAACATGCTCTGACTGGGGGAACTCCAGCCAGGCGTCTGAACCCCGCAGGAAATATTGGCTGAGTTGGCTGTGGGGGGATGCCGGCCTATCCCACAGTTCCAAAACTGCGTTATACAACCAAAATAGGAATTTTTTGGCAGGTAAATAAATGCTTTGTTGGTTATAATATTGCATGGTGTCTGACCTATTGCATAATAGAGAGTTAGTGGTGAACGTCGACGATGACGATACGAACGATACGAGGTCAAATGAGGCAACTGTGCTTGCTCACGAAAAGCAGACCAGCAATTGAGCTTGCGCATTTGCCTCATTTGACCTCGTATCGTTCGTATCGTACACGTTCACCACTAACTCTCTATTAACAATAAGTGCCACGACTTTACTCTCCATCCGACGGAAGGCACACTGGGGATCTCCCTCTCTAACTCCAAAGAAGCCAAACCACCTCGCTCCCGTATCGAACCGGAAACCCCCTGACGCAATAGTCTTTCATTCTATTTCTACGCCACCCAGGTGGGTCTTAAGAAATATTATTTCTAAATAAAAAAAATTATTATTTTCTTGCAGGAGGCTGTTAACGAGTGAAGAATTAATCCATTTTGATCGCATTCGAGTATTTCTTGATGAAGATTTTGAAAATAGTGAGAGGTTTACGGTAAGTCTTATTTTGATATCGGTGTTGATGTTGGTTTGTGTGTCTGCCCCTCTGTGTGTGAGTGTTCTTTATTGACCATAAATTATGACCACTACCACTGCCGTTTAAATGAAATTGCTTTGTGAGAAGTTGATTATATTTACAGCTTTGTAGTCAACTCTTGAATCAGCAGAGCCTGAGAGAGAGACTTTCTTGTCTTCAATCTTCAGCAGCAGCAATGGTGTAACCTAAATAAACAGACCCTGTCAGTTGTTATCACTTTCTATCCACTTTAAAAGGACCTTCTCAGTCGTTATGGTTATTTTACGACTAACGTTATGAGGATTATTATTATTATTTTTATTATTATACATCAGAACCGTGTAGATAACTATCTTGTTGTCAACTGCTAGCCAAACTATAACTTGTTTAACTTATTAATCAAATGATGCGGTTGGCAGAGGAGTTCATTTCATTAACGCGACACAGATTGTTGTTGCTGATAAAAAAAATCACGTCTTGGCTTTAAAAGTCAAATGGCAACCGACCATTTCAGGACCTTCTACTTAATTATTTATATCTTTGTGAGATACAAATAGAGAGGGAGAGAGAAAGAGGGGGAGCCAGAGAGGATAGAAATCTCAAATTTTGAATTTAATGAGAAATTTCACTCAAATAACTGTAGATTAAAATGGTTTTATGAGTTTTTGTTATTTGTTTTTAAGGAGTGGTGGTAGTTGTGGTTCGTACCACGCCTGTGCAGTGGGAGACTGAATCCAAAAATATCGGTTGCCAGGAGACAAAGGGGGCCCACCCATAATTGTAAGCCATGGGGGGCTCACAAGGCCCACTTGCCATCGGGCAAGCTGACACTGTGATCTGACTAGTCCGCCACTGCGCATGTAGTATAGACGCGATCGCACATGGGACTGTGGATTACAGTGGTCTAGTGCTCACTTCCTGAAATAATTCAGTGTCGGGCACGAAACCTGAGTCGTACGTTGAGGTTGGCACCAACATTATGATTTTACGGAGGTTTCCAAACTGCAGCTTTTTCACAAGGCCTCTTACCCTACCTACTCTTATCACATCTATGGGCAGAGCGGCTTATTGCGTTGGACACACCAGTTGTCATCTGATCACTGGAGTTAAGCAACGCAGCTCCAGTTAGTACTGACTTGGGTGGCCGCTTGGGAAAGCTGGGTACTGCTAATACCCAAAAATCATCGCATTAGTGTAGTGTCTGTGCAGTCTCTGCATTAGAAGTACGCAGTGGACGGTGCTCTAATGACCTTGCAATTGAAGAGCCCTAAAACCAACGAAAAAAAATCCCATAGATGTGTTTGATTTGTTGGTGTTTTAGGGCCCTTCAACTATAAGGTCATTAGAGCCCCGTCCACTACGTAGTTCTAATGCAGTTAGCGGTACCAGCGTTCCCAAGCGACCATCCACGTTGTTTAACTCCAGTGATCAGACGAGAACTGGTGTGTCCAACGCAATAAGGCGCTAAACACATGTATGGGATAGGACAGGTTCTGGCCTCTATCCTCTCCTAAATGCAGTGGGTCTTTTGTAAATTTCTTTAAAGGGTTACTTACATGCAACTCTGGAAGTTGTTTAGGAACTCTTGAACTTAGGCTGAATTTATGAGACCCAATGGACCAAGCTGGACATCATCGAGATCAAGGTTTAATTCAGGAACTGAGGCAGGAGCTGGAAACAGGATTTCTTTTTAAATGCAGTATTTATTTTGTCGTTTACATTGGACATAACAGTCACCCCTTCAATGGATATCACGTAAACAGTTGCATTGGACTGGTTTTGGTTTGGTTTGTTGCTGTTTAAGGTCCCGTCAACTACAAGGTCATTAGAGACCCGTCCACTGCACAGTCTGCACAGACACTACACTAATGAGACGATTATTAGGTATTAGCAGTACCCAGCTTTCCCGAGCGACCACCCATGTCAGTACTGGCTGGGGTTGCACTGCTTAACTTCAGTGGGGTCTACGTCAATTTGGCGTACATACAAATTTGGCGTATGACAATTTGGCGTACATACAAATTTGGCGTATGACAATTTGGCGTACATACCGATCTCTTGGGTGCCCTAATTTGTTCAAAATTGCAACGGTCATAACAACAGTCATTGCAGGGTAATAGAACAATGAATGCCTACTAAAACTGTTATAGGGCCCTAATGACCTTTGAAGTCGATGGACCCTAAAACACAAACAAACCCAACTGTGTTATACGAGACCGTTGCAATGACTGGTATGACCATGTGCGGATCTAGGATGGGGTTTTTGGGGTTGCAACCCCTCCCATGCACATATAAACTTATTTGCATAATATGTGAGGTTTAGCTCAACCCCCCCCCCGACGAAAATCCTGGATCTGCCACTGGTTATGACAGTTGCAATTTTGAACAAATGTGTGCACCCAAGAGATCGGTATGTACGTCAAATTGTCGTACGCCAAACTTGTATGTACGCCAAATTGTCGTACGCCAAACTTGTATGTACGCCAAATTGTCATACGCCAAATTTTCCGTACGCCAAATTGACGTGATCCCACTTCAGTGGTCAGACGAGAACTGGTGTGTCCAACGCAACTCGCCGCTCCATTGGACTGGTGTTCATTTTGTAGTAGGACGTATCCGTCTTTGAAGAAGGCCATGGTTGAGACATCCTAGTATAATGTCTAGGTTTCAAGTTATTTAGGCAGAATTTTAAATATCTACGTCAGTTATTTGCGCACCGGAGTATCCTCATTGTGTAAACGACCTTACTATGTTTAACTTTTTAATGACGTTAAAAGACATCCGACGACCTTGAAATTGCTAACGAAAAATGCTTATGCCGCACGTAACCTGTCTTATGAAAGATGCTGTATATGAATCAAGACTTGAACTGGTACTATTTATTAATCATAAGCGGAAATTCGTCAACGGTTATTTCCGCAATTCATGTTGGTTCATTTCTTGATCCATACTTTTGCAGTAACTGTTGGTGTCTTAATCAACAGCTTCCTATGATAAAGTAGTGTATAGTAAAGGAAAGATTAGCATCATAACTTCAACCTTGACATCACATCCGCCACTTTGACATTTACATTTGTATAGTCACAACCTGATGTTACCCTATTGGCACAATAACGAGTTTTTGAAAGATTTACACTTCGATTTCTGAAAGCCACCATGATGGAAATTAAGACGGTCTTTACCTGTGTATTCTCAGGCCCCCGACAATGGTCCTTATTGGTAGCGAAGGACAGTACCCAGTGCTAGATTAACCACTAGGCTAAGAAGGCTGAAGCCTAGGGCCTCAACATTTAGCGGGCTTCAAAACTTAAGGGCCTGAAAAGGGCCTCAAAATTGAAATAGCCTAAGGTCTCTCAGTATCTAAATCCGTCCTGACTGTACCATACAGTATATTACGTGTGTTCGATTTCCATTCTGTGCATTTATCGGCGTAGTTAGGGTTAATGCAGGATGCTGCTAATTTTAGTTACGATTTCAAACATCAACATCCAGCCAGTGTGCCTCTTTTATATCATAATGCTCCCTACCATTGTTTTTCGATAATTTTATAGAAAATTCAGCTGTTCGACTCTATAGTAAAGTTATGAACATTTAGAGCATTAGTATCCCGCCTCGGTGGCACAGAGGGTAGCGTGCTCTGTAACTGTCTCAGGATTCTAGTTTCGATACTGGATCGAGGTGGGCTGGCTTCTTTCGGGCGAGAGAGAGAAAGAGGCCCCGAGTGCGCCTTCCTTCGGATGAGAAGTAAAATCGAGGTCCCGTATGGTGTACGCCTTTGCACGTCAAAGAACTCTCTGTACTATGCATCGGGATGATGAAGGAAAATTTCTAGGTGTAGGAGCTCTCCCCCTGGTGTCGGTGGAATTCCCCAACAAACAGAAGAACGACGATAAATAGGCGTAGGGGTTGCAGCTTTGGTCGGCAACCTGCTGCGGGAAACGGCTTAATAGTTGCTTTTTTTAGAACATTGTGTTTGTATCTGTATTTTGGATTTCGACTCGTTATCTTTTAGAAATATTCGGTATAAATTCGTAAACTTTATCTAGTAAGTTCTGCAGCCAAGTTGCGTTGGACACACCAGTTCCCGTGAGATCACTGAAGTTAAGCATCACAAGCCCATGTCAATACCAACTTGGGTGGTTGGTAAAGAATGATGGGTGCTGCAAGTTAACCCTCTCCTTCGTCCTTTCACCTACCTCCTCATCTCCCACGGGCAGCCTCCTAAGGGCTCGTCCTGTTATGGCTGCCTGGCTTACTCCGCAACCCAACCCATGAAACTAAGTGATCTGCCCCACCTCGTTGGTGCAGTGGGTAGCGTGCTCGGTAACTGTGTCAGTAGATATAGGTTCGATACTGGACCGAGGTGGGTTGGCTTCTTTCGGCCGAAAGAGAGGCCCCAAGGGCAAGGCCCCTGGCTTCGGTGGAGTTCCCCAACGAGTAATAGACCGACGATAAAAAAAAAAGCATAGGGATTGCAGCTTTGGTCGGCAACGACTACGGAAAAATAGATCACCAGTAGATCACCCTTGTGTCCATTCAGGGGGACATTATGGGTACCCGACCCTGCCATAGGCAGGAAAAGGATTAGGAGTTGCTTTATCTAGTAAGCGCCCTATACGAATTGATTGCACGTACTTTGAGTGCATGTACATTGAGTGCAAGTACTACTGTACTTGCTGTATTGGCGACACTTATTTACCGGCGACTCAGAGGTTAATATTACCGTGCTTATTTAAGGATATCAAATGTGGGAATGGAGGCTATGTAGATCGTTATTTTATATTTTGAAAATGTTGATTCATTAACTTACAGCATGGTTGCCTTTATTGACATTTTATTGTTTAAATGCAGTGCCAATAATAGTGCGCAACCGCTGCTGCCAAACGATGGATCTATACGAGTTGACTGTTTCTCAACAGTGGTCCACATAACCCTTTAAATGCCTTTTGGGAGCTTTATTGTTTTCTAAAATGATCTCTCATTATGTACACACACAACATAATCAATATCGTTTGATATATGCAGCATTAGTCTTGTTAAATGTCTAGAACCTATTTATTTTGAATTAACTTGAAATGAGCGCAGATTCATGCAATTTTAAATGTGTATAATCATTGGTAAGCATGATTACAGGTATGGCATCTCAAGGCGCTGATACAAGTCATCTATTATTCACAACGTTTCCTACTGATTAACCTCTACTTTTTCGCCTTTCTTCTTCGTTGTAGCAATCACCTATTTTTAATAGAAAGCTTAACTTCTACCGGTTCGTTTTATGATAAATACCTTAAAGCCCCTCACTCCAAAGTCATGAAGTAGACGCAAAATGAGCTGAGACACGAAATATTCCCTTGCATCATTATTGTTGCTCGGGTTTATCTTGTTCAGGAACGTTAATTAAGCACCTTCTTTCTCTCCCATTTATGCTTCTTCCCTACACGGTGAAAACATGATCACGTTTAATCAATAATTAAAGTTGAAATGAAAAATTAAGCTTGCGTTGGGAGTTGTACGAAAGATGAATGAAACGGAGTGCAGCCATTTGTATTTACGTTCTGCGCATGCTCGTCATCCACCATTTTGCGCGTGCGGTGTTCTTAGAATTGTTCCTTTTTCTCCCGTTAAAATGGCGTATTTAGATCTTGATTTTACAAAGTAGGTAACGACTAACATTTCTTTATTAAATATACTCTATACTTGTTTCTACTCAAAAGAAAAAAAGAAAGGGATACGCTCTCCATTTTACCCGGTCAGTGGAATTCAATGCGAATTGAAACGATGCCATCATGCATTCGTTCGAACAGTCCGCGGTATTCGATGGCAAACGAAATAGGAATACCATACCGTAATACCACCGAACCTTAACATCACCTAAGGCCAGGCGTACACTACGACAAAACTGTCTCACGACAGTCTTATGGGCAATGAAAGTCAATGGGTAGCCCACAAACTGAAACAAGGCGTATAGCAGACAAAACTCATTGCAACCACAGAGCACATAAGACTGTCGTCAGACAGTTTTGTCGTAGTGTGCGCCTGGCCTAAGCAAACTTAAGGCTCCCTCACACCAACGCGAAACAATCGTAGTCGCAGCGGAATTTTTGCCACAGGAACACGCGCCGAACAGGAGCACACGTGGCGACGCGGTGGATTCGCCTTGATATTCACACCAACGCGTCAGTTTAGTTGGATACATTCTTATTAATTCTATTAGTTTTTCTGTGAACGCCATCTTGTTCTATCAAAATTCGAACAACGATGACGACTGATGCTGTGCCATGCAGCGATTGTAAATAATTTAAATAATTCGCTGCACTTTCGCAACCGCGGGCGCGATACATTCGCTGCGGTGTACACATGACCATTGCTCGTCATGGGTAGCGTTTTGATGCGAATAATTCGCCACGAAAGATTCGCTGCGACTGCGATGTTTCGCGTTGGTGTGAGGGAGCCTTTAAACCTTACCTAACCTAATCAAACCTAACCAAACTTGACCTAACTAAACCTAACCTAACCAAACAACCTCACCTTGATGACTGAATGATCGAACGAACGAATGCATGATGGTATCGTTTCAAATCGCATCGAATTCTAATAGACCGGGTAAAATAGAAAGCGTAGCCAAAGAAAGAATTAAACAATAATATTGTCGTAGTCATTCGACACCAAATTGTAGTCGTTTAAAGAAGTTTTTATACTATACACGTGCTTATAATTTCTTATAGGAGATTATTAAACCGAGTTTAGGAAGGTTTAAAAATGCTCCTTGCTGTAACAATATACTTTTATTATTTTGAAATACAGCAATGCCTCACTTAGTACGGCATCACTCCGTGCGGACCTCGCTACAGTAGGGTTACTAATTTGAGTAGTAACGTTCAATCAGTACGACTTGAGTCACTATAGTGCGGTAAGGAAAACCATTGTGCCAAAATGATCCTACTAAAATAACGCCGCCAACATGATCTCAGTAAAATTCTAATTCTAATTGAAACACTGCAAGCCGCCCTATTAGGCCGAATTGGCATTGGGGAGACTCGTTCTTAACTATAAAACCATGTAACCCCTCAACTTTATCCCTAAATAGGTAAATATTTATTAAAGTTTTGTTTGAGCAAAATGTATTAGGAACGAATTACTAATTTTCCTATAGAAATAATCTTCCACTTAGTGCTGATTCACTTAATACAGTACTTTTAGAGGAACCAATTAACCGTACTAAGTGAGGTATTCCTGTAGTGATTATTTTGGTATGTTTAGTAACTTGAACATGAACACGAATAATAAGAGCTTCCAGGAGGTTTTTAGATAAAAGTCCATAAGAATAGTTGTAATTGTCTTTGGGTCTCTATTGATTTTATGACCGCCTCAAGTCTATGGTTTATGGATGTGTAAACTCAGAAGGGATTGTTTTCTTCATTTTTCAATCAGTGCTTCATAGTGTTGCTTTTGTTCTGGCATTTCTTCCACGTTCACCATGTAGATGTTTTATAGAGCTTTCTACATCTGAGCTTTCCTAGCTTTATACTCGCCAGAGAAGTTTAATTTCCTTTTATTAGTAGATTTTTGTGTGCAACATGACAACTACTTAATCCAAGTATAGGATGCGTGACAAACTTCTCATTTATTGATTCGTGTTCAGATTCTGATTATCTCCGTACGAGTGTTCACATTTTCTTGACCGGGCAATTCAATCACATGCCCACATCATTTTACTTCCTGTGTGACACTAGGGTTACTTTAGGTCTTTTCGTTATCAAGAGTAATCCACCCAGAACTAAGCCAGCAACGAACCTGCGTGCTCAAGAGGCAGGCGAACTGTAGAGGTGTTGCATATTGAAGTTCCTATTGACTAGCCTATTGTGTCAGTCAAAGGTTTTAATATTAAACTACGTTTGCTTATCTCACTTCCCTTTAGACTTTGTGTAATAAATTCATCGTTATTTTTGTCCGTTTTTACGTGGTCCTCTCCCTCTATACATGAAATAACCTACTCTACCCCCTCCCTTGATATTGGCAAAAGAAATCATCCCAAGTAAAATGCACTGGCGTAAACTAAACTGGAACTGCGTTTCTTAGGTCAGCAGCCAGCTTCTTAAAGATGTCGTCCAGCATTTCGCCCGTGTGTTTCCGGTATCAGTAGTGACAACTTGGTACCCGACCCTGCCATAGGCGTGGAAAATGTTAAAGGGATCATCTCTCTTCCATACTTATTTTCGCTAAATTTATTCAATTAGTTTTCCGTTTCGCTTCAATATTATTTATTATATGGTGCATTGAATGAATGATGTGTTTTTGAGAACCTCTTGTGTGTTGCGAACAAGTGAATGTTATCGGTGAAGTTGAACCCCTCTTGTATTAATTATGTGCATGACTAATAATGAGACTGTAATTTCTCGTTTAGGCGCTAGGAAATTTGTATTTCGTTCACGAGACCATTAAAACGGCGCAAATTTGGGATTTTCGAGGTGAGAGAATTTGAGTCGAAGTAGTGTTTAAAATGCTCACGTCATGTATAACGATTATATCAAAGATTGTTTCAAACCTGGCGGATTGTTTTCAGCGAGAACATTCGTTCCATGCTTTGGCAAAGAAGTGCGTATAATTTGTGACTACTGAAATTTATTTATTTAAATTTTTGCTTTTTTATTTTTATTTTTTTCTGAAATTATTATACTATTTATTCATAGTAAGAGAGAGTAGATAATTTATCTCATGCATTATTTTTCTATGTGCATTTTTATCGCACGTCTATATATAAACAGGTACATTCAGGAAACATTGAAGGCGTACCCTCCAAAGAGAAAGAAAAATTTCCTCCAGAATTCTTTCCAGAGGTAGGTAATTGGCACCATTTTCACCCCGAAACGTGTTATGCAATGATTCGCCTTTATTTTATAAGGTGAAGCTAATAAAAAATGTTTGATGCCTTAAAATTTCAATCTCGTAATGATGCTGTCCACCATCACATTGTTCTTTCTGTGTCCCATATGATACTGAGTTGAAAAATCTGCAATTGAAATGGTGGTGTGAACATTTCAGTTCATCTCAAGTTTCAAATCCCACACTTAATTGTAGGATATAATTTCAGAAAGTCTTAAAAATTAAATTATTGAACTGTTTATTCGCGACTTGAATGTGTATGGCTTTAATGCTTTGTAGAAGTCCTTCAGGAAGAAACTACTGTAGTATCGTTGTACCGTCTTTCTGTTCCAGAAGTTAACGTTTGCCATTTCACCTCGGTTTTCTTCTTTTATTACAGTGCAAATGGTCCAGAAAAGGCTATCTTCGCACACGCTGGAATATCAACGGAACCAAATTGGACCTCATAAACATTCACTTATTCCACGATGCATCAAATTTCTTGGCTATCGAAGCTGTAAGTAGTTAACCTGATCTCCCAATCTTTTTACTATATTTTTATATCACTCTTTTTTTCACTACCTCCTCCATTTCTCGTTCTTATATTTTTATCATCGTCCGTTAGCAATCGAACAGCAGTAACAAAGTCTCACTAACGACCCATTAATGCCAATAAACGAGTCATTCCTGCATCTCTCTTTTCATAGTGAAATGTTAGTGATGCACTTCTCGCTCTCTTATTTTCTGAAGACACTACAGTACTTCTCCAATAGTTCCGCTAGTGTATCAGGTTACGAATGGCGTCTCATTATTTGATTTTATGAACAGTACATCTTCTCTGTCTATCACTCCTCGTCTAAGAGCTAAGTAAATATGATTCGGGACACCCTGAGACGTACAATGAGGAAATTGTTGTCGACGTCCGTCCAATTCCTTCAGGGCTTGAAATAGTGGCACAGCATACCGATAGAAACTTTGCTGGAATAACTATCGATCAAACCTTGACGTTTGTGGACGTGTCTTTCTAAGCGTGTACTGTGTATGTCAATGATCTCCGAATGGATTGTAAACTCACCTTTCGTGCCTCACCACTCGACTTCCATCCTAACTTAAAGTTAAGCAGCGCACACCCAAGTTAGTACCAACTTGGGTGGTTGGTAGTGAACGTTGGGTGCTGCTAATTTCCCCTCTCATGCATCCCCTATTCCTCCCTCATCCTCATTTGCGAGCAGCCTCCTGAGGGTTCGGCGTGTTATGGCTGCTTGGCTTACTTTCCAACCCAATAGCTGTTGGTTTCCTTTCGGGCAAGATGGAGGGAAATCTCAAGAGCGTCTTCCATCCGAAGCCAGAGCTAGCCGGTGCTCACCATGTGGTGCGTACGATGCCCGAGCCCATTTTTTTCGGTGACGCGCAGGTAGCGCGCTGGGCTACGGTGTCACTGGTTCCAGGTTCGTACCTTGAACGAGGTGGGAGCGGCGAGTTGCGTTGGACACACCAGTTCTCATCTGATCACTGAAGTTAAGCAACACAAGCCCAGTTAGTACCGACATGGGTGATCGCTCGGGAAAGCTGGGTACTGTTAATACCCAATAATCGTCGCATTAGTATAGTGTCTGTGCAGTCTATGCATTAGAACTATGCAGTGGACGGGTCTCTAATGACCTTGTAGTTGACGGGACCTTAAACACCAACAAACAAACAAACAACTTGAACGAGGTGGGTGTCTTCCTTCGAGTGAGAGAGAGACTGCCTAGAGCGCCTTCCATCGAATGAGGACTAAAGTTGGGACCCCGTGTGGTGTGTACGATGTCATCACTGAACGATAATAACTCTCACTGCATAGAGTAAAATACACATGTAATTGGGAAATATTTCCAGTTGAAGGAGCTCGCCCCTCTGACATCGTTGGAGGGAAAAGCACCGCAACAAATCGAAATAGGCCGACGTTAAATAAGCATAGGGGTTGGTTTCCGTTGCTGATGACGTGAGCGGCGAGTTGCGTTGGACACAGCAGTTCTCGTCTGATCACTGAAGTTAAGCAACGCAAGCCCAGTTAGTACTGACATGGGTGGTCGCTCGGGAAAGCTGGGTACTGCTAATACCCAATAATCGTCGCATTGGTGTAGTGTCTGTGCAGTCTATGCATTAGAACTATACAGTGGACGGGTCTCTAATGACCTCGTAGTTGACGGGACCTTAAACTCCAACAAACAAAATCCGTTGCTGATGTATCCCAGTTGGATAAAAACGGGTATTCTACCCTGCCATAGACGGAGAAAGGGTTGGTAGTTGATGTTTACATGCAGATTTGTGTTGTATTGAGAGGCAGAATGCGTGCGAATATCGTGATATAAATACAGTATATTCATTTTTAATTTGTAAAGTTTCATAGGCCGAGAAGAGAGGTGTGTTTACTGTTCTCCACTTCCCCCCCTCCTCTCTCCTGCAATCCTTCATTCCATCTCCCGAGTTAATGCAAAATGTGGGCTCCCAAGTAAACAATAATGTTTTGATAGGAAATGCTCTAAAGAGACGGGACATGTACGGTTTGGGATTGGTTGTTTATATTTCACGGTTCACGACATCTCTAAAATCAATATGGGGGAGGAATAAAACTTAGTTTCTGCAACCAAGATGATGACTGGTAAAGACGATGGCTGCACTTTTTCCTATGGATTTCTTTCGAGTGGGTAAATTCGCTGGTAATGATGTTGGATTGGAATTGCTCGCGTGAACCAGATGTATGTTACTGGTTGTAACTCCTCTTCTGCAAAATGGTGCCAGTTCTTGTAGAAAGAGGTAATAAAATCGTTACTCGTAACGTGTTTCACTCCCCTTCGCCCTCCTCTCCTCTCCCCCCCTCTCTCTCTCTCTGTTAAATGTAATATTAATATCATCCATAAAGAGGTTTTTTTTGCCATTATCATTCGTGGCAACATCTGTAGTATTATTATTCCTGGTTCTCGTGTACTTACCTTCTTTAGGAATCAGTTGAACTGTGTGATTCAGTTCCACTTTAAATTGTCCGTTGCATTACTGTTATTATTATCTGAGATTCCTTAGTTCCTTTTTTTTCCTGCAATCTGGCGAACGAGATATATCAGACATGATCCTAATCGAACTACCACCTTTTTTGCTTCTAACAAAGAGAGGGTTGCAGATGGGGAAAATACCCTGCAAGTTTTTCTATATGCGCTATAGCCAATTTCGGCCTATCTATGGCAGGATCGTGTACACGTGAGTTCACAGTGCTCGAGCAGAAGGTAAAAAAAGGGGTGACAGAAATTGGTTGCACAAAAAGCGTTGGTAATGATGGAAAGGATATTTTTCGTCATTTGGAAAGGGTTGCACATCGTGCACGTCACCGACCTCGTCCAGGGTGCAACTTGCAGATCATGAGTTCAAGGGTCTAGCACCATGCTGATAGTCACCTAGGGTGGTCTTCCTTACCCGACAGAAAGTGCACTTGAGATCTGTCTCTCTCTCTCTCTCTCTTCTCACCTCCCGCTTGCTCCCTTCTTTCCTCTCTTTCTCCCTTCTCTCCTCTCGCTCCCTTCTCTTCCTTCTCTCTCTCTCTCACGTCTCTCACTTTTCTCTCTCTTACACTTCTTTTCTTTCTCACTTCTCACCCCGGCCGAGCGGATAATGGATTCAACTTTTTCTTGGCAGGCTGGTGACCCGGGTTCAATTTCCCAGTAGTCGAGGCGCGCATAATGGCGCAATTTTGGATTTCTTTAAACACTAATATTTGTTGGACTCCCTTCTCTCTCCCCTCCCCCCCAAAGTAAATTTGTGTAGTAAACAAACTAATATTTACCATGGGACTAGTACGGATACGCTTTTAGATTCCATACATTGGAGTTGGAAATTAAACCCTGCAAATCATTTTCAGCACTTCCGACCTACGCTTTTGCCGCATTTCGTTATCTAATAGTGGCTAATGCCAAAGGTGCAGATGTGAATAGTAGGATAAGATCTACTGTTTCCTACCAACAACCATCCAGCATCCAATTTCAGGATGATCATTACATTATGCAAATGTCGGGACGGTTCATGATCGCATTTTTAAAATTTGTTCAACCCTTCCGGCTCTCCCTTTCTGAACGCTTGCCATAATCTGGCACACACATGCACACTAGTCACATGGGAGATTTAGTTGTAAATCGAAAACTGTCGCTCGAATATATATACCCTGTAATAATAACAATAGCGTTATAGTCTACAAGAAAATTGGATTCTCTGCCAAGTCCATCTAGAACTATATCCGACATAAATAAGAGAGTGCCGCCGCCTCCAAATGCCATTATCAGTACACATTAAAGTATCATGCCAAACCAGATAAGCTCGACCTACTGCTCTCCTCCTCCCCAACAGTCCTTTCTCCTTCTCACATGACAAATGGCGATAAGACACAACTACTTGTAGTGGTCATCCTAAATTTCACATGCGCGTAGGCCCCTATTGGTGGCATGATGGGTTGGTCATTCGGGTGGGCGCTCAGATAAACTCAAGTTAAAGTTCTCCCCCTGCTTGTGAAGGCACGTACAGTGTAAGGGGGTGGTAGTCCCACTGATGCCCCACCTCGGTGGCGTAGTGATAGCACACTCGGCAACTCCGTCAGCAGTTCTAGGTTGGATACTCGACCGAGGTGGGTTGGCTTCTTTCGGGCGAGAGAGAGGCTGCGAGTACGCCTTCTTTCGGATGAGGAGTAAAACCGAGGTTCCGTGTGGTGTACGATGGCATTTGCACGTAATAGAACCCTCTCTACTATGCAACGGGTAGATGAAGCAATAATTTCTAGATGCTGGAGCTGCCCCCCCCCCCAGGTGTCGGTGGAATGCCCAGCCCCAACGAACAGTAGATCGACGATAAATAAACGTGGAGGTTGCAGCTTTGGTCGGCAACCGGCAGTCCAATATATCGCCCTTGTGTCCATTCAGAGGGACAAGATGGGTACCCGACCTTGCCATAAGCGGGAAAAGGGTTAGGAGTTGTAGATTGCTTTGGCTTTGTATACTGCAGGTTACCCTGTATATGTACATGCCACGTGCCCACAAAATTGTTCTGCGTGCCATAGGTTCGCCACCCTTGGTGTACGATATCACTTGCACGTAAAAGAACCCTCTCTACTACGCAACGGTTAGATGAGGCAAACTTTCCAGGTGTAGGAGCTCGCCCCCTGGTGTCGGTGGAATTCCCCAAACAATGAACAATAGGGGTTGCAGCTTTGGTCGGCAACCGGCTGCGGAAAAACAATGACCAATATATCGCCCTTTTGTACATTCAGAGGGACAAGATGGGTGCCCGACCCTGCCACAGGCGGGAAAAAGGTTAGGAGTTGCTGTTTTTGGTGGTTCCACTGATGGACTCTTGAAAGGACTTACGTCCCAGATCATCATCATCATTCTTAACCCTTTCCCGCCGCTGTCATGGTCAAGTGCTTATTTGTCCCGTTAGTACCGGAGACACACACGTGGAACTGTTGGACGGTATTGTTTTATTTGTCGACTGTCGACCTAATGCCCTAACCCTCTGCTTAGCTCTGCCTTCTTTCGAAGGGCAGTTTCTGTCATGAACACCATGGTGCACCTGGCAATTTTTTGCCGATCTACACATATATTGTACTCAAAGGTGCACTTGGGGGTCTTGGCCCTCCCTTGCTGGAAGGAAGCCGTCCTATTGATTCACGAATCAATCACACAGCCACTGAGCTGATGCCGGGAGAGATGGAAAAAGATGCACATGTTGATTGGCAAAAATCGCCACACCTATGGGGTTTAGCCCTCTAGCGTCGGTAAATGCTCTCATTAGCAGATTTTACCGAAGGTTAAATATCAGATTAAACTAACCAAAACTGCATTTTGTTGACGTCATGTGACTCAAGCCTTACAAGATCAGATACCATCGAGCTTATGACATCTTTTCATTTATCTCTCCAAATGGCAGATTATTTTTGATCCAAAGCGACTGCTTTTAAAAAGTATCTTTGTGTTTTAAGAGTCTTGGAAGCCCCAGGGCATTTAAAGAGTTGATGAAATGCTGTTTTTTTGGCATTCAGGGAGGTGATGTTGCAGAACAGCCGCGATCGAGATCAACCCTGTTTAGATAATAGTGAGGATGATATGCAGCTTGTAGGTTTGTAGGCAATAAGATGTTTGGGTGATAATTGGATTTCGTTAAGAGGCCGTCAACCAAGAAAGATCTTAACTTCTTCAGGTTTCTTGCTGGGCGTGTGATTAATTTCTTGTCAGGCTGTCATTTCATCCGTCTATTGAGGTTCATGTTGTTTCTGTAGGTCGGGTTCCTCGTCCTACGGCAGGGTCAGGCTTTTCCTAACGGGAAACTTAGAAAGGCAAACTGGGTGGAAATATGAAAGGAAAACACGCAGGTACTCCTGAATCGGACGGTGGTTCTACGTGGTTCATGCATGGTGTCCTGCGTGTCCCGAGGTCCCGTGTGGTGTACGATGTCATTTGCACATAACAGAACCCTCTCTACTACCAACGGGTAGATGAGACAAAATATTCCTTTTATGACCGCACATTACTCATTGTAGATTCAAAAAGCGGCTATCAGTTTAATTATCCAGGATTTTCAGGATAACCTGACTGTAATAGGGATCCATGATTATATTTACCCAAACTCCGATTCATACTTCCTAAGCCAATTCCGTTCTCTCTCAATCTCCTCTCCTGTCTCTCCTTCTCCCTCCTCTCTTCTGTCATTCTCTCTCTTCCTCTCCTCCCTCTAGTTCTCTCCCCTCTTCTCTCTTTGTCCTCTTGATGCAGGCTCTATCCTTGTTGGTACTAGTGCCGAAAACTTCGATATGCTTACTCTCTGATAGGAAATTAGTGCCTGGCATGTCACGTATTTAATGCCACCTCTGGTCGTCAAAGGGCCCTTTCTACAAGGAAAAAAAAGTGCAACTCGGCAAAGTATTAGTGTAGAATCTTGCCTTGAAGCTCAGAGTGTATAGGTTCAATTCTGGCCTTGAGACTGGTGATTTCTTTCCGCAAATCGTTCAGCACAGTACCTATTCTCCCCTTCTGTGTGTTGATGGAATGTTTTATTTCTTTAACGTCGGTCTCTATACCTCTGGAAGTAATTTACCGGCACCACGGGCGAACTCCTACATTCATATCTTCTGGTATACTTTTATGCATGAAGACAGGGCTCCTTTCTGTGTATTGGTGAGGTCATACATACGGTAGACGCCGGCGTTGTTTTCTTATTTGACGGATGGCGTCCCTGGGGGCTGTGCTTATGGTCAGGATGGAATATGTTATCCTGAACCCAAACTTGTCAACAGCTGAGCTATCGACTCGGGCTGTTGATTGATGGCGCCTTCCCCGGAACTGACAAGTCACACCATAAATAAACCAAACCAATAGTTTATACCCAGAACCTAAATACTTTAACCAGTGCCGCATTGAGGTCTTTATGGACTCTAGGCCGGCCGAAGTCATGGAATCGGTTCCCTGAATGCCAAGATCCTAAATTTTACGTAACAGGGGACCCTTAATTAAGACGACCTGATAGCCCAACTATGGATATGCAAAATAGGATAGTTTTGGGTCCCAAAAATTCAGTTGAAATAACTCTTAAACATATATAACGGCGAGTCCTTTCGAGGCCCTAGGCTCGGTCCCCACTGACTTGTAGTAAAAATACTAAACCGTAGTATAACATTTCTGATTTCGTTAACTGCTATTGGATTGGACCGGAAGTTATTAGTTTATCGTCTTTTTTTCATTTTATTTTCCTCACTGAAATACGATGTACAGTATATGTATATAAAAGGTTATTTGGTTTTTCTTTACAGTCACCTTCCATCTATTCCGACTACCGACAAAGAGCGTTGCAGCATCTAGTAGACAAGTGCGTGATTATCAGCAGCATATTTTATTATTGTTATTATTAGCTGTTATGAAATGCACAATTTACAATTTAAAAGAAAATATTTTTTTAATGTGTGACTGAGAGTTTATTTTTTTTAGGTTGCAAAACAGTGAGTCTGACATTTATCCTTTCTTTGTGTTCGGTGATTTTAATTTCCGCTTGGATACTCAGGGTGTCGTTAAGGTTAGTTATAGTTATGCCGGTCTCACCCCCTTCCTCCCCAAAAATATAATAATTTCTTTTTCATACACCTATCGAATTGATTGCTCACAATGTCTTTATTTTTTTGTTTTCAGAAATTAACAAATAAAACAATTCCCCTTCAAGTGAAGAGCAACAAAAATGGAGAAATCAGTAAAATCGTATACAAAGAAGACAACGATGATAATAAGGTAGCTAAGAAGAAGGCATCTCCATAAATTCCTTGATATGTTCTACTCCAAGGGTCGACAACCCATTTTACCAGTGACGAGCCACAAGTGTATCTCGTGAGGTGATGATGGCGGGCCACATTTGTTTAATGAACTAGTATAATTCCCAGTTGATATTTGGTTTTTTCAGGGCCGGATAACTTTGGCTGGTGGGTCCGTAGGTTGTCGACCTCCTAGCCCTTTGTCTATAGCACAATCCGCTTTCATTTTCTTGTTTTTTTTCCAGATAATATTAACTGTTGGAAAAAAAGAATTTGATCATCACGATCAACATGAAAATTTCACCCTAAATCGTGGACAATGGGTAAGTTGTTCGCCCTTTCATTCTTTTTTCTTGTCTTTCTTCTTAAAATTGAAGCAACTGTTCATCGCTGTGAGGGTTCTGCGTTGTTTGTTGTTTGTTGGAGTTTAAGGTCCCGTCAACTACAAGGTCATTAGAGACCCGTCCACTGCATAGTTCTAATGCATATACTGCACAGACACTACACTAATGCGACGATTATTGGGTATTAGCAGTACCCAACTTTCCCGAGCGACCACCCATGTTAGTACTAACTGGGGTTGCATTGCTTAACTGTAGTGATCTGACGAGAACTGGTGTGTCCAACGCAACTCGCCGCTCCTGAGGGTTCTGCGGTAGATTCTTGACTTCAGATCAAAACCCCGCAAAATCTTTAACCTGCCCTGCATACGGCATGCTAAACGTGGCGACTAAAAGGGTTGTGACCTTAGGGCGGTAGCTAGCGCCATGTAAAATCACCGCTCACCAGTTCATTGGTGAGTTCCCGGTGTCCCCATTCCTCTCTGCATTCTATATCCTCCCTCTTTTCGCTATTTTGATTCTACTTCAAATGAAGGACTCATGGATACCTGACCTTGCCATAGGCAGGAAACGGGTCAGAGAACGGAGAACAAACAACCAATAAAAGTGGGTAGAAAATCGACTTCCGGTAGGAGTCGTACCTGAGTATTCTCTCGCGTCATACAGAAATCATTTACCTTGCGCTGGATGGAACCTGTGAGCAAACATGCCGTCAGTTGAACTACAGGAGCAGACCAGAATCTTGATATTGAATTTGTGGCTATTTTTGGTATAGTCGCCCATTAAACAACCTTTTTTGAAATTGGATGATGATCACGAAAATTTACCAGTTTTTGAATGTTCGCCAACCTCTGACATCCGCAGTAAACACCATCTGGTTGATTTAAAAGATGTCGAGTCAGCAACCAGCTGGCACCGTTATAGAAGGAAGCCCTGGTCGCTTACTTCTCACTCCAATACTACTACTACTACTAAATAATCCATTTTTTAATCATCTTGCAGTTGACAACTCCCTGATGGGTGTTGTTTGAATTCAGACGTTTTAATACGTAACTCGGGACAACGGACGAAACTGGTGCCCTTGAGGTATCCCTCTCATCAGGAAAACAGTCACTTCCCGTGACCGAGAACGAACCTGCGCGTACCTTGACCTCAAGAGGCAAGCTGTGCTGTTTTTGATTTGATTTTTTGGTGTTTTAGAGCCCTTGAACTACAACGGTCATTAGAGCCCCGTCCACTGCATAGTTCTAATGCATATACTGCACAGACACTACACTAATGCGACGATTATTGGGTATTAGCAGTACCCAGCTTTCCCGAGCGACCACCCATGTTAGTACTAACTGGGGTTACATTGCTTAACTGTAGTGATCTGACGAGAACTGGTGTATCCAACGCAATACAGTTGCTCCCCGAAGCTGTGCCGTGTGCCAATTGAGCTACCAACCATTACAAAGTTAGCCAACCCTTTTATTTGTCCTGGTGATGATGCAATGAATGAATGGCACCCCCCTCCCTCGTCGTCTGTTTGAACTGAGTTCCGACGTTCGCTTCTGGTCAGCACCTGTTGTAGATTTTCTTCTTGACGAGGAGAGTTCATCAGATACGACTTCATCCGGATTGCAAGTCAAGTCGGTACATGATGTGTGGTGGATGACGTGTTCACCGCCCACCTCAGGGTCTTAACTCTTGAATTCACGGTGTCCAGGTTCAAATCTTGACCGGAGTGAGGTGGATCCTTTCAGACTAAATGGAGGGATGCTTCAAGTCCGGCTTCCGTCCTGGGTTGAGGGGAAGTGGTGATCTCACGTAGGGTGTACGAACCGTTCTACAACATGTTTTCGAGCCTTGGCTGATATTAGTGCTAGAGGAAAGCTCTTAGAGCCTTAACGCACGGACGGTTTGCCGCTGCGGTTGGCGGGACGCGGTTTTGCAGTTTTCTCACGCGGTGTCTGTCGCGGTTTTTAGAATTAACACGTCAACAGCCATTAAACCGCGCGGTTAAGCGGCAGGCAGTGCGTTGTCATCCATTCGTTGCAATGGAAATTGAAAGCCGCTCACTCGCCGACCGCGGCGGCAACCGCCCCGTGCGTTATTCAGCTTAGTGTGTGTTCCATCAGATGGAAAGTAAAGCCGTTGTCCCGTGTGGCATGTACGATGACATCAATGCACGAAACAAAACCTTTTCTGGCGGAAATGGACTCTAGTTCTATTGGCGATTAATGGTCGACGTTAAAGAAATCTTGACAGTTGAGCTCAGGTTTTTGTCCTAGTCCTTGTCCTAGTCTTTGCCCCTATATTTATTTGTCCTATTGCCACTGATTCGAACTCCTCAGCAGCCGGAATCGGTTTGAAGGAAGAGTTGAAAAAAAATGAAATGTATTTTAACAGATATTCGTTTGATTTCTTTTCAGTTAAGAGAATTTGATAAAGAATTGACTCCGTTTCGTGAACACTTACACGAATATCCGATTCATTTTCCACCCAGGTATGGCATCAACGATTTGTATAATTATATGTGTTATCACGTGATTTCCGGGTTGTTTAAAAATATGAAATTAACCTTAGATGATATTTTAACTACTAATCATCTTAGACTCTGTTTTTCAGTAGATATAAAAGTTATTGTAATGCAGAGTTACATATGTGTTAATCATTTAAATTCCAGCTTTTAAGAAATTCTAGTTGCCCATTTGCAGTTATCCGTTTTGTGAGGACTTGAATAGTGCAACGTCTTACATGAAAACAAGGTGTCCGGCCTGGTGCGATCGAATTCTGTTAAGTCGAAGCGCCAAAGCACTTATCAGTGAGGTAACTTGAAACCATGAGTGTGCCCAATTTTTTTTTTCCTGGAGGGCCACTTATTAATTTTTCCTCTTTATTTTACTTTCTTTCAGACCTACAATGATAAAATAAATATACCAATTCAGTATGAAGTTATTGGTGAAGGAGTGTGCATGGGAGACCATAAGGTAAAGAAATGTTCCACTTTCTATAATTTTAAAACCGAGACTGTCGATCCTGGATGAGAAGAGGGGGAAAAGGAGCTCGTCAGGTCCATTACGGGGATGCAGGTTATTGGAAGCACCCGGGGCAGGGAAAATCCACATTAGACGTGGGAGAAGCGGTGAATTGCGTTGGACACACCAGTTCTCGTCCGATCACTGAAGTTAATCAACGCAACCCCAGCTAGTACTGACATGGGTGGCCGCTTGGGAAAACTGGGTACTGCTAATACCCAAAAATCGTCGCATTAGTGTAGTGTCTGCGCGGTCTCTGCATAAGAACTACACTGTGGACGGGGCTCTCATGACCTTGTAGTTGAAGGGCCCTTTCTACTTGGTGAAAAATGTACGTGTGGATTGGCAAAAGGTCCTGAGATCACTGACCGACTCCGAAAATGGAAAGAAACTTCTACTCATGGAAATGTTGCCCATTTACTTATTTTTTTGTGAATAGAATGGGGTTTTTCTACGTTGAGTGGTAACATCCGGAAAATCAGCTTACTTTCTTTCTATTCGGGACGACAGATGCACTTGAGATTATTTCCGTCTTGGCCAGGTTCAAAAATGCGTAATGTTTTCTGAAGAGGCAGGCATGCAACCAGTTGAGCATTCGAAGTTGATTTTCTGTTTATAATGCCGCTGTGTAAGATCCCTAACTGGAATTTTCAACTATCCGACTACTGTACTGACATGTCATTTTTTGCCCCTTTTTTGGCACTGAGTTGGACCGTCTCTGTGACGTAGAGGTGCTGCATGTTTGACTACTGCGTCAGTGGATACAGGTTCGATCTGGACAGAGGTGGTTCGGCCGCTTTCGAGCGAGAGAGGTCCCCTGTGCGCCTTCCGTCGGATAGCGAGTAAAGCTGGTGCCCTATCGTGTGGGTTGTGTATATCATTTGCACCTAAAAGAGCCCTTTCTACATGCAGCGTGTAGATCGGTAAAATCCCCAGGTGCAGGTGCTCGCTCCCTGGTGTTGGTGGAGGAAACAACGCCCCCATGGAGAAAAATAGGTCCACGATAAATAAGCATAGGGGTTGCGGCATTAGGTCGGCAGCCGGCTGCGTAAATATAATATATACCGTCCTATTCATCGCCCATGTGTTTATCTCTAATTGACTACACTGCAAGCAGCCCTATTAGGCCAATTTGGCAGTGGAGAGACTAACTCTTATTCCTAAATATAATACCAATATTTATACTATAGATCCATTGTGTCCCTTTACATTACTTGCAGACCATTCCATTGCCGAATGGTCCTTGGGAAAAACGACCAGTAGTATGAGTCTGTTTGGACCCTAATCTCCTGTAATTTTTATAGACGATTCTTTCTCCCCGTATACTCAGCCAGAGATACGCTTCCAACCAGAGGACCATTACCCCTCATCATCAGCAATCTGATAAAAGGGGGTACCAGGATAGAGTGTATTCCCTCAATGCACTCCACACTCGTCCCAACGAGATAGAAATGAGTATCCGACCCTGCCTTGGGCAGGAAAAGGATTAGTAGTAGTTTTGCGGCATTGGGTTGTGCTTTTTTTTGTATCGATTATACCAAAACTCGTCCCGTGCCAAAAAATAAATGATTCCTAAACGGAATTTGAAATGTGCAGCAATTGACGATGATGACTTTGAGGGCAATTTCATGGTGAGGAAATGAAATATACCAAAAATGTGGCATGATGCTCTGTATATTACTGCGTTACCCTGGAAACTTATAATTTATCAGTTTTCTAAATAGTAGACATTCAAATCGATATAAATATTCACCGGTTAAAGTTACTTTGTAATATTAAAGTATTATTCATAAAAAAAAGGAGATGAAAATAGTCCTTACTAATGCCAGAGACTGTTGTTGTCATGGATTATAGTGTATTAACTCGTTAGCATTTGTGCTTTGAAGTGAATTCCCGTTCTTCCCCTCCTCTGACTTTAATTTTAGAGTCTCGTTTTGAATCGAAATTGAAAATTTTCTCTTAGATGCAACGGTGGTGGTGGTGTTGATGCGCCTAGAAGAAAAATTTATTCAGTTATGTGCTTCCTGCGCCTGTGATTCATTTCACCTCCAATTACAATATTGCATTCCACATTTTTATATTAGAAATTGGAAAACTGAAAATTGGAGCTATGAGCCATGCTATCATTCCAGATCCCTAATAAAAATTCAGATGCCACATTGGCATTCCAAGACTGAAATAAAAAATTTTTATTTGTCGAACATGTGGATCTATATTGAATCCTACCAATTAGTACATTACGTAGGAAACTTTTTTACTGACGTCAGGGGACGGGGCACTCGTTTCAAAATTTCTCCTTTCTTCTCTTGTCCTGAAAAAGAATCGAACCTTCGCATTATGAATTACAGACGTATAAGACGGACATAACTCACGATGTCTTGATTGCTCTCTTCTCCACCCTTTTAATATCTGCCTGATTACGTGCTTCACTCATTAGTCCGTGAGTGCAGGTTCGATTCAGAGTGGGGGACTCTTTTCGGTCTAGAGCCCTGTTTGCCAACCATTTTTTGGCCATGCGTCACCTAAGTTCCTCCACAGTCGTAATGCCCCCATGGTGACATATAGATATTTCTTATTATTCAAAATGTGAACTCTTTTTCGCCGGATGAAGCCAAAATGCCAATTTCCTCGGGGACATAGTAGGACAATGTATGTTCTGAGGAAGAAGTCACTGGGAAATTGTAAAAAAAAATGCAAGTTACGAGTTAATAACTCATTCTTGAATCGCCTCCCGCCCTTAAACTACAAATTTCCCCCTGTGGGACGTGCACCACACGTTGGGAACCACTAGTCTAGAGGAAGAGAGCTCCCCATTGCACCTTTCGCCAGCAAATTCCCCTCTTGTGCAGCAGATTCCCCACACTAGCGTCAGTTATATAGCCAAGCTCGTATTTCAATATTGTCCATTTCTGTTTTCCCCCATTCACTCTCATTTCGGGTTTGAAATCCTACCTCTCGGACCCCAGCCTGCCAGGGGCTTGAAAAGGTTTCGGTAAAGAGGAAGACGGTAGGTAGGTTACTTGAAAAAAATATTTACTTTCGTAGAGGTAGAGTGCTTCGTCAGTGGCTCCAGGTTCGATAATGGATCGAAGTGGGGTAGCTTCTTTTAAGGCGGAAGACAGACCCTAGTGTGCCTTTCGTCAGTTTCCCAGTAGTGTGTGTACGATGTCACTTGAACGTAAAAGAACCGCCCCTACTGTGCAACGAGGAGATCGATAAAATTCCTAGGAGTTGGATTTGGTTCGTTGGTGTTTTAGGGCCCTTCAACTACAAGGTCATTAGAGCACCGTCCACTGCGTAGTTCTAATGTAGAGACTGCCCAGACACTACACTAATGCGACGATTTTTGGGTATTAGCAGTACACAATTTTCCCAAGCGGTCACCCATGTTAGTACTAGCTGGAGTTGCGTTGCTTAACTTCAGTGATCAGATGAGAACTGGCGTGTTCAACGCAATAAGCTGCTCCCCCCTTCGCGTCGGTGGAGTCCCCCCAATGAACAGTAGGCCGACGATGAATAAGCAGAGGAGTTTCAGCTTAGGTTGCAAGCCAGATGCGTAAAAATACCGTCCAACAAATAACCCATGCATCCCAATGGGGCAACAAATGGGTACCCGACCTTGCTATATGAGGGAAAAGGGTTGGTAAGTGCTTCCTTATACATCTTTTGTGGTTCAAGGTTAATTTACATGAAATAAGGAAGGGCTAATGCGTACTTCAATTTGCTCATTTAGTAACATCCGGCTTCAGAGTCCCGCCTAAGACAGGACTGCCCTATGCCAAATGTCCTAATGGAAATTATTGTAAAAACAGTGAAGTCTTTCCATCATTTGTATAATGCTTACACTTTGTTTTTCTCTGTCTCTCTTTTTCAGCCAGTATATTTATTCTTTAGGATGACGTCGAATGCAGGTAAATTTCACTTTGTGAAACAGTTAGCCTTATTATTAGTCACTTGTTAATTTAGTGTTCCTGTAAGGCATGTCAATGAAGTTATGCTCGTTGTGCTCTGTAAAAAGAGTTCATTATGTTAGTATTTTTGTCGGGATGTTGATTGCTCGTAATATAAGCAACAAGTTTGTGAATGCGATCAACAGTTTTACGCGTGCCATACAAGCAGTTCTTTTTCTTAACTTCGCTCAGTGCTTTCTTCTAGGCATCATGAAATGTTTTATTGCTCACTAGTTTGTAATTAGAGCAACCAGTAACACAGTCTTTTTTTAACTTTCTTTAAATGCAAGAAGAAACGTTTCTTACTTCATTTTAGCATCTTTGTAGATGTTATATTATTTTTATTTATGTTCTTGCTGTAGCTTGTTTATCTGTTGCATGCTCGAATTCAGAATGATGTTGTCTTTTAATTACCATAGTTCTATGAAGCTACTAAATATTAATGAAGAGGTGATTTAAATGAAAGTTTTCCTACCGTGGTTTAATTACATTTACGTGTTTCGTTGATTTGGTATACAAAGTAAATCATCGCTAGCCTAACATTTGTTTTTTTGCCGTGTTTAGAATGGTGCCCGTTCTCTTCTACGCCGCCATTTGACAATTCAGAATTTTAGAACGTGACGCGATTCTACTGTTGCGTCATCTGCCCATCGGGTCATTCACAAATGAATGAATCAAAATTAGTGATTTCATGTTTCGAAAGGTCGATGTTTGATTGTTACTTAGTACAGGCAGTTGTCCTCCTGACCAAATCACGTGACGCAGAGCAAGATTCACTGGCATACTTGTGCTGTCTCGAACGATTGTTCTTAAAAAATAGGCGGAACACATTTAGGACTCGATTTTCCAAATATAGGAATCGATTTTTTAGGTATAGAAGTCGACTTTTCAATGTAGTAAAGAAATTTAGAGCATTGCGGTCGACATTTCGACGTCAGAAGTGGAATTCTAAGTCATTCTAATGCTGCAGTTCAGAAGTCGATTTCCTAACCTAATCATCATTATCTTTTTCTCCTCACCCTTGTCCCACCCATGGCGGGGTCGCGTCTACGAGTTTTGTTCCTCCACTCATTTCTATTATGAGCCAGGTCCCCCTTCACCTCACAAGTTTCTATATCTTGTTCAGTTACCTGTTCCCAAGTATTTTTAGGCCTGCCTCTATTCCGTTTGTGACCCATCACCTGCATTTCCGTGAACGGCTATGCTGCGTTGGACATAACAGTTCTTGTCTGATCACTGAAGCTAAGCAACGCAACTCCAGTTAGCAGGCCCTACTAACATGGGTGGCCGCTTGGGAAAACTGGGTACCGCTAATACTAAAAAATTGTGGCATCAGCGGTAGTGTCTGTGCAGTCTCTGCATTAGAACTATGCAGTGGACGGGGCTCTAATGAACCCTGTTGATGAAGGGCCCTGCCTCATAACATGCCAATACCATTTCAGCCTACCCTCTCTCATTTTTTTTCCGCTATGGCCTACCTATGGTTTTTTTTTTGGAACGATCGTCCCCGATAAGTGTGCCAGGTTCACCTACCCTCCTGCCGTCCATAGGTCATACTCATTCGTCATTTGGGGGATATGCAGGGCCGTAGTCTTGCCGAAACAAGACCCTAATGAATAAATTTTAACGTTGCGCCGTAATTTTAGGTACTTTAGCTATCATGATCGTTCCCTATACCTCTTTATCCGTCTATGAGAAAGTTAGGGTACCTATTTGTTACTGTTACAGGCTACTATTCACGGCTCTTCTCGGTATCAATGGGACAAATGGCAGGATCGGGTTACCTATTGGTACCGAGAACATAGCCGTGAATAATTCGCCCGTGTGTGTACCTGGTACACACTCCCTACCGCCGACCCTGCCACAGGCGAGAAAAGGGCTTTAGGAATGATGGTGCAGAGAGGGAGAGAGATGGAAGGACGAATTTGTGACGACATATTTCAGATTGTAACATGAAGCTATTAAATTTCAGACACATTTAATAACATTTCTCCATGCCGTCCAAAACCACCAAATAATTCAGATTTGTACTCCTTCTCGTTGGTGGACCAAGATACGGGGTCACATGTGACGACAACGACATTTGACAGCCACCAGCAGAAATGTTGTGATTATTCTCATCCAGATTTCGCAACTTCTACTGGTCTCGTATCGGATAGTGACAATAATAATGGTCGCACTGACCAATACCATCACCACCGGATGACAAATAATGGCAGTGCTGACCTGTCACCGAGAAGCAAGGAAGACACTGAGGCATCACTTCCGTCAGATGTACTCCTGATGGAAAATGCAATTGGTTCAACATCCTCCGAGTCGCCAGCACGTTGTTGTTGGCGTTCAGATTGTTGTGCTCGAACTTGCATCATTTTGTGACATTGTTTGTGACCGGTCCAGCATGTGCACTGACCACGCACCCCACTCACTCTCTACACCTGGTTTTTCCTCTGCTTTAATATTTTATTTTAGACCGTACCTGCAGGAAGGCTCTTAATTTTGTATGCACCCCTTCCTGTTCGCTCAGTGCTGAATTGTTTAATGTGCACGTTGCAATATTTTATTTTTCTTACTAGGAAGAGTTAAAATAATATTTTTATTTGAAAATTAATTAATTGTGAGTCCAAAATATTTGAATATTTGTTTTTTATTTAGTTACCAACGACTACGTCACCACAAAGTCTGAATTAGGGGTCCATTTGTCAGATCTGAAGTCTCGTCCTGATTCCAGCACTGTTACACGTTACATTCATGTCCGACATACTGGTTCACCTGTCCGAATTTTTCGTGAAACCACAGTTTAAAAATTTAATAAATAAATTTAAATAAAAGGGTTATAAAAATCTGTATCTTTTGTTTTCCTTCAACCCTTTTCCCCTCGCCCTTTTCATTCACATGTGATTGATGTCAACTTTTTCATATCCTTATATAGGACAAGATGTGATCGTAAAGTAGGGTAAAAGTTGGGCTGTGTGCCCCGTCACCACTACCACCATCACCTCCACTACCCTCCGCCTGAGGCAATTTTTGGCTATCAGTCTTTCACTCTACTTTATGATCAACTGTTGTATATTATACAGTATAGAGTACTTGACATATTGGTCTGTAAAAATATTTTAATATTATCATATGAATATTTTATTTCTTGAATCTGTTAAATTAAGAAGTTGGAAAGCAAATTATCGGCATATTTCTCATTTTTGTATCTTTTTTTTGTTTGGCAATCATGTTTGTTGGTAGTTACTTCCTGTGTGGGTGTTTAGCACATGAGTTTGTTAAACATCATCACTGTGTATATAGGACATTATGAGTTTCTTCGTTTTTCTCTTCATGTTTTCTGTAAAATTTTGTTATTGGAAGTCGTCAAACCTTCAAAAGTCAAAAAAAGAGGATGTTGTTATTGCTGTTGATATTGTTGTTGTTGTTTTCTCTTCCAAATTTGTCATCATCCCATTTTGCTGCAGCTTAAATAATTATCGTTTTGTTTTTCATTTTTCACATCAATAATACACTAGAAAAATATATAAATACTCAAACGTGACGCTTGGTTTCTTTCTTGCTCATTGTTGAGAATGAAATGGCCCGCCGCGGTGACGTAGTGGTTAGCACGCTCGGCAACTGCGTCAGTAGTGCCAGGTTCGATACTGGACCGTGGTGGGTCGGCTTCTTTCGGGCGAGAGAGAGGCCGCGAGTGCGCCTTCTTTCGGATGAGAAGTAAAACCGAGGTCCCGTGTTGGTGTACGATGTCACTTGCACGTAAAAGAACCCTCTCTACTACGCAACGGGTAGATGAGGCAAAAATTTCCAGGTGTAGGAGCTCGCCCCCCTGGCGTCGGTGAAATTCCCCAACGAACACTAGACCGACGATAAATAAGCGTAGGTGTACAGCTTTGGCCGGCAACCGGCTGCAGAAAAATTATGACCAATATATCGCCCTTGTGTCCATTCAGAGCAGTCCTGATTCAGAGGGACAAGATGGGTACCCGACCCTGCCATAGGCGTGAAAAGGGTTAGGAGTTGCTTTGTTGAGAATGAAATGAGTGTTGTACCAACCTTCCAACCAACCTACCAACCTTAATCATTTGAATATCATCATCATCATACCCTTCTCCAGCTCGAAACTGGGTCGGGTCTGCGAGTTCCAATCCTCCACCCCCGCCGATCCCCAACCACCCCGCACAAACCCATGTCCTTTTGTACCACCTGTTCCCACGTTTAACTTTGGTCTTCCCCTCTCCCTGGTGCACCCGACCACCTGCAGTCCCACGGTGGACCTAGCTAGTTCATCCTCCCCTTCTCATCACATGCCCGTAACACCTCAATCTGTTTTCCCTCATCTTCTCAGCGATGTCTCCCACCCCCAGACTACCTCTAACATGGTCGTTTCGGATCCTGTCAGCTCGTGACACCCCACTCATGAAGCGCAGCATTCGCATCTCAGCCACCTGCATAGTTAATCGTTTGAATAACTCAGTTTTAAATCTCACTTGAAATTCAGTTCAACCTGGGTGATAATTATGTCGTCTGATGTAAGGTGGCGCTACAACTTCCTCAACTTGGACTTTCACCGTGGCAAGGCAGGCCCCCCCCCTAGGCAAGTGTGTACCTCACGCCCTTGACATTTGTCTCATTGCCAATGAATTGCTATGACTCTACAACAAGGCGCATCGAGAAAGCCGACATTTAGAAAAGTTCCCGCCAATCAGAAGTTTGGGAACCCCAGGACTAGGAATATTTTAAATGACGGATAGATTGTATGGCAAGAAAGTACCTCTGAAATATTGCCTCCCTAGGCTGCCGCCTAGGTTTGCCTGACCCGTGAGCCGCCTGTGACCGTGGCGTTACTAGCAGCAGGAAGATTTTTTTTCGTTTCGTTGGTGTTTTAGGGTCCTTCAACTACAATGGTCATTAGAGCTCCGTCCCAGTGTTCCCAAGCGGTCACCCATGTAGTACTAGATTCAGCTGCGTTGCTTAACTTCAGTGATCAGACAAGAACTGGTGTGTCCAACTCAATACAGCCGCTCAACAGCAGGAGGAAATGTTCCCAGGGTGGAGGCACAGGAAGGGGTAGATACAGTAGATACTGACTGCTCTTCGCCTTGACGCCTTCTGCAGTATTCTGTAACTGCCGGTATTCGCTGTTTGAAATTTCATCGAATATGGAACCGCCAACATATAAGGGCTAGTATACTACCCTGGCGCCGACAAATGACGCACTGTCTTTAACCTTTAAATAGCAATGTATTACCTTCCATACTTGGCTTACAGGCGTTATTAACGCCATCACTGGTGATAGCAAAAAACGAAGTTAAGATTAGCGTTCTCAGTGATACCACGGGCAAAAATGTAGGGAGAAAACCAGGGCGATCTATTTGACAGTGTTTTTCCACAGCCGGTTGCCGACAAAAGCTGCAACCCCTATACTTATTTATCGTCGGTCTGCTGTTCGTTGGGGCACTATATCGATGCCAGGGCTTGAGCTTCCACACCTGGAAATGTTGCCTCATCTACCCATTGCAATGGAATGCAAACAGCAATGGAAAGAGGGGTCCTAAAGGTGAACATGAAGAAGACAGAGTACCTGGCTTTAAATTGGAGTGGCCAGGGCTGGGGAATATCGCAGAAAAAAAATGAGAGAAAATCCGCTGTTTTAGAGCCCATCAACCACAAGGTCATTAGAGCCTCGTCCACTGCGTAGTTCTAATGAAGAGACTGCACAGGGGTACTAGTGGTACTGCACTTTGGTACTAGCGGTATCCAGTTTTCCCAAGCGGCCACCCATGTTAGCACTAGCTGGGGTTGCGTTGCTTAACTTCAGTGATCAGACGAGAACTGGTGTGTCCCACACTATAAACCGCTCCGGCTGAGGTGGTATGGTATGTAATGAGGAGGGGGGAGGAACTTATTAGGTCCATTATGGGACTGCAGGTGATTGGGGGCACCAGGAGTAGGGGAAGACCAAACAGAGGCGTCGCTAGGGTTGGTGTCACCCAGTGCGGTGACGCAGTGCCGTAACGAGCGCGTGGTGAAGAAGGCGGGCGCAACTGGGTTTGGAGCCTGGTTGAGAGTTGCATGTGGTTTTTTTTTACGGGGAGGCGCAAGTTAGACACTTGCCACAGGCGCTTCATACCCTCGCTGCGGGCCTGCGATGACGCCATGGTGAAATCCCCCACTCCCTCCGAAAGAAAGCCGTTCTGCTGCTCTGTTCCTTCTTCTGTTCTGGGGCGAGGGGTGTCACCTGGCGCGGCTCGAACCCTCCACCGCCTAGTAACGCTACTGCTATGATGATGGCTCCGAGTATGATGATGAAAGACGCCTTCACCGAAGGTGGCGTAATTAGCGCTAACTTTGCTACGCTGAGAGCTAAGCGAACGTTAGCCTTCGCAGCGACATCTCAGTCGAAGACTGTAACTACACAAAAGGATTCGAGTATTCGCATTGACGTTTCGGCCGACAGTTGTAGCATGGCAGAAGGAAAGCAGTTCTTCGGTGTATATCAGGACGAAGGCGGGGTTAAAGTAGCTCATCTTCAGGTGAATTGATTTTTTACTTATTCCACACTAAATAATGTAGAATTGTCTGATTGGGCTTTAACGTAGTCGGACTGATGTAGCATAGAAGTAAGCCTACAGATGTTGACGCAGCTTGACAATAAACTGCCGTTTTAACACGTAGCACGCAAAATATAGCAGTTTCAAATGTCATTTTCATCTGGCATCTAATTTAAAGAACGTACCTTTGATAGGGGTTCATTTTAGGCGTGTTATTTCCTTTCAGAGAGAAGATGACGATAAGTCATCTGTTGATGTCCTGTCGCCAGATTTCAATTCAGCGGTCAGTCAGACTCCTATTAATCAAAGAGTACCGAAAAGGATTTTACATTTTAGTGACGGGACGTTAGAGGAATACAGTAGCGATGAAGACGATGTTGATAGTAGTGAGAACCTTGTTGATTCCAGAGCCTTGATAGATCCAGTAAGTTAAAACTGTTAGTAATCTTATATTTGGTGGATTAATATGTGTGTTAATGGTACATATCTTAGCAATCGTTGACTTGGGGTCCTTACTTGTGGTATTGTGCCACCAAAGTTGGTAGCACAACCTTATCAGGTAAGGTCTTGCTAATTTGATTGCAGAATTCTAGATCTAGCTGTGGGAACTTTAAATTCTTTCTTTATTCAACTCTAGTATGTGATTACTTGGGCGAGCATCTAGCAAGTTTTTTCGGTATCACTTCACCAAAATATCAACTTGAAATTAACGAATACTTCAGAATGAAAGCCCAGGTGAACAGTTCGGTGCATAATTGTGTAACTTGATATTATTTGAATTTTCTTTCTCCCTCTTCTAACTGTTGAATTGACTTTTCCTGTTGAGTATAGGAAGAGGAAGAGAGAAATAATCGAGACCTCGAAATGCGAGGATGGAACAGCAAAGATGAAATTGCGTTAGTATCCAACTGCAGTGGAAAGGAAACTGTGGCAACACAACCTCCGTCTGTTGAGTACGTGAAGGAAAGGTACTAGTCATTTATTCTCATTAGGAACATTATTCCGCGCATTTATCTCTTGTTAAAGTGTGCCTTATTTTTGAATATATTTTTACAATATACAACATATATAATATACACAGACATAATACAGCAAACCTATTTTGTGTGGTCTTCTTTCCACCTCTCACACATCTACACAAAATGAGTGGTTCATATAAAGTAGCTTTACTTTTTCTTGTTTGCTTTTTATATCTACCAGTTCAGAAAAGTGATAATTGTTGAAATTGAAATTGTCTGTGTTAACTCATTTCTAAATTGTATTTCTGAATCTGTCTACTGTTTTAACTTTCAAAATGTTGGAAGCAGTCTTTGTTTGTGAGATTGGTAAGCGTTTTTGACCTTTTACTATTATTTCATTTTTTAATCATGAATTATGCAAGGGAATTAGTAAAAGGATGGTTGGGGAGGAGGACTTACAAAAGTTGATATATGCATGCAGGTAAAAATGGATAATTTCTTATGGTGTAGTGTATTTAACATGAAATTAAAGAGTAGCGAAATTAGCGTCATGAAGATAATGAAGTAATACTCGTAGTGAAACAGTTTATAGCTGAGTTTGGCCTAAAATTAGAGATTTTAGTTGCAAGCATCCCCCTCATTTATTTGAATTTGAGACTACTGTCTTTAGGAGAGTGTGGTCTTCCTTGTGGTCTACTCAATATGTCGATGTGTGCGTATAAGCGACGTCAAATATGTTTTTGAGAATTGTTCTAGTCCTTTTAAATTATGCATACAAATCATTTTAATTTTTAAGTTTCGTATTATTTTTTAATAGAGTTTAGAACTATATTTACCTTACTTTTTTCACCTCTTTTGCTGTTATGCATTTTGTTGCTTTCCAAGCCAAAATTTATTCTTGTCGCAGTTATTGTTTTGTGTCCTTTTATTTCCATAAGTGGTTGAGATTTGGACATTCGTTTTCGTTTGTTGTTGGTTGTGGTGTCTATCACTAATTAAAATTCGTTATTGATATGCGTGGTACACATGTTTTACTTGCTTACTATTTACTGGGATTGTTGTTTCTACTTCATTAGAGTTTACCTATGAGTTGTGAAGATAAACATGACAAGAGAACTGAAATCTGGTACTGTATGTTGCACACAGGTACACTTCAGAATATGTTTCTAAAGTATGAGCACCGATGAGCAGTATTTAATTTAATCCACTACTGGGATCTATTAATGTTCCTACATTATTTACCTGCATAACTAAATGTGTTACCAAAGGGATGTTTAAGTTATTTATATATAGAAAAATTTTATTCTCTTACTTATTAGTGTTGCATAAAGTTATGCTATACAAATAAATACAGTGTGTATCTTTATATTCTCAACACGTTAATGTGCAGTAACTCTGCTAAACTGAGGGAATTGTCAAGCAGTTATAAACAGACTTATAACCTACATGGGTTTATTTGGCTATAAAGCTGGTGGAAAGCTTTTTTTTCGACTAAGTTATTTGCTTTTTAGGCAAGGCGCAAAATGAGGCCGCTGGGTGACGCAGCGTAACGCAGCCCTGCGAAATTCTGCTAGCAGGCAATCATCACACATTGAATCGCAGTTTTTCAACATACTTACTGGTTTGCAATTTGCGTCAACTAAAATGGCTTTCAACGTAACAGTGATTGCCTGCTAACAGAATTTCGCAGGCCTGCGTCACCCGGCGGCCTCATTTTGCGCCTTGTCTTAAGGCCTGCATACACGCTCAGTTTTATCTTCAGTTTAACTGTACAGTTAGATCGTTACGTGTGTGGGGAAATGTCATCGACTCTACGGTTAAAATTCTTGAACTGTACATCTTTTGGAGTGGCAAAAGATTTAACTGTGCAGTTGAACTTCAACTTCACGTGCGTGGCGTTATCTTCAGTCCAAAGCTGTATAACACAAAGCTGTACAAAGTGTATGTGGAGTAGTGGCAATCAAACTGTGTGTGGCAAAATTCTCCGAGTTTGAACTGTGCGTGTATGGCAAAATTCTCCGAGTTTGAACTGTGCGTGTATGGCAAAATCTCTCTCAGTTTTAACTGAAGACATTTCTCAACAGCTTTAAGGCCCCCATACACTGTCACTTTTATCTTCAGGTCTTGTTTGTGTTTTAGGACCCTTCAACTACAAAGTCATTAGAGCCCCATCCACTGTGTAGTTCTGATGCAGCGACTGCACAGACAGCACAACACTATTGTAACGATTTTTGGATTCTAGGGATACCAAGTTTTCCCAAGCGGCCACTCATGTTAGTACTAACTGGTGTTGCGTTGCTTAACTTCAGTGATCACACGGGAACTGGTGTGTCCAACGCAATTTACCGCTCCCCTCAACAGGTCTGTGCTGTTAAAACACATATTGCCACACACAGTTCGATTGCCACTGCTCCATACACACTATGCCTCCTGAATTACTGTATCGACGAGATTTCCTCACACACGTAACGATCTAACTGTACAGTTTTAACTGAACAGTTAGAACTGAAGATAAAACAGTGTTTGGGAGGCCTTTACTCTACAAAACGAAGCAGACGACCTTTTGTAAAATATAATCCAACCGGCAGGGGGCGCCAGCATCCAAGGCTTCACATATAGTACAGAAACATCCATGGAAATATAATTTTGCCTTGTAATAACTTCTGAATTAAAGTTGCAGGAAACAATATATGTTTATATCATTCCTACGTTAAAGGAGAGTTTTTACGCCCAGTATTAGATAACACCGTTGACAGTTAATAACAATTAAGTGACATATACTATCCGGAAATTTCTGGATTGCCTCTTTACGAAATTTCTGATTGTCAACAGCGACTTCTGTGAGTTCATTTCTGCAAAGTTGTTTTCTGCTGACATATAATGGTAAGGTGGAGTATTTAAATAATAAGAATAATTCGTTTTCCCCCATAATACCTTCTATATAATTAATTAATATTATCTACTATGCTGATCTAATTACCGCAAAATCTGTAATAGCAGAAATAGTAGTAACGACACCTCTTTTTGGTCGTAGAGAGAATTCAATTTTTGCAAGCTCATTGCCATAATCGTAGTATGATATACAGAATGTGCTGTGTTTTTAAAATAATAATGATGTTTTTATAAATTTCAGGGACAAAATCAGTCCGGTAGCGGTGGTGGGGGAACAGGAGGAGATAAAAAAGATGATAAAGTAAATACACCTGAAATCTTTCTTATTGAATAGCGTATAGTAATTAATCACTTCAATTAAGTGGATGCTAACTTTTGTAGGATAAGAAAAAGAAATATGAACCTCCGATACCAACTCGTGTTGGAAAAAGACGAAGGCGGCAGAAAGGACCTGATACTGCCAGCAAATTGCCTTTAGGTATATATATCTGTCATTAATTACTATTGCCCTTTGTTTAAACGACCATTATATATATTGCTATGAGCAGTCCAACATCTTTATTGTATTTGTGTGTATCATAGTGACTTATGATTTAGAAACTAGCGTTTATCAAGCTAAAGAACTATTACATGATCGGGGCAGTTGATTTCTGCCACATTAAAGAAAATCATCAAACCCTTACCCCTATCTCCCACTAGGTCTCCGTCCAACCTGCACACTACCATATCCTTAGGGATAACTTGCTCCCACGTCGGCTTTGGCCTTCCCCGGCCCCGGGTGCTTCCAATAACCTGCATTCCTGAAATGGACTCGGACGAGCTGATCCTCCCTTCTTCTCATCAACCACCTCAGTCTGTTCTCTGCGATGTCCCCCCACCCTCTAATATACTTTTTTTCTAATTTATCTGTTCTCAACACCCCACTCGTGTACCGCAGCATTCGCATTTCAGCTGCTTCTTTCTGTTAGGCAAGACGCAAAATGAGACGCAGGTGGCGCAGGGTGTAGCAGCCCTGCGAAAGTCTGCTAGCAGGCAATCACCGCACGTTGAATCGCAGTTTTTCACCATACTTGTTTGAAATTTGCATTCGAATAAGAGAACTCTGCTTTTTGTCATTGTCGCGCCAACTTCACGCAGGAAACTGCGGCATTGGCACTCCGCTCCGCAGGGTCACGTGGCGCAGGCACTGAGTCACGGCACCCTGCGACTTAACATGTGCAACTACATACTATCATGTGAACCACAGAATTTATGGTGAGTTCTGCGGAGACTTCTTCTCATTTTGCGCTGGGCATTATCGTGGCTCTTCCTCACTGCCCAACATTGTGATCCATGTAACAAAACTGGCCTAGCCATTGACCTGTAAAATTTCCCTTTTAATTTTTTTGGGATCCTCCGATCACACAGGGCTCCACTTCAACCACCCCACATTGATCCCAATGGTGTCTTACAAACTGTTAAACATTTAATTACTTAATAGTTACACCCCATACAAGATGTCGGCTAAAACTGCTGAAGTTGGAGAGAATTAAAGATTACCTACTAATGGAAGAGGAATTCATCCGTAATCAGGAACGACTAAAACCACAAGAAGAAAAACATGAGGTAGTGAACGATCTAGTACGTTAGTATGCATATATTAAGGCATAAATTCTTAACTGGGAATTTATATTTCATTAGGAAGAGCGATCTAAAGTAGACGATTTGCGTGGTTCACCCATGTCTGTTGGAACTCTGGAAGAGATAATAGATGATAACCATGCTATTGTTTCAACGTCAGTTGGCAGTGAACATTACGTTAGCATCCTGTCGTTTGTTGACAAGGACCAACTGGAACCGGGTTGCTCCGTTCTTCTTAACCACAAAGTTCATGCTGTTATTGGAGTGTTGTCTGACGACACTGATCCAATGGTGACCGTAATGAAATTGGAAAAAGCACCACAAGAGACGTACGCTGATATTGGAGGACTTGATACACAGATACAAGAGATCAAAGTATGGCGACATTTTACACACAGTCAAACAGGAATAGTGGTAGATGTATCATTACGGTTTTTTTGGCTGTGTAGGAATCTGTAGAATTACCATTGACACATCCCGAATACTATGAAGAAATGGGTATTAAATCACCAAAAGGAGTTATATTGTATGGTCCACCCGGAACAGGTAATTTAATACCAGATTTTGTCTTGTTCTCGAACACTATTTCAGAATTCGTCAAAAATAACTAACTCACTGTTGTGATTTTAAGGGAAAACGCTTCTTGCAAAAGCTGTTGCCAACCAGACATCTGCAACTTTCCTAAGAGTAGTAGGCTCCGAATTAATTCAGAAATATTTGGTAATTTCAAGTTGGTTGATAATCCTAGCACTTAAGTGATCACTTATCAATTGAAATACTCCTACGTTTCAACAGGGTGATGGTCCTAAATTAGTTCGGGAACTTTTCCGTGTAGCAGAGGAGCACGCACCTTCCATTGTATTTATTGATGAAATAGATGCAGTCGGGACAAAAAGGTGAATTTTAGTGCCATTTAAAATCAAACTAATGAAAAACAGTAATAATATGCTGTCATATGTAATTAAAATCTTAGATACGATTCCAACTCAGGAGGTGAAAGAGAAATACAACGCACAATGTTGGAGCTTCTCAATCAGTTGGATGGCTTTGATTCTCGTGGTGATGTGAAGGTTGGTTTTTGTTGCATTAATTTAAATTAGTTAAATTACAAGTCTTAGTCTAGTTCAAGTCTTGTAATCGAAACTCATTTTCCTTGCGAAAGTAGTGGTTGCTGTTCGTCAGTCTCTTTTATAATAATTCTATGTTCTGGCTGTAAACCCTTTGTACTCCGTTAATTGTTACAAAGCAATTAACCATATCGACATATTGTTGGCAACGGAATACAAAGGGTTAATTGTCCTGCACTAGTGTATCCGCACTAAGTTGATTCTCATTCTTTGGAAGTGATTGAGTTAATGGTTTTACTGTGTCATTTGACTAGGTGGTGATGGCTACAAATCGAATTGAAACGTTGGATCCTGCACTTATTCGACCAGGTCGAATCGATCGTAAAATTGAATTTCCATTGCCAGACGAGAAGACTAAAAGAAGAATTTTTCAAATTCATACAAGTCGTATGACATTAGCAGAAGACGTGAATCTAGAAGAATTGATAATGGCAAAAGATGACTTATCGGGAGCGGATATTAAGGTAGGTTCCTTTAAAAACTTCGAAGAGCTTAGACACTCTTGTTAAATTTCTTAAAAATGACATTTTTTAGGCAATATGCACCGAAGCTGGATTAATGGCACTTCGAGAAAGACGTATGAAAGTCACTAACGAAGATTTCAGAAAATCCAAAGAAAATGTTTTATATCGTAAAAAAGAGGGAACACCCGAAGGTCTATATTTATAGAATAGTGTAATATCGATGTTGTGCACTTTGGTTTCAAAACGCGTAATAAAAGGAATTAAATAAATTTGTTTTATTGAATGTTACGTTTATAACTTTATGGATGGTTCATATATTGCCGACGAAATTTCATGAGTCAGGATTTCTTATCCGTAAAAAATAACACATCATCATCATGCCCTTATTTCGCCTGTGGCAGGGTCGGGTCTGTGGGTCCATTGAACATGCTCTTGATGGGGGCACCCCAGCACGACGTCTAGAGCCTGCAGGAATATTGGCTGGGTTGTCTGTAGGGGATGCCGGCCTACCCAACTTGTTCCAACATTGCATTATGCAACCAAAATAGAAACTTTGGCAGGGAAATTAATGATTTGTTGGTTATAATATTGCATGGTGTCTGACCTATTGCGCAATAACAATAAGCAACAGGGATATTGCAGACCGTATGCGGCCTTCAAAAAAAATTCGTTATTGTTCTACAAGACATTCTTTTCTGCAATACGATTATATTTGGGATTTGTTCAAATTTTGGATGGCATCAGTGCCCGTGATTCTAAAATGAATGGTACAAAGTTTGACTTTTGTTAGCCGCCATTGTGTTTATCTGCTGGAAAACCTGATGGCTTAACCAATTTTGTTGTAAAAAAAGATTTATAATTAATCTCACTACCATTTTCCTAGTATGTCATAAGCGACAGTATTTATTTCAAACAGTGTTATCTGCAATCCTAATGACGTAAATTAAAATTATCTTTATGTACCTATCCTCTTTGGGTTATGTAAGATTATTTTTACAGCGCAATTTTCTGTCACGTTTTTCGTTTACCCAATACGCGCTTGAAATCGAACGGATGATGGCTTTGAGGCCGAAATAATTTTTCAGATATCGACCGAGTCATTTTAAGGTATGTCGCGAATGTGAATAGTTTTATTAACGTTTATCATTTATATTGGAAGTAATAATACAGTATGTTTTTGTAAATAAACAATTTCTGGAATTACAATCAATCGAGGTTAAATAGTTCAGGGCTTAAGTGATATGGAATGAATAGGAACCATTTTTATGAGTTGAATGTTGAAATATTGCGTGTAGTATTACTTTATTATTCCATATATAATTTTTCCTTATTAATCCGTATTCGTGACTAACGATTATCATCACTTGCTGAAAATAATGATTTCTTGTTCATGAATGTTAAATAAGGACCTTTTTATCAAATCGAGAATGAAATTCTTGGGGACGTCTCAGGTCTCCAGATTTTCACTGTATGTAATGGTCACAGAAAACGCACATTACACGTAATCTGCTATTCAGTGGCTGAAATCCTCTTTCTTAATTTAAATTCAAATTTTCGATGTAAACCTAAGAGTTACATTGTTAAGGATTGCCATTTAGTGGTTAGAGTTTTACTTTGAAAAAAAAGGTAATAGTTGTTTTCTAAATTGTAATGAACCTACTTGCAGATTTGTTCTTCATTTCCTGCATTAGTAATGACTTACTAATGCAACGATGGGCACAAACACTTCGAAGCAAAATCGTTAATTATACATTACGAAAATGTTTAATTCTGTAATTGGTAGGTTAATTTTCTTCGTACTTAGAGTAATGTAACAGGACTGATTCGAAAAAACATTTCTAATGAAACTGCAAGTAATATTAGATAACAACGGCAACGGTATTGGATTGTTTGACATCCACCGTCCATTTTATTTATTTGTTTTTGGTTCTATCTTATAAAGGAGATAAATAAGAGCAATATAACAAAAAAATTAAAACCAGGTAATTCATGGTGTGTAGGGTCGATCCTGAAATCGGACGGGTTTTGCACCACAAAGAAAGGCTGCCTGAAGCGTCAAGCTTCTGCCAGGTAGCAAGACCTGGTAGCTCGAGTTGGAAGCAGCGACTGCAAGAGTTGCATACTGTACAAAAATTAATTAGAAGAATACATCATCATCATCATCATCACATCCTTCTCCAGCCCATGACTGGGTCGAGCCTGCGGGTTCCAATCCTCCACCCCCACCTATCTCTAGCCAGGCCCCCATCCACCCCGCACACAACCATGTCCTTTTGTACCACCTGTTCTAACTTCCGCTTTGGTCTTCCCCTCCCCCTAGTGCTCCCGATCACCTGCAGTCCCACAATGGACCTAATCAGTTCCTCCTCCCCCCTTCTCAGAAGAATACAAGACAAGTAATTTGTTAAAGTCAGAAAAACTTCAAAGTAATACGGTAATGATGTGTGTCAAATGCCACTGATGGACAATTCATCTACGTGTTATTGGTGAGCACCAAAGTTCCTACAAAACTCAAACAAACTTACGCTTTCGTCTCTGAGTGTAACTTTGTCAAGTGACTACAATGGCAATGCCGAAATTCTGAAACGATTTGACCCTAATGCTGGCCCTGACTTGGTACTAAAAAATTCCAATTTTGATATCCTTGTCGAATGGCCTCCTGTAATTTGGCTAACATTTTATCAGTCTCCGGTATAGTTACAGTATATTATTACTGCAAATTTCATCTGACTTCAAAGCATTAGTCTGGCCTTGCTCATGGATCTATTACCCTTTCTTCATGTAAACAACATTTGAAACTAATGTATGTGTGTGCATTAGGAACATACTGTATCTTAGTATTTTTAAATGTGAACACAGGGTCACGTTTTTATCTGGTGACAGAATGGCTTAATCACAAGTTCACTCTAAATAATAAATGTGTAAGACTTTCATGTTTCGACATTGCAGTTTCATACATCAATTACTTGAACTGGTGGAAATACTAATAAATACGTAACGTTACACGGCCATCCAAGGTGCAATAGCTAGTCAACATTCTATATGGACATTTTTTGGGCTGAACACTGCTCTTAGCCCACCATCTGCTTTTAACCCATCTCTGTGGTTTATGGTTATAGGTTCAATTCTGACCGAGATAGTTGATCTCTTTCTGACAAGACAAAAGGCCCATTGAACTATGTCATAAAGTTTACTTGTAAATCGACGAGATTGTCATGAGTAGGAACTGACCCCCCCCCCCCCCTCCGCCGGCTTCAATATTATCTTCCGCAGTAGAGATGCCGACTATAAATAAGCATTGGGTGTTGCAGCATTAGGTTGACAACCGGCTGCATAAAAATACCGTGCAACAGATCGCTCGTGTGCAACAATGAGAGAAAACTGGGCATCCGACTCTGCCGCAGGCGGGATAAAGAGTTTCTGATGATGACGATCGGTAGAGAGGCAGATGTCAGTTGACAAATATGATGAACAATATTTCATCTTAGATTCTTTGAAAGCATTGGAAACATTTTTAGATGATGTGACTTTATTCTTGGTGATTAAGAGCTAAAGGAAGTTCAATTAAAAATGAAGCACAGTAAATAAAATAATGTCAAGGTGCTCCTGCAAGGCAGTACCTGTTTTTAATTGCAGTAGGGAATCATCACCATACCCCTACCCCGCCTACGGCAGGGTCGGGTCTGCGGGTTCTAGCCCTCCACTCCCTTCTATTTCCCACCAGGTCCCTGTCCACACTACCGCATCCTTACGGACAACTTGCTCCCACGTCTGCTTCGGTCTTCCCCTGCCCCGGTTGCTTCCAACCACCTGCATTCCTAAAATAGACCCAACAAGCTCCTTCTCCCCTCTTCTAATGACGTGTCCATACCCTCTCAACCTACTCTCCTTCATTTTTTCTGTGATGTCTCCCACCCTTATTGTGCTGCTGTGCTATGCAATAAAAGTCTCCTGTGTTTAGATATAAAACTCTGGCAAGATGTAAAGAAATATTGGATGATGATATTTGGTCTAATCGTTTTCCCGCCTTTGGCACGGTCGGGCGCCCATCTTTGTCCCTCTGAATGGACACATGGTATTTTTACGTAGCCGGCTGCTGACCAAAGCTGCAACCCCTATACTTATTTATCGTCGGCCTACTGTTCGTTGGGGTATATCACTGACGCCAAGGAGTGAGCTCCCGCACCTAGGAATTTTGCCTCTTCTACTCGTTGCATATTAGAGAGGGTTCTTTTACGTGCATATAGCATGGGCCACCACACGGGACTAAGATTTTATTTCTCATCCGACGGAAGATGCACTCGGGATCTCTCCCTCCCCCCTCCGAAAGAAGTCATCCCACGACGATCCAGTATCAAGCCTAGAACCGTTTGGCAGTAATAGAGCACGCTACCTCCTGCGACTTCAACATTCATTATACTGTATTATCTGAAGCACCTCGTACGTTTGTACAGCCAGAAAATTGACATTGTTAGGACGAGAATTGACAGAATCCCAACCTTGAAAATTGAAAAGCCTCTCAAAAGCCAAAAAGTTAGATGTTTTGGGAAGGGTTTTACGAAGTGTGGCAGAACGAATGATGTAGAGATATGAATATCGACCTCGGTGATCCATGAATTCCAGCTGACTGGTCAGAAAATAGGCTACTTAAATAGAAACTGAGAAATACATTCACACAGAAATTTATATCGGAAGAGACAGGAGGAATTTGGACAGGGGTCTTTTTGATTGGAAGCCAACCTGACCTCAAACCTCATGTTCAATCAATTCAGCAATCAGCCAGTTACTCAACTATGTGTGGGTCCATTAGAATCCGGGCCGGTTGGAGGTTTTGTGAGGCGTTGGACAGAAGTTCTTAGTGGCGCCCTAAAATATAATTAGAAACATGAAAGTCCTTGGCCTTAGCTAACACCTGTCGTTACCTGCAAATAATTTTGTGGGTCACTTGAAATTATTTCGCAGATCTGGAAAGCTGTGCATACCACACCTGGAGAAGCAGTGGGCCTCCTGTGAGTCTCTTAGAAAAAACGTGAAAAGACTGAACTTCCGTTTTTTAAATTACAAAATTGTTGTCTCTGTGATGTCAACCAATTTTTGTGGAGGCCAAGAAAGACGACCTTAACTCTGCTTTTTTCTGTGAGCATATTAGTACTGTAATAGCAACCAAAAATAATATCGTAACAACTATAAAATTGTAGCTCTAATGGCCACTATCCAAAAAATAAGAGTGAAAACGGTATTTAGAGTATGTTGTGTACATTTTCAGCACTGCTGTCATGAGTGGGAGAGGAAGAGCATCGGAAAACATTTCCCTGTAAGGAATTCGTTCTGAAATTAGTCCAAAGTCGACCTCGTCATCTTGGTGATAAATACTTTTTATTGGTTGTCCTCTGACTAGGACGCTTTATAGTAACCTGATCATTTTACTTAGTTCTTTGGCACATCTTTAGGGATTTTTTTCTCTTTTTCTTCTTTTAACTGGTCTTTGCCAGACATCTGGCTGGACCATGGTCATTCGTCTTAAACTTCAGGAGATCACGGTCACTAAACTTACCAGAATAGTTTCAAAAGAAATGGAGAGTTTTCATGGCGACAGTAGTTGATGTACAGTATTAAGTAGTTTGAAGTAGGTTTTTACCGGAAGTCCTTACAGGTTCGTTGAAGAGGAAGGGGGCTATTAAGCAGTGAACAAAAGTTATGAAAATTATGTGCAGTGACAGAACTGCAAGTAATCTTTCATCTGGTGTTAATGGGCACCGTTACTAGGCATCTACGCTTAATTTCCGGATAACAAAATCGCCCCTTGGCAGGACTACGAGCTTTCCTTCATCCTTGGATCATAAATATTCCGAGGATGTTCATGATCCAAGGATTAAGGAGGGACCATTTCCGGTCATGGCAGAGTAGGAGGATGCCTGTAAGATTCCGATATCTGGGAAAAACATCAAAAGAGGCAGAGCATCGAGAAATGGGCAGAAAAACAAGGGGATTTGTTGTTTGTTGGTGTCTTAGGGCCCTTCAACTACAAAGGTCATTAGAGCCCCGTCCACAGCATAGTTCTTATGCAGAGACTGCACAGACACTACACTAATACGACGATTTTTGGGTATTAGCAGTACCCAGTTTTCCCAAGCGGCCACCCATGTCAGTACTAGCTGGGGTTGCGCTGCTTAACTTCAGTGATCAGACGAGAACTAGTGTGTCCAATGCAATTCGCCGCTCCCTGAAGACAAGGGGAAAAAAATCTTACAATCTGGCATCTTTTTGTCATGGAAATGAATTCTGCCTGCTGCTATCTCGAGATTGAACCACCGGGTTTTACGAGCTCGACAATTAAGCAGGATGTCACTTGGGCTGCTGTTACCAATAACCATGGGTCAGGTACCCATCTTGTCCTTCTAAATAGACGTAAGGGTGATATATTGGACGGTGGCCAAAGATGCAACCCCTGTGCTTATTTATCGTCGGTCTACTGTTCGTTTGGGGCACTCCATCGATATCAGGGATTGAGCTTCCATACCTGGAAATGTTGCCTAGTGGAGAGGGTTCTTTTACATGGAAATGTCATCGTACACCACACGGGACCTCGGTTTTACCTCTCATCCGAAGGAAGGCGTACTCGGGGCCTCTCTCTCACCCGTAAGAAGCCAACCCACCTAGATCCAGTAACGAACCTAGAAACACTGATGCGGTTACCGAGCATGCTACCCACTGCGCCTCCTAGGAGGGGGGGTCTGTTCCCGATGGCGCAGTCGCTGTTTTCGGCAGAGAGGAACCAAGCGAATTTGAGCTGGTTTTATTTCGACTCTGTAGAGAATTGTAAAGTTGTCAATGATGCTAGTCTGATAAGTTAAGTGTCCCAGTTAGAATTCATTTAACTTCGTTTTGTGCCGCTGTATCAATATTTCGATCGGATAAACAATCAAAAGCACGAAACTAATGACGCTTTTCAGGAACATATTTTTTTGTCGTCAGGTTAGGCTGGTTGTCACCGTTGTTTTTTAAGTTGTCCTCTTTTGTCAATAATGACAATGGCGTTATCACTCAGGACAGATTACTTCAGCGTTGTGCTCCGTAGTTTTCCCTCGGCCTGGTGAAGTGGTGGGTTACATTTCCGCTGATTGTGGGAGTGCACCAATTTCAACCTCGTTACCCTGCTGGTTGCAGACCTAATGTTGCAACCCCCATGCTTATTGATCGTCGGCCCATTTTCATTCGTTGGGGCACCTTTTCTCCACCGACACCAGGGGCCGAGCTCTTACACCTGGGAACTTTGACTAAATTTGAATCAAATGTAGTAAGGGTCCTTTTTCTTACTGATGACATGGTATACACCACTCAGGGCCACGGCCCCTAGGATTTTCATATTTTGATTCCAACTAATTGTTCAATGTGACGTTCGTTCGTTGGTGTTTTAGGGCCCTTCAACTACAAGGTCATTAGAGCCCCGTCTGTTGCGTAGTTCTAATGCAGAGACTGCACAGACACTATACTAATGCGACGATTTTTGGGTATTAGCGGTACCCAGTTTTCCCAAGCGGCCACCCATGTCAGTACTAACTGGGGTTGCGTTGCCTAACTTCAGTGATCAGACGAGAACTGGTGTGTCCAAACGCAATAAGCCGCTCCCTTTCAATGTGACATACTTCGGGATCCAGGCCGAGTATCTGTCTTGCTTCGTCAGAAGGTTGCACCTCAATAGTGGTACTTGACCATCTGTTAATTAATGACAGGTTTTGATTGTCAAAAAATCGTAATTTTACTCATCGCATGCATGTCATTTTATACGCTTTAATACAATTTGATAGTTATAATTATTTTTTGAAAGGGCCCAAGAAGACCCATGAACAAAAATGACATAATGTGAATGATGGACGATTGAGACCACATAACATACCCAAAATATGCTCTTGTTCTACTCAGAATAGATGATAAAAAATAAAATATATTTTAATACAAAAATTATGCACATGAACATGATTTTAATAGGATTTAAATAAGTGGCATTTAAAATACAATATTTGAAAATATTATTCGTAGCCCATAATTTTTCTGCAACTTTTAACAGTTTTGAGAATGAAATTCAATGTAATAAGTAGGTGTTTAAAATAGGCGACGTGCATGTTCCCCCTCCCTTCTTCCCCCCATCCGATGTTGGTAAACAGGACATTGTTCTGGGTGCACTGCACCTAACATTGACGTTTTGATTCAAGTCACAAACTTAGGCACGACACTATGTGCAAATATTGGTTTTAACGATATGGTCCTAATTAAAGTGAAATTAGTAACCATTTTTTATGTAGTTAGACACAAATCAAGAGGACTCTCTCTCTCTGTCTGTCTTTGGTTGTCCCATTTCAAATTGCCCCCCCCACATTAATTTAGAAGTTGTAGTCCAAAAAATTAAGTTTTTTTTTAAAGAATGTCTTAAAGATATAATGTACTGTATTTGTTTCTCAGAATTAATAAATATTGTCCATATTCACCTTGACATTCTGAGGTTTGTGGGTTAATTTTAAAGGGGTTTGTGGATGGGCTCTCCCTACCCACCCTACAACCTACACCCATAACAGAGAACTGTATTGCCGACCCCGGTCAGGAGACGAACCAACGTACTTTGAACTCAAGAAACAAGCGCGTATCACTTATTGAGAGCTGCCTCCAAAGTCGTCGGAGCCAATTTGGGACCTGACAATTGAATTAGAGGTATCTTTGTTGGCCCCCTAGCTGCCAAATCAGTAGCGTGTTTGCTCGCCCCGTTCTCCATCCCATGAGCCTAATTTTGACAGGAGGGGGAAGATACGGTCCCCATTTAGACGTATTTCAACAGTGCAGTTACTGTTTTTGTAGGCGAGTGGGGCACTTTGTCCTGTGGGGGACTTGTATACCAATAAAACTTAAGGCAAAATTCTACAGGACACTAGTGAGACCACCTTTATTTTATGGAATAGGATGTCTGTGGCAGAGATGGATATCTTGAGTGGAGAAGCTAAGGATTGGATTAGTTTGTGGGTTGGGGTGTAAGCCAGGCAGCCGTAACAGGTCAACCCCTTAGGAGGCTGCCCACGGGAGATGAGGTAGGTGAAAGGACGAGGAAGAGGGTTAATTTGCAGCACCCAACGTTCTTTACCAACCACCCAAGTTGGTATTGACGTGGGTGTGCGCTGCTTAACTTCAGTGATCTAACGGGAACTGGTGTGTCCAACGCAACTTGGATGAGAAATTAATTCATTCGGGACTGGGTTAGGGGAGGAGCTATTAGGCAGAACATGTAAGAAATAATGAGTGGTCACTTGGAAAAGCAAGCTATGAAAAGAAGGGGGAAGACATCGACCCTGATTTGGGCCGTTGAGGGTGACCAAAATAGATTTCGGAACAGGTAAAAATGCAACAACGGCCTGTGCCGTGAATCAAGGCCTACGAGAAGCTCGGGGTTCACAGAGACCTGGACACTATCCACTGCGTTTTTACTCCCTCCTGAGCCCGGCTACGTCTAATTGGGGGGAGATGGCAAAGCATTTTCCTAAAGGCGGCAGATGCCCTTATGGCGACCCTGGATAAGGGGTACCGAGTGTCATCAATTCATATAACATTAGAGGGCGCCCGCAAGTTTCAAGTGGTAATCACAGGATTTTGGTTGTTCGTGCGAATATGGCTTTAAAAAATGCTTTTTGGGGCTCGGATCTCGTATCCTGAGATGAAGGCTATGAACCCTCAAGGGGGACTTTTTATGGATTTTTAGCAGGTATTTCGATGTATTTAAAAAAAGATGATTGTTTCAATTAAGAAACGTATCAGTTACATACAACTTATAATTTTGATGCACCTGGGGAAGGGGGGTCAACGAAATATTTGATACAAAAATAGTAAATATATAAGTTCAAGCCACAATTAACTTCAAATGTCATGGTCTTCTGTGTTTTTTTTTCAATGATGAAACACAGTTTTTATAAATAAGGTCGTAAACCCATCAATTATCGGTCAACAAAGTCAGGGAAACTTCCATATGGCAACAATGTGCATGCGTGTCTGTGTTTTTAAGAGAAAAATAACTTCATGGTGAATTAATGTCTGACCTCTGCATTTCAGCTTGAACTTTTAGGGAGTTCATTAACGACCAAATAAAAGGTATCGACCGGTCATAACCATCTAGCGATGGTTATTTGCTCTCTGCCTTGTACGTGAATTTTGCTGGCTAGAGAACAATATAGGGTCTACTCGGCATCCCTCCATCGCATTCGGACGAGGTGAATAAAAGGGTTCTGGCATTAGGTCCTATCCCCTTCTTTCTAGTTCTCACTTTTTTCTACCCTGCACACATTTCTACTCTCCTTCCCTCTTTCTGTCTCTCTTCCAGCTCTTCTGTTTCAACTTTGAAACCTCCAGCTTTTAGGTGTCATCAGCAGTGGCGTAGCCAAGGGGGAGTTAAACCCCCCTTGGGCCTCGAATATAGCGAAGCGCTATACACCCTATCGAGTCATATCCCCCCCTTCAGAAAATCGTGGTTCACCCTATCGACAGTCATATCCTCCCCTTCAGGAAATCCTGGCTACGCTACTGGTCATCAGGGTCAGATTTTCACTGGTGGGCCTGGAGACAACTGCAGGACAGGTGCTAGCGTCTTCATCACCCGCCTGTAAATCCTAAATAATAAGCTCCCCTTCCGTTATTTTGAATAGTAAAGAATGCACCTGAAATTGTGCCCCTTCTGAATTGGTTTTGTTTTGTTGGTGTTTTAGGGCCCTTCAACTTACAAAGGTCATTAGAGCCCCGTCCACTGCGTAGTTCTAATGCAGAGACTGCACAGACACTACACACTGATGCGACGATTGTTGGGTATTAGCAGTACCCAGTTTTCCTAAGCGGCCACCCATGTCAGTACTAGCTGGGGTTGCGTTGTTTAACTTCAGCGATCAGACGAGAACTGGTGTGTCCAACGCAATAAGCCGCTCCTTCTGAATTGGTGTCCGGCCGACTTCCGCCGGCTCTGACCAACTGGTCGCGATTAAAAATTGTCAATGCTTATTTTTTCCTTTCGTGGGTCTTTGTCCTAGCTTACAGCCTTTCCTTTCCAGGTTTAATTCTGTCCAATTCGGCTCTGCCATAAGCGAAAAAAGGGTTAAGGTGAATGAAATGTAGCTGCAGCGCCGTATGTTGATATTTCGTTTTTTGGTTAAAGATCTGTATATGTACTGTGTAGATATATAGATATATATATATATTCTATCAATAGCAATAGCAACAACAACAACAATAACAAACAAAAAACGGTAATATAGAGATATGTCATAATTTATGAAGATTAATCAATAAATGCATTTTCTTTTGTTTTCTCTGTAGTCTCTATTAAAGTGGTTACCTGCCCTCTCGCCATTTTGTTTTTTTTTTCATCAATTTCTGCCAAGTTGATGGTTGATTACAATTGGTATATTATTTGATGAAAAATATATGGATGAACATTGATAGAATTAGATAATAGAATAATAATATTATTATTGAATATTTCGTAAAAATAATAAGTTTATATCCAGTAAAAAAATTCCTATGACAAAAATAGGTTTAAAAGCATAATCACTTAATATAGTGAAATGTATGCCACAGACACACATATAAATACCAATTCTTTCCGCCCCTCCATAATCCCACATTTCTGTAAATTTGTTGTTTATTTTTAATAGGCGTGTAAGTGAAGAATGTGTTTGTGCTGGGACGAATTCTGTGGAGTTATTTTTTTTTTTCGGGTGCGGTCTGAGGAGCAGGAAGGGACAAGTGTTTAGTTTTGCATATTGAAAAAGACATGCGCGTGATACTGTGTTTTAAGGTCTACCATCTTCAGGTGACGATATATCTCCTGGTCTAGGTTTGATTCGGATACTTTCACGAATTGGTTCATCAATGTGAGGTGTATACTTGGGCCCACTTCGACCACCGGCTCTAGAATTGTGCAAGCACATCTTTTCTGGATCCAATGTTTGCTCATCGCTTCTCAGTAAAAAGAAAATTCCAAAATTCAGTTGTGGGATGTCATAAAATACCGTCAACATTAACATCATGAATGTCAATCCCACCAACAAGTATCCTGAAACAAAAGTAGAAAAAAAAATATGTCAGTTATTTAATGTTGGGCACTCCACAGGGACCTCCGCCATAGGTCACCATGGGTGGTAGGTATCCTTAATGTGTCGTCTGAGTTACATCCACATCTGCCAAAGGCAGAACCTACTCCCCAAAGTTGACATGCTATGTATGAGGATCCTATCGGGCAAGGGTGGCCAACTTTTGTGTACATAATATCTACTTTTTATCTCAAAAATGTGTCGCGATCGACTTGTCATAGGCGTAGTGAAAGTGGGGAGGGGAGGTATGATACTGGATCCACCTCGGTCCAGTATCGAACCTAGAACCACTGACGCAGACCTAGAAACACTGAGCAACTACGTCACCGAGGCGGGTCTTAAGTCAACACATCGCGAGTGATCGACCAAAATTGGCTTCGCGAACGACTTGTTGGCCATCCCTGCTATAGGGCACCCGTGGGATTGTGAGGGCCTTTAGTATCACTAGGGTAAACCTCTAATGTTGATAACAGAAGGGTATTTCCGGTTAAGAGATTGGACAGTTGAGGGTGTAAAATGCTTTTTCATTACACTATTTCGGATACAGTAGACTCCATCCTTCAGGAATCCCAAAAGTGGAACCTCCACGCCAGACTTACAAGGGCATGGCCACCACGAGAAGTGTACGGTTGGTGATGGCAAAGAATGGTTTTGCTTGGCTTCTGTAATCTGTCATTTTGTCAAACCTGAAGGCTAGACGCAAAGGAATGAGCTCAAGCACGATATCAGTAAAATTACTGAGGTGAGAGTATTGGGGAGAAAAGGAGAAGGGTACCTTAAACTACAAAGGTTATTAGAGCCCCGTCCACATGCATAGTTCTAATGCAGAGTCTGCACAGACACTACGGTGTTAGGACGATTGTTGGGTATGAGCAGTACCTAGTGTTATCAAGCGGTCACCCATGCTAGTACTAGCAGCGATTGCGTTGCTTAACTTCAGTGATCAGACGAGAACTGGTGTGTCATCTCAGGCGTTACCATTAAATCAGTTATTGTGGAGACGCTCTAGTAACGGTGACGTGATCCAAGTAGCGGTTGGACTGGACACCCGAGTTCAGTATACTATAATTAGATGCTGACGATGAATGGACAACAAAGTTTGCGGGCGAGGGCAGAAGAGGTTGGAATGTTTGAATCAAAGACAAAATCAATGAAGACTAGACAGCCTCAAATTGCACGTATTTTGGTTCCAAATAAAGGGCATGACTGGATGGACATCATTCATTCAATTAACAGTTCCTAGGAGACAGGAATTAAAATTTATTCACGGTCCTTAAACATCATTGCAACCGTGACGCCATTCAGCTGCAATGGTCACTAGGTCAGTTAAGAAAAGCGAATTTCGACAGTCATCTGTCACTCAAAAGTGCAAATGAATGTGAGTGGAGGGGGAAGGAAAGAAAAAGAGTTACTGAAGTGACAAATATACTGACCTGTAGTGCAAATTTTATATAGAAGACGATAAGGTTGGCCAGGATAGTCACCAGGAACATAGTCTCCTAATCCGATAGTCGTCAAAGAAATGGTGCAATAGTATAGAGAATCTAAGAAATCCCATTCCGGTTCCAGAATAGCAAAGATGGTGGCAGGAATGAGGAAAAAGAAGACAATCACGATGACTACCACAATGCACAAATGGAAGATCCGGATATTAAAGGGTTGATAAAGATGACCCAATCGTGAATTGAGAAATTGGAGGAATAGGGTAGCTGGCACCATGAGCCTTTCCACAAATGCAGTCAGAAGGATGAGGGTCAACGGGATTCCCAGAAGAGCAAAAACGATGCAAAACATTTTTCCTCCTTCGGACAGTGGTGTCACATGACCATACCCTAGAATAGAATAAAACAAAAAAAATAAGGATTAAAATATCAGACCGGAAAAAAAATCCTTGCATCTTTATTAATGGACATGTGCTCATTTCCAGACTGACGTGGTTGACCACAACTGAAACTTTAATAGTGCGAAACCTAAATAGAAGTTGCTACAGACATAACCAACCGGTTGTATGGTCCTCATTTTTGTTTTCGACAGGATTTTGAACTTCCTTTGCCATTTATTTCTGACAATAGCAAGGCAGACTACTTCCTGGCAACGGTGTCACGACCGGCATATGTGTCACCCCTTTGATAAGGTGATGAAGTAGAGAAGGAAGTGACAGGAAGGTGCTCTACAATCATTGATGATTGCACTATCTACTATATACTGATTTTCACTTATGATACGGTGTCCACGAGTTCCAGATATATCCAATCAAAAAAATAACTGGAATTTCCTGACTGTAAGAGCAAGATGCAAAAAAAAAGTCTTTCATTGGAATTTTCCAGTTTCTAGCTGTATGAATTGCGGGGCTAGCGGCCCCGGCAGCGCAGCGTAGAGTGCTCGACCACTGCGCCAGTGATTCCAGGTTCGATACTAAATCGAGATGGTTTGGCTGTTTTTCGGGCGTGACAGAGGCTTCCGGTGTAACTTGTTACCCCTGCACGGAAAGGACCTCTTTCTACATGCAACGTGCAGACTGACAAAATTCTCAAGTGTTGTAGTTCGCCTCCTGGTTTCAGTGGAGTAAACAGTCCCCCCCCCCATGAAGAAAAAATAGACCGATGATAAATAAGCATAGGGGTTGCAGCATTAGATCGGCAGCCAGCAGCGTAAAAATTAACCTAATAGATTACCCATCTCTCCCATTGAGATTAAAATGGGTAGCCAACCCTGCCATAGGCGGGAAAAGGGTTTGTAGTTGCTTCTTTGTTAGCTGTAAGAAAGCAAAAAGTCTATAAAAATATTAGTTCTTCACATACGGTATTACATGATTTGCCCTTCTCTGACGTCCTCAAAGGTCCTCACCACTTGACAACCGTTCTGTCCATTTATATTTACCTACTCTCCCCCTCCCCCAATCCTGAAGTGACCATAAGCCCTTGCCTCCCTGTGATGAACACAGATGAACCTAACCAATTCTTTCTTCTTCCTCATCATGACATGACCTTTCCCCATATCCATTTCCAGTCTACGATTATTTCGGAAGTGTCCCCCCCCCTCAACCCTCGCTTATAAAACCACGTTATGTCTAACCTGACCTTTCCATGATTTCCTTTTTTTGTTGTTTGTTGGTGTTTAAGGTCCCGTCAACTACAAGGTCATTAGAGACCCGTCCACTGCATAGTTCTAATGCATATACTGCACAGACACTACACTAATACGACGATTATTGGGTATTAGCAGTACCCAGCTTTCCCGAGCGACCATCCATGTCAGTACTAACTGGGCTTGCGTTGCTTAACTTCAGTGATCAGACGAGAACTGGTGTGTCCAACGCAACTCGCCGCTCCTCCATGATTTCCTATCCAACCACCCGCGAGCAGTATCTGCTATGGTACTCACCCTGTTGTTACTGTTGGCCTTAACCCAACCCCTCTAAAGAATTTAAGAATACTAACCCTATTTTTTGTACTCATCTTTGTCCATCTCAACGGTCACATGGGCGATCTGTTGGGCTGTTTTAACGCAGCCGACTGCCGATCACAGCTGCAACTCAACCTCTATACTTATTTATCGTCGGCCTATTGTTCGTTGGGCCACTCCATCGATACCAGGGGGGGGGGGGGCGAGGTCCTACACCTAGGAATTTTGCCCACATCTACCTGTTGCATTATAGTAGAGAGTTGTACGTACAAATGACATCTTATGCCACACAGCCTCTCGAGAGCTAACCAACCTCGACTCAGTGTCGAACCTGGAACCACTGACGCAGTAGTCGAGCAGACTACCTTTACGCCACCGAGGATGGCAAACCCAAGTTATGTCCAAAACATGCAAATTATAATAATCAGTGTAGAAAATATTGACTGTTGTCAGTAAGGCACTCGCTGACAACAATATCAGCGTGCAAAACCAAACATCTGATAAAAGCGGGGCTTATCAGGGACGTTGTCGTTGGTAGCAGCAGATAACGATGGTTAATATGTATGGGTGTATGGGGCATCATTCCGCCAAGGGGGGGGGTATCAGGCGCTGGTCCGCCGGTGCTAACAATACACCTCTAAGAGGGTCAGTTAATATCTAATGAACGAATATGAACAAACGCGAACATGCGTCATCCGTTGGCGTCACAGTAAACAAAATCAATATCTCAACTTCGACCGGAAGTTTTCATATTTTGCAGTTTATCGATACGTAAAAGAATATTGTTTGTGTTCCTTCATGCTTGTTTGAACGCATTTTTTTTGTTTTTTGACTTGAACCGAAACGAAAGGGGAGATTATCTTTCGTAAAACAGCCAGAAATGTCAACAACGCTACTTGACTGATCATTTCTCGTTTATATTTATCATTTGACCTCGAATCATAAACTCGTTCCAGCTAAAAACACGGACCCCACCTTGGGCGCAGAGAGGTAGGGGGTTGAACCACTGCGCCAGTTCAATCCAGATTGCTTGGCTCAGTGGCGTCACTAGGGCGGTGCGGGCCGCACCGGGTGACACCACTCGCACCATGAGAAATCGGGTGGCACCAAAGCAGAAGAAGCGGCTTTCTTCAGGAGGGGGGGGTGACACCATGGGGTCACCGCACCGGGTGACGCCAACCCTAGCGACTCCACTGGCTTGGCTTTTTTCGGACGAGAAAGAAAGCTAGAGAGCCCCCAGGATGCCTTCCGTCGAACGGGAAGTTTGGGAGGGGGTATACGATGTCATCTGCATTTTAAGAGAATATTTACTAATTGGGGTAAAATTTCCAGGTATAAGAGCTCGCCCTCTGACTTAGGTGAAGAAAAAGTGCCCCAACGTATCAAAATAACCCGACGATAAAGAAGCATAAGGGTTGCAACATTAGGTTGTCCCAGTGGGACAAAAATGGGCGCCCGACCCTGTCATAAGCAGGAAAAGGGCTAGTAATAATGACCAGCTAAAATTCCCATCTGAAACTAAAGCAAGTGGATAGTCCAGGGGTGGTCGTGTCATCATCCTCTTGACCCACTTGCAGCAGAGCCAATGCCGGATTTACCATTGTGCTTAGGTGTGCTTAAGCATAGGGTCCTGTAACCAATGGGCCCGTCTTGGGAAAAAAATTGTAAAAATAATGATTGATCAGGTAACACGTAATATTTTAACTACTGAAAAAATTTACTGAGTATGTATGCCCGACTGCATGTGTAGACCTACAGGGCCTACCACCTTCAGGGTCAAAACATGAGGGCCTCACGACTTAACCAGCACAGGGTCTCATCTGTCCTACAATCTACACTGAGCGAAGCTGAACCTAAAACCGGGATGTCAACCAACTGCATAAAATATTTGGAACTCTTCATGAATGGTGAATAGAAAGCTTTTACAGGCCCTATACATTTTTGGTGTTCACAAGTACAGCCGAACGAAGAGCATTCGCAAACTGTTGCACGAGAACAACAGGGAATGTTCGCACTTTGACGTTCTGCGAGCGTTTTTTCATCGAAACGGCAGGCACAGCTATTCTAATTACCTTCACAGTTTACGGTTCAGAACAAACAACTGTAGTCATACACGTTTCCATTGGTGGAAGCCTGGCTTCAAAGAGTATTGCTCTCTAATCCCCCACTTTCCAAAAACCAGACGCCCTACCCCTTTCCCCATCCCAGAACCCTACACTCAGCCCCGATATTCTCTCTCTCTAGAGTAGTGATGCAATAACGTTAATTGTTTGAAAATTATAACAAGGACACGCACAGCATCAATATAATAATATGGGGGAATCATAAATGATATTAAATATTTAGCACTAGTCAGAGAGTATGGTAAATTAGTAGTGGAAAGGGTCGCGGACCGTCCTCCTGCCCCCCCATCGTTCTTACATCCCCCTTACACTTTATTAAGTCAGTAGTAAATTATCAAAATTACTACACACCAATTGTAGTGACGACTGTAGCAGCAAAAAATAACGATTGGCCAAAACTCCAATTGGGTTCCATGGTAGTGTTACCGATGGCTATAACGCCACGTTTGTAAGCCTGAATAACGGCGTCAAGGAATTCATCCAATTCATCAGCAGCTGAAAAACAAAAAAGACAAACAGATGTTCAGGACATCAATGACGACACTCGGGTCATATTAATTACACTACATTAACGTCATAGAAAAACCAACAAACTCCCCTGCGAGCAAGACATTCACAAATAACACACGCGAACATCTGTTCAACTCTTTTTGAATAACTCAATTCTACAAGCATTTGATCATTTGAGACCCCCAACGTGTTTGTGTGTTTTTCGACGTAAATAGAATCAATGTTCGAGGCCGAATGCTTGTTGATATTAACCACATGTATTAGTATTACATTGCAGAAATTAGTTCTTCGAGCAACATGTTTGTATAGACTGTGTTGTTAGAAAGCTCAAATAACCGTAAGCTTTGAGCAGTCTCAACAGGCTGCACAAACGTTCGCAAATTCGTTATGAGCAAATAGCAAATATTTTGGAAACATCAAAGAATGTTCGCTGTTTTGGATTTTCTAAAGGCGTTTGATAGAGGCGCCATTTATTGCTCGCAAATCGGAAATTATTAAGTAAAGATAAGTTAAGACAAACAATGTTGATGAACAATTCATGAACGTTTCCTAACAATGATTATTTTGCATTGGGCAATGTCGTTTACCGACGTTAGGGGGCTAGCTCTTACACCTAGGAACATAGAAAGGATTCCTTTACTTTTAATGATGACATTGTAGACAACACACGGGACCATCTGACTGTGGACTTCCGGCCCTCTCTCTCGAAAGTAGCCTTCATTCACCACGTTTTCCAATTTCCATTCATAGCAGTTAGTAAAACGACCCGTCTCGGTGGTGCAGAGGTAGCGTGTTTGACTACTGGGTCCGTGGTTCCTGGTTCGATAGTGAATCGAGGTGGGTTGTTTCTTTCAGGATCCGAGTGCTGCTTTCGTCGCCGTCGGTTGGGAAGTAGTAAGACGTGTCATGTGGTGTGTACGACGTCACTTCAACGTAACAGAACCCTTTTTACTACGGAACGAGTAGATCGGGAAAATTCGCAGGTGTAGGAGCTCGCTCCCTTGGCGTCGGTGGAGTGTCCCAATAAACAGTAGGCCGACGATAAAATGCGCAGGTTGGTTGGTTGGTTGGTTGTTGGTGTTTTAGGCCCCGTCAACTGCAAGGTCATTAGAGACCCGTCCACTGCATAGTTCTAATGCATAGACTGCACAGACACTACACTAATGCGACGATTTTTGGGTATTAGCAGTACCCAGTTTTCCTCAGCGACCACTCATGTCAGTTCTAACTGGGGTTGCGTTGCTTAACTTCAGTGATCAGACGAGAACTGGTGTGTCCAACGCAATTCGCCGCTCCCATAAAATGCGCAAGGGGTTGTAGCATTAGATCAGCAGCCAACTGCGTAAAAACACCTTCCAGCAGTTCGTCAATTCGTTCCAGTGGGGATAAAAATGGGTACATTTCTGAAATATCAAAAGATTTTGAAAGTGCTGGGCGCGGATCGTCAACATGAAGCCCGAAAAACCGGATGGTAGTCTTGTGCAGGGCCGTAACTAGTGTGTGGCGAAGAAGGCGGCCGCCACGGGCGCAACTGGGTTTGGGGCGCAAAATGTTTGCTTTTTGTCATTATTGGGTTACGGGCAAGCGAAAGTTAGACACTTGCCACAGGCGCTTCATACCCCCGTTACGGCTCTGGTGTTGTGACTCTCACACAAGTATGCGAAGTGTGAATATAATCCTCTGTATCAATTTTCGAAACTGTCGAACTTTGAATAAGTTGAGTAACATCACGAACACGTCATCTGTATTGCACTCTGAATTTCAATTTTTAAAATTGCAAGTTTGTTTATCGGAAATTCAACCTGAAAGCAAAGGGTAAAAAGCATAAAGCAACTACTAACCTTTTTCCCGCCTATGGCAAGGTCTGGTACCCATCTTTGTCCCTCCGAATGGACACATGGGCGCAGAGGCGTCGCTAGGAGGGAGTGGGATGCGAAACGCACCGGGTGACACCAAAATGGAAAATTTTCAGAGCAAACAGAGCTCGGTCTATTGGGGCTTCAAGTCTATGGCAGGGTCGGGTACCCATCTTGTCCTTTTGAATGGACACGAGGGTGATATATCGGACGGTGTCTTTCCGAAGCAGGCTGGCTGCCTACCAAAGCTACAACCCCTATGCTTATTTATTGTTGGTCTACAGTTCGTCGGGACACTCCACGGCGCCAGGGGGCCGTGGATCACAGACTATTATTGCATTGTGAGTTATATGAAGGTGTAATCTTTTGTAACAGATACCTTGCTAGTGAGATTTTTCATGCTAGACCCATATGCCTAGATCTCCATCAGCACCATTCCAGCCGCGCCACCCAACACCTACCACCGCAGGACCTCTTCCAATGTGGGGTTCCCCAACCCCTTCTGCAGTGGTCCAGCGTTGGACATGCCAATATCACATGCCTGGCATTCTACCACCTGTGATCTTTGCCATCCTGTGTTTCATCTCCAGTGACCCAGGTCTTGCCCGAAACAGAAGTGAGCTCTCCCACGTATCTATCTTAATCACCCTACACCAGCGAATCTCAACCTTTTTTTTCGCCACGGTACAATTTTACTAATTTAAAAATTTGGCGGTACACTAACAACGACACATTTCGGGGCACACAAACGCCAAAGAAAATATATAAGTTGTAACCTAACCCTATGCAAAAACTTGCCTCGGTGGCACTCGGTAACTGTTTCAGTAGTTTTTGGTTCAATACTGGACCGAGGTGGGTTGGCGTTTTTCGGGCGAGAGAGAAGCCCTGAGTGCACCTTTTTTTCGGGTGAGAAGTAAAACGGAGGTCCCGTGTGGTGTACGATGGCATCTGCACGTGGAAGAACCCTATCTATTATGGAACGGGTAGAGGACCAAAATTTCCAGGTGCAGGAACTCGCCCCCTGTCTTCGGTGGAATGTCCCAACGAACGGTAGAAAGACCATAAATAGCATAGGAGTTGCAGCTTTGGTTGGCAACCGGCTGTGGGAAAACACTGCCCAATATATCGCCCTTGTGTCCAGTCAGAGGGACAAGATGGGTACCCGACCTCGCGGCACACTCTCGGGAATCTCGCCGCACAGTGGTTGAGAATCGCTGCCATACACCCTCAGCATTTTCTTTGCTACCCTTCCCTCCATGCTCTGTCGCCACTGCCCTAACCTCCATTCCTTAACTTTGTCCTGTACTAATCTTTGCATTGTTGTTGCCTCCTCTTCACCCTTCCCAGGGTGCAGTGTTATGCCTGTCTTCTTCATTATCCGGTTTACTCTCCTCTCCCGGTTGGTAGCCACCCTCATGTTGTTTACCCATGCATTAACCTGCCATACTGGATTTTTCTTATGTAGTCCTCCCCATATCCTGCATAGAGATATTTTGAAATCTCCTGATCCATCGGTCATATTACAATAGCCTATTTGACATTATTGTGAACCAAATTTCATAGAGATATTAAGCTTTTCGCAGATGCTACTTTAATTTCGACTAGGTAAAAGGATCATCTTTCCTATCAAATAACCAGCTTTAGAGCTGACATTTAAAAAAATGACTCGACATCAATTCATTGTTATGTGTTGTGAATGTCTGTTTTTGTTTCAACAATTGACAATGGAGGCTCGTGTATTTCAGTTGACAATAATAGAGAGTAAACATGAACCGTATAAAGACAAATGTACAGGAAGTGAATATAAATAGGGTTTAGTACAGAAATATAAAAAATTTTTTTTGTTTCAAATGAAACTTTATAACATCCTATGCTTTAATCTATTTCCCATTTTTTCTAAACGCTGAATTTCATCTTTGAATGATGTATGATGATAGTTTCGACCCTTCAACATCCTTGATCAAAATGATTCATTTTCAGAGAGAGAGAAATTAATCTACTGACTAATTTTAGCAATTGTCTGCCCTAGTGGTCATCATACTATGTTAAAAACACTAATAACCTTTTGCTGTCCATCGTTTCTTGTCTGGTTTTGAATAACAGTCCTATTTTTTGCACCTACGGGTCAACATATCTTATTACCATCCTTTGACATCATTCTCCAGTATCGACTTAGTTCAAAATAGTTTTTTTGACGTTACGAAACAGGAGCTGCATTATTACGTCACTATAACCCAGGCAGAGTCGGGTAACCATTTGTCCCTTTAGTAAGGAGACCACAAGGACAGTCTTTTACCTAGTCGGCTGCCGATTTAATGCCACCACCCCTAGCTTATTTACCGTCAGTCTTTCTTACTTTCATTTACAAAGGGTTCTGATACACCCACCTCAGTGTGCTCAACTACTGCGCCAGATATTTCAGAATCAATTACGGACCAAGGTGAGAGAGAGGGAGACCTCCCTATGCACCCTCGGTCAGATGGGAAATGAATCCGCGGCCCCATTTGCATGTTCTAGTTGAATACACTACAAGCAGCCGTGATAGGCCAAATTGGCCAGTGGAGAGAATATCTCTCATTCCTAAAAATTCACTCATTTTGAAACCCCAAGGAACCTGAAGCATAGCATCTATTCTGCCATACATCACCTGCCTACTATAATGGCGCCTTCTTCCAGAAAGTTCTTCACCTTGTACTCATCAAGAGCATTCCATTGCCGAATGACCCTTGGAAAAAAGGACCAGTAATATGAGTCTGTTCGGGCCCTGATCTCCTTCAGTTTGAAGAGATGATCATTTCTCCCCCTATATTCTGCAAAGGATAACCTGCTATCTTAAGGTCCCTCAAAACCTATTTTCAACAGTCCGCTAAACAGCTTAATGCTATCAGATGCCCGCCTCTGACAGAGTGAGTCCCACCCTCCACAGTCCTGCCCTCCTTTGCATGTAAAAGAACCCTTACTACAACAAAGCAACTCCTAACCCTTTCCCCGCCTATGGCAGGTACCCATCTTGTCCCTCTGAATGGACACAAGGGCGATATATTGGTCATAGTTTTTCTGCAGCCGGTTGCCGGGCAGTTTGTCCCAATTTCCAGGCGTAGGAGCTCGTCTCCAGGAGTCGGTAGAAGAAAACTGCCCAACGAAGGAAAGTAGGCCGATGATACATAATCTAATTCTAATTTCTAATCGTAGGGCTGCACCCTTATATTGGCAACCGGATGCGTAAAAATACCGTCCAACACATTGCTCATTTGTCCAATTGCAGGTCATTAGAGCCCCGTCCACAGCATAGTTCTCATGCAGAGACTGCACAGGCACTACACTAATACAACGATTTTTGGGTAGTAGCAGTACTCAGTTTTCCCAAGCGGCCACCATGTCAGTACTAAGGGCACCCGACTCTTTCATAGACGGGAAAAGAGTTATTATTATACTGGAGTGAAGGCCAATATAGGGTACCCTTCAGTTGATAAGTGAAAACCACGGTGTGAATCTTCCCGAAAAATTCCCGAATCTGGTAAAATCAGAATATACAACTTCAGGGATTAGGAAACTTCTAGTAACTCAGTAATATCAAATTTTATATAATTTCTTAAATAACGATTTGGAAAAAAGTAATAGTGGCGTAATAGTACCTAATAAAACATTAACATCTTAGGAACTAGGTCATGATGATCTGCTAACTGCCTTACCCTTGACATTACCCCTTTCGATTGCGCCGGGAGCGGCGAGTTGCGTTGGACACACCAGTTCTCGTCTGATCACTGAAGTTAAGCAACGCAAGCCCAGTTAGTACTGACATGGGTGGTCGCTCGGGAAAGCTGGGTACTGCTAATACCCAATAATCGTCGCATTAGTGTAGGGTCTGTGCAGTATATGCATTAGAACTATACAGTGGACGGGTCTCTAATGACCTTGTAGTTGACGGGACCTTAAACTCCAACAAACAACAAAAAAAATTCGATTGCGCCAATTAGAAAAGGATCAAAATGTGTCCCACCATGTTGGTAGAGTAGTAATGGAGCAGAATTAGAGGACGTCACATGCCGGCGGTTAGTCCACCCAACCTTATTACCCAAGTTGGTAATACTGTATTCTGAACTAGTGCAGATCTCGCCTATGGCAGAATCAGGTGCCCATTTTTGTCCCATTGGAATACATGAGCGTTCTGTTGAACGGTATTTTTACGCAGTCCGTTGCCAACCTAATGCTGTGATACCTATGCTTAACTTATCATCGGCCTATTCCTTGTGGCTTCGGTGAACGAAATTGACCGACCCGTCGTCAAAGTAAGTAAAGGGTTGCAGCATCAGCTTTGCTGTTTGTTGATGTTTTAGGGCCCTTCAACTACAAGGTCATTAGAGTCCCTTACACTGTAGTTCTGATGCAGAGGCTGCAGACACTAAACTAATGCTACGATTTTGGATACTAGCGGTACCCAGTTTTCCCAAGAGGCCACCCCTGTTAGTACTAACTGGGATTGCGTTGCTTAACTTCAGTGATCAGACGAGAATTGGTGTGTCCAACGCAATTTGCTGCTCCCATCAGGTTTGCAGTGGCCTAAGGAAAAGATAGGTCGTTCAACAGATCGTCCGATTGTTCTCAGGACAAATGGGATACCCGGGTTAGATATTATGACGGTGATTATATTGTCTGGCGGTAGATTGCCCCGTTTGAAGTTCATTGACATGTATTTCTGTTGTGGCCAACTGCAAAACTGCAGCCAACACAAAAATGATGAGACAAGACTCAAATCCGGTTTAAATCAGGATGATATGGGGTGGAGGTACCTCACAGTTGGGAACATATTTATTATATGCGCCATACATCAGACATATTGTTAATATAT
>JAAFCE010005724.1:13029333-13115224 GCA_013389805.1 Trigoniulus corallinus | reverse complement strand
TCTGCGGGATGCAGACTACCACCTAAACTGATCTGATATACGATTTGAATATCCCCACCTTCTCTCACTTTTAACTGGCCTTTTCAGTTGACTAATGACTTGACCTACTGTACCGCTCATTCCAAAAAATCCCCTTCTATGTCAATTTCGGTAACTCACGTAATAATTGTTCCTCTTTGATGTTGATAGTGCTTGACACGCGTCGGGACGTAAGATTCATTCTGAATTAAAATCACTTTTAAGGGCAACAATTTAATGGTCGCACCCGATTACTTCATGTCGTCAAATAAGGAACCCCAAGCAAGTTAAGAAACTTATTCACCATCTGTCTGGTGTGCAGGCGGCCTGAGTTCTGTTCTCAGTTGTGGAGACCTGATAGTGCTGTCACCACTGTTTTCTCCTTCTGTACCTCTTTGGCACTTTTTAAACTTACTGTTGTGTCCAACATATACTCTAAAAGAAAAAACTGTGGTCCAGTGCTTAGTTATGCGATGTCACCTGCCCCTAAAAGAGACCTGAGTCGCACAAGACTAAGATCTTAAAGCAAGCGATTTTCATATGACAGAAAAAGAAATGGGGTGCAGTTTTCATTTATGGATATGCCACACACACAGGTTAACTGACTTAAAGCAACTGACTAAAAGTCACTTCAGAGTGGGCCTCTGGTGACCATGAGATGTCTAGTGTCACATGAAAAGATTCAAGGTGACAATAGCAAGTAGAACTTATAACTGTAAATGGTGCAGGCGGCCTTGAAGCAAACAGCAGAACTTTGATCGTGTATGATGACCATAATGGTAACTGCCATACTAACCTTGACAGTGAAGATCTTTTTTTTTTTTACAAAAAAATTACTGTGTCATGAAGTTTGGGTCAGCATATGGGGCAAGCAGACAAGTGAAGAAAAGTGGGCTTTTATTAGCAAGAGCCTACCTTTAAGACACTCAGTGTTTTCAAGGAGATGAGCTCTCAGTGCTCTGAGATCCACCTTAATTTCCTCTTCTAGAGGTCGTTCGAGAACCATGAAAATGATTGCTCCAGCAATAAGAAAGAAGGTATAAAAAAGCACATAATATGCCAGAAGGCAATTGCTTCGGCGGCATCCACAAAATGTCAAAATATGAGCTCTTTTATTACAGTTTTGATCTTCTAATGGTTGATGACTTCCTAGATGATGACCATTATAAGGACACTGTTGTCGACGGTCGGCAACGTATCGGGCTGGTTGATTGTAACAGTACATGATGGTGGTCGAGTCTTTTTTTATGCCATTTCTCTTCTTCAATGACAAATAACTTAAAAAAAATAGTTTGTTTTTCTTCTCTTTTAAAGAAACCGTCAAGAAAGCACGGTTAACCAACACTCCACTGATGTGAAAAAAATGTGTTCACAAGTTCGTCGTATAGCCATTTTGTGCCACCATTCGTATATTCACTTAGCGAAGAAATTGCATTAACAGGTGACTAACCTATATGTTGCCATGTCATCACTTAATTTTTGATATTATAAGTTTATCAAAATAACTCTCTGATAGTTGGTGATATTCTGAATTGTTTGTGTACTTTCTGAAACACAATTATAACGCTGCGTTCTACAGTACTGAATGTGTATGGCTGCTTTTCAGAACCAACCTTGTCAGACAGGAAAAAAGAAAGCAAGAAACTTTGTTTTAATTTTTTTCCTGTTGTTGAAGGATTTTTAAAGGCTAGTTGGGCGGAGATTGTTAGGGATTCGTGTAACTATTTGTAGTTTTACCGCGCATGATTTTTTTAGCCGAATGTTCACTTTTGCTGTTCAAATATCGTCACTGCCAATAGTAAATGTTGGCATTTGATAACCAATAGAACAACAGTGTTGTCAACTGTTCTTGACGGTTTTCCCCCAACACGAATATCTCTATTCACGAAATGGTAAACCAAAGCCGATTTCAAAATTACTTATTTTATTATCTACTTATTGTTGTGAGCTGGCCACTTTTAAGAGCCCACAATCGTTTTAATCAGTTGTTGTTGCACTTAAAAAAAGTTGAAGGATATTTAGATTAAGTTGATTACAAATTAGAGTCGTAGTACATAGCTGCCCAAATTAAAGAAAGTGTATTAATTTGTTTAATGACAGACTACATTAAAAGGGGAGTTTTATGTTAACTTGAACTGAGGCTTTTTTTGGTGAAGGAGGAGTTTCATTTTAATTGTTAATTGTAATTAGTTCTTCCTATTTCGTAAATTTTCTGCGAATTGCACTTCTGAAAAATCCCTATAGTCGAGACCTAATTGGAATAGTAAACTGACAGCATGTCAGGGCGTGGATTCCAAACATGGAGGTGTTGCGAGTGACGTCAAACATTTAGATTTGAGGGACGGACAAGTTTGGACGACTGACCTTTTCGTTTGTTTGAGGTACGAAGAACGAGCAGTTTTCTGTTACAAATTCGGATGATAAGAGTTTGATTCTTGTTATCTTCATTTCTGTGGTTGCACAGTAACGCGAGATGACGTTTTCGTCGTACTAGTGCAGAGATCAGGTCGACCTGCCAAACCGAACACAGTTCGACAAAGTAAGCTGTCGTGTGAGAGAAGGATGTGTGGTGTATGTGGTACAGGGACCCCACAGATGTTTACTCCCCCCATGTGTATTATTGGGGGGAGGGGTAACCACTTTTTTAATTCATTTGCCGTGGATGATTTGAAAAAAATACAGGGTCGTGTACTCGTATCACGTTTAAAGCCACCAATGTTACACTCAGCACTAATCTGTAGAGGGTATGAGTTCATTCACTGATGAACGAAGTCTTATTCTACCGTATATCCCATTAGTATGTTTCATTTAACACTGAATAGATTTTTAATTTACTGGTCAGCGGTCCCAGGGTGACTGTGGAGGGTCACTGAGTGGAAATTTTAGGCTATTTGAGATTATTGTCCTTCCCCCATTCCATTGAATGTACATTTGATGACTAAGATTTACCACTTTCTGAATAAATAATTGTGAAAAACAATATTTTAGTAACAGTAGCGCATATTTTAATTGTAGTTAATTTAACCCTAGATTATTGGAGGGCAAAGTTTACAGAACTGTCGTTAGGCCCACTATGCTGTATGGCTCAGAGTGTTGGGCAGTCAGGAAGAACCATGGAAGGCAAATGCAAGTGGCTGAGATGCGAATGCTGCGCTACATGTGTGGGGTGTCAAGATCCGACAGAATCGGAAACGATTACGTTAGAGTTAGCTTGGGGGTGGGAGACATTGCGGAAAAGATGAGAGAGAATCGGTTGAGATGGTATGGGCATGTGATGAGGGGGGAGAGGAGGAGCTTATTAGGTCCATTGTGGGACTGCAGGTAATTGGGGGCACCAGAGGAAGAGGAAGACCAAAGCGAACGTGGGAGCAGGTGGTGCAGATGGACATGGAGACGTGCGGGATGGAGGAGGACCTGGTAGGGGATAGGCGGGAGTGGAGGATTAGAACCCGCAGACCCGACCCTGCCTCAGGCGGGAGAAGGGTGAGATGATGATGATGATTAAAAGGCTCCACGAGCCATCTAAAAATTGTAACCACACCACCGCGCAAGAAATCCTAAAAAGTCTGAAAACCACTGCCTTAGGCCCATTTCTTATGGAAGAGCATTTATTGTGAAGTGGCCTTATGATGCTTGTTTTTGTCTACGAGTATACATCGATCTAAGGTAACCTTCGTTGATGCTCCAATCGATGAGGTAACCCATTATTAATGGTTAGTTTTCAGAAATTCACCACCTTTAATCATCAATAAGCATCTGAATAGCTTGTTTCAAATAGCGATGCGATAGTCTGAAACGGACGGCCCAAACAAAACTGAGGGATGGCATCTAAACCTCAACTGTTAGTGCTAGGCGTTCGTGGAGAAATCATACTGTGGACATGGTGGAGGGCCAAAAGGCTCGCCAACAACGGGCTTCACGGCCTTTGTACTAGTGCCTATCTGATTATTGCGCACCTTCCTTACCATATTGCCTGTTTTTCTGAAATGTTATTTTATCCACCTAAACACGTCGTTGGCATCAGGACAAGATTTTCAGAACAATTGGTAAATCAAGCAGGTAACCGATTTTCCTTAAAGCAGTAGGCGCCTCGGGCGAGTTCCCGATCAGTTATCGGTTTCCGTGAGATGGAATTCATAACTTTGTAAGCGCACACCATCCTTCTCGCCTTATTGACTTAGAGGTGGCGTGCGTAACTCGTGTAGAGCTTTCGGGCTCCATCCCAGATGAGGTGGGTGACTTCGTCCTTGGGCTTTTGTTTTGTTTGTGTTTTTTGATTAATTTCTTGGGTTGGGGAGTAAGCCAAGTAGCCATAACAGGCCGAACCCTTAGGAGGCTGCTCGCGGGAAATGAGGAAGGAGGTAGGTGTAGAGGATTTAGGAAAGGGGAAATTTGAAGCACCCAACGTTCTTTACCAACCACCCATGTTGGTACTGACGTGGGCTTGGGCTGCTTAACTTCAGTAATCTCACGATAACTGGTGTGTCCAACGCAACTTGGCTGCACGGTTTTAGGGCCCTTCAACTACAGTGATCATTAGAGCCCCGTCCACTGCGTAGTTCTAATGCAGAGGCTGCACAGACGTTGCGCTGTTACGACGATTTGGGTATCAGCAGTACCCAGTGTTTCAAAGCGGTCACCCATGCCAATACTAGCTGGGCCAAGAAGGAGGAAAGTTCCAAGAGCACCTTCAGTCGTTGGGAATGCAAGTCGTCCCGTGTGACGTGTACGGTGTCCCCACTGCTCATCGAAGAGCCCATTCTGCTTGAGTAAAAAGGGTTCATTCGACAATATTCCCTTATCGTTACCCAACGTCAGACTGATGTGAGTTCACGAGATAAAGTACTCTACCAAATGAACAACCAAAACTAGTTCTCTCTCCTGCAAATCAAGGCACCCATCCCTACACTGGTAATCAGATAAGCCTACGCACCGAGTTACTTTCATGATAAAGTATCATTATAATACCCCAAAAAATGGCAGAGGCACTTGAGCGTCAGAACAAAGAATCGATCCTGTATGTCGTTAGGTGTTTCATCCACGAAAAGGCGAGATTATAGTCTCTCCAAGGTCATAAGCATCTGTTTGAGACGCTGTAACAACCATGTCTGTTATTCATCCGTTAATAACTGTGAGATTCGTAGCCTTTCTTTAAAGTTTTCAAAGCCACTCCACTCTTATTTTCCCCTTTAAATTGAGCCAGTCGTTCATGTCGAGCAACTGCACATCCTCTTCAGTGATGCTTTTTATACTGCAGTAGTCATCATTATAAAAGCTTTCAGGTTTCCCATTAAAATTGTGGGTTTTTCTGCAATCCAGTTTGTGCTGTCTACACTTTGGAAATCTACGTTGATAGATTCAATAATGTGGCATTTTTAAAAGCCAATATTCAACAGGGAATTGGTAAGAGAGCGATAATTGAGAGGAGTGCGAAGGTTTTGACAGGCATCTTTGACCCCTTTTACACCTCGCTCTAGCGGATTACATCAAAATATACTAAATATAGGTTTAAATTTTAATTAACGGTATTAACCAATACAGTACTATACTACATCTGCTAGTTAAAAACTTGATTGCTAATTTTTGGGGGGGATTATCATAGTCACATATGGTCAACGGACGAATTTGTATTGTTTACAACGTGCAATTGGTTGCTCTTAAGTTTGCTCTTAGTGACACAAATTCTCTGCCCTAGTTTTCTAAATTGGTCTCTTTTCTGAAGTGGCATCATCGTGTTGCAAGAAAAGTAATCATTATTATGGAACTAGGTTACATAGTGTCCAGTGGTATCAACATTTTATTTTGTGAGATGTCCTAGTAACGCGGTTATATGTACAATTCATCTCCACTCAATACAGCCTAGGGCAGCAAGGGCATTTTAACCTTTTGTTAAAGTGACAAAAATCTACCGATTTCCCAAAGGTAATATCAAATTGATCGACTTAGATATTATCTAGCAATGTAATTTTTGACATCTCTAATGACCAGGTGGTAATTTACTTGACTCGATTCGATCCTTGTTGATGCCGTGTGTCAAACGGGAAAGAGGGAGGCCCTTAGTTTGTCTGCCATTGGTTGCAAAACCTGGACACTGCGGTATGGATGATGTCCCCGATATACGTAAAAGAACCCCTTTTACATAGGACAAAATATACATGTCAATCAGCCAACACCTCCGGTATGAGAGCTCGGATCCCTAGAGTCAGTAAAAATGGTTAAATAAGCAGGGGTTGTAGCGCAGATCGTCAGCCGGCTACGCAATAATACCATCCAACAGATCGTTTGCGTGCTCCCGATACCAATTGGATAATGAATACCTGTAGGTGGAAAAAGTTTTAGGTATGTGCTTGCCTCGGTGGCGAAGAGGTGACGTGCTAGACTACTGCGTCAGTGATTCTAGGTTCGATACTCGATCAAGGGAAGTGGTTTGGCTTCTCTCGGGAAAGAGAGAAGCACCCGTGTGTCTTCCATCGAATGGGAAATTAAGCCGTGGCCCCGTGAGACCGACAAAATACCCAGGTTCAGAAACTCGTCCCCTGGCGTCGGTGGATGAAAAGTGCCCCAACGAAGACAACTAGGTGACCAGCGGCGACAAGTGAAATATTGTATTTGACCTCAGTGACTGTCACAGTCCCTTTTAGCCAACTTTTACGATTATATTTAAGGATAAAGTGAGTCTGTATAAAAATCTCATTTTAGAGTTCGTTTAGTTTGTTGGTGTTTTAGGGTCCTTCAACTACAAGGTCATTAGAGCCCCGTCCACTGCGTAGTGGAGAGACTGCAAAGACACTACACTCATGCGACGATTTTGGGGTTTGTTGTTGTTTGTTTGTTGGTGTTTTAAGCAGTGCCGGATTTACCATTAAGCTAAGTAGGCTGAAGCCTAGGGCCTCAACATTTAGCGGGCTTCAAAATTTACGAAAAGGGCCTCAAAATTGAAATAGCCTAGGGCCTCTCAATATCTAAATCCGGCACTGGTTTAGGGCCCTTCAACTACAGACCACAGCATAGTTCTTATGCAGAGACTGCACAGACACCACACTAATGCGACGATTTTTGGGTATTAGCAGTACCCAGTTTTCCCAAGCGGCCACCCATGTCAGTACTAACTGGGATTGCGTTGCTTAACTTTAGTAATCAGACGAGAACTGGTTTGTCCAACGCAATAAGCCGCTCCCTTAGAGTTCGTAGAGGGGCCTTAAACAACGTATTGATTACATTTTCGGATTGGAAGTATTTATAGGGGCCTTGACAACTCCCGGTCCTCCTAGACTAAAAACATGTGAATCACATTAATTTTATCATTACGAAATGACGAACATATGCGACAATGGCTTGGAGTAATTCCATGACCCTTTCAATGTATACATGTTAATTCTTAATTAATCCGATTAATCCTTGATTGAATTTACTCTTTGATGAAACGATGATTTTAATCCCTAACGGTTGTCGCGCTATATTATGAATAGTCACGGGTATACCTCATGCATCTACCTGCATAAGGTAGGAAAAACGAACTCGGCTCTGAGCGCCCGTAGCGCCCAGGGGTGAACGACGATGCCCATCACACGTGGCAGATGGACCACTCCAAGCACACCACTAGAGACGGATTTGGATCCCCTGACTGGGGAGGAGGAAGAACGCCTGGCACATTGCCTCCCAATATGCCAAGGACATATTACGTGGATTAAAATGGACCAAGAAGCGTCCCAGGCTCACATTAGTAATAAGTGAAGCCCCAAGAACACAGCAGAAAGCCTACCTGAAGTAACGTGTTAACCACGATTCCAGGTTAGTGTCCAGAAGACTGAGTGCGCAACGCATTTCACCTGCCTCCCTTGTAAAAAAAAGCATGAATAGTACTGTTACGTATTTCACTACTGATCCTCAGTTGACCTTTCAGAGACCTTTGAGGGTTCACCTGAAGGCCTCTTCCCGAAGTTGTTTTTTTTTTCGTGAAAGGAAAGGGAGATCAGATTAATGAGTGTAATGAGTGGACACACCAGTTCTCGTGAGATCACTGAAGTTAAGCAGCGCAAGCCTACGTCAGTACCAACATGGGTGGTTGGTAAAGAACGTTGGATGCTGCAAATTTCCCCTCTCCTACGTCCTCTACACCTACCTCCTCATCTTCCGCGAGCAGCCTCCTAAGGGTTCGTCCTGTTATGGCTGATTGGCTTACTCCCCAACCCATAAATTAATCCAACAATCCATGGTATTAGACTTCAAAATGAAAGAACCCTGCGCATGTGCAACATTCCTAACTTACACTAAGAACGTAGGAGCGGCGAATTGCGTTGGACACACCAGTTCTCGTCTGATCACTGAAGTTAAGCAGCGCAACCCCAGCTAGTATTGACATGGGTGGCCGCTTGGGAAAACTGGGTACTGCTAATACCCAAAAATCGTCGCATTAGTGTAGTGCCTGTGCAGTCTCTGCGTAAGAACTATGCTGTGGACGGGGCTCTAATGACCTTTGTAGTTGAAGGGCCCTAAACACCAACAAACGGAAACTAAGAACGTAAGTTCATCCGTATGTAGAGGGAGACATACAGTATGTGCTACATACACACGATTGAACTGAACATACGTATTAAAAGATATGGCGGACCAGAGCCGTAACGGGGGTATGAAGTGCCTGTGGCAAGTGTCTAACTTTTTTGCTTGCCCATAACCCAATAATGACGAAAAAAACATTTTGCGCCCCAAACCCAGTTGCGCCCGTGACGTCCGCATTCTTCGCCCTAGTTACGGCCCTGTGGCAGACACTAAAACATGAGCCTAGTTTATCGTCACAAATAGAGGACATGCATGTAGGGAAAGTACTGTAGTAATAGATTACATGTGCGTGCAGGGAACACCGGCACCGGGTGCAAGGTACAAAGTAGTGACACGCTACATTACCCCCCTCAGCACGTCCTCTGTCCGTTTGGCTACGGTATACTCAAGCTGTTTTGTGACACACCATATGTATTGCATACAGTACACCTGTTTGTGCGTTGTGCAGCCACTACTATCACTCAAGCTCTCTCTATTGTTAGATATTAGGTTCGTATAGTTGACAGTATCGCATTCACGATTCCAGATGTTTCAAAGGATGTCATCAAAAATGTGTTTTGTTTGATAATTTTCGTAAGCATCGATTATAAAATGTTCCTTTTATCAAATAGAGCCTAGCTGTATTGTTAGTGGAAAAGTAAACGAAAAATGTTAAAGAGCGTTAAAATTGTCACTATACAGTATACAACGCAACTACAACTTGCATCTGCATCGATCTTGTCTCTCTCTCTCTCCCTCTCTATCTCCTCTCTGACCTAATATACTATAAAAGGAATTAATGGAATTTTATATATTTCTTGAAAATGCATATTTTTGCGCAGTGCGACATACAATCTTCACTACATTTCATTTAGAGTAAAGGAAGCAAATAAATTAAGTTTTCCAAGATGATATTCTGTCTAGTGAATAAAGGTGATCTCTTTGCGGTTCACTTTTCTTGAATGTGGTTGGTCGTTATAGAGCATCTCGGATTCGAATTCGTGTGATTATTAATAAGAATGACACGGAAAATTATCGATTTTCTGTTATTCATTGATGTCATAGGTAATGTGCAAATGATCAGATTTTAATTATGGCATTTTGATTTCAGAAAGGATTATATTCCCTCTTTCACCTCTTTGTTGAATCGGATAAGATGGTCATGTGATTGTTCCATCTTAACAGCATTGCGGCGGTTATTTCATCTCCACCCCTGCAGTTTTCTTTTTACCGAATGTCACGTGGCTTATAGACAATGTTGGAAATAATTGTTTTATAATTCATGTTACTGTCGGCTACCTTATAAAACTGCTATTATAGGCCATAAAATCCGGCTAATATAAATCGTTAATAGGAAATTTCCGGTATGATAACATGACGAGAGTACAGAACAACCTGTTCGAAAATTCGTTCTTTTTTTCATTCTTTTTTTTAAAAATCCCAATGGAGAAATGGATTGAATACGATACTCTTAACATCATTTATTTCATTTGATGCCATAAATCAATTATATAAATTATGTAGGCGAACTCAACAGAATAATATGCCCATATCATTTCGCATTTAAAAAAAATAACAGAAATGAGAAACAATGTGTCAAATGTTAAGTTTTCACGGTTGAATTGTGGTCAGGGCATCTAAAGTGAATTTTTGATAAGTGAGATGAAAACGTATGGAGACAGACAACCTTACCTGCTATACATGCGTGCTCGCTTATAAATCTGGATCTTAAATTCCTTAATTTCTTGATATTTTCTATTTCCTTAGGTTCTTCAATGGCGGAGAAAATCGAAGCTCCGATCACCAAAAATAGGATATAAAATGCTGCCAATATCAGTAGTCTGACGGTGCTTCGACTCAACCCCATTTTCCGTCTTTCTCCATTCGGTAAATATATGAAATCAAAATGAACGTATCTAACAGTTAAGGGAATCGATCGATTCGCACACACTCACTGACGTTTACCAACTGTGCCTTGGCTCCGGTTGTTTGTACGTGGTAGCGAGAGGAAGAATCATCCATAAAGAGGAGTGTAGTGAGAATCCCAAGACTTTTTTTTTTCTCCTCAGGACCTTAAAATGTGTTTGTCAGACTGTCTTCTAATGCTACATTCCTCTCAAATAATTTCCTGTCTTTTCATTTAAACAGTGTCGTAATGTCATCATCCTTTTCCCCTGCCCTTTAATGCTTATTCATTAACTATTTTTATCCGAAATTGTTGCAGAGATGGCATTTGACTAGTTCATATATGAACACTGCTGTTTCAAAATTGAAGCGTACGTTTTGACACTTGGGATGCACACCCTTCTGTTCCTACGCTTCAGATTGTGAGATCAGCGCGGTATGAGTTTTTCTTTTTAAAGATGACGAGGTCGATGTTGTTATTTTCGCCAGATTTAGGATGCAATGTTGCCAGAAATCCGCGTGATAAATGATGATTGGGGGAAATGTGTCTACTATCTCAGGTTTGTGTATGTTATTTTTCACGTGATCATCGTTTCCAACGTAACATTGCTAGTGACTGTGGGAACAATCCATATTTCATTAACTTTATACTGTCGAATATAGGAGAGAAGAATCAATCAGCAGATTACTAGATTGTGACGTCTTTTTATTAAATGACAAGTCGGTTGATCAACACTGCCTCCTTCCGTGAGATGTTAATAATGATAATTGTCTTGTATGATCAGTGGTATTATTAGATAACTGGTTTAGTTTTTCTTTTTAGAGAAGCTGTAGCTATTCTAGAGAGTTGCCCGGCTGCCGGTTCACCGTATCTTTTCAATGATCTGTTTTTACTTCCATTCCTATTGGGACTCTTAAGAAAATTGGGTACGTCCTCAGTCTGGTACTTCACCTTTAATCCGGGATTGAATTGGATTCAGGTTAGCTCATGTTGAAATTAGCTGGAAGCTATTTTAACGTATCATTTTTTATGTTAAGCAATTTAAACAGCGTTAAAAAAAACTTATAATATACTACTGTACTAAGCAGTAGGCAGCTAACTAAATGTAGAAAACCACTTAAAAGTCGGTTTCTTTGTAGAGTACCTTTCATATATTATTAATAGATATTTCGATTTTTCCCGTGACGAAACCTTCAGCCGGCATTAATGGTGTTCTGCTACATATAGAGGCATTTCTGAGAAAAGTGTGTAAGGTGGAGTTATTCAGAATGTAGTGCCCGGGATTGTTGAAAAGAATACGGAGATTGAAAAGGTTTTATAGAGAGCAACGAATAAAAAGACACGTCAAGCTAGCAACAAACATACTCTGCAAAAAAAACTTAGGATATAATGCAAGTTACTTACAGGGAATAGAACTAAAAAAAGCCTGGGTTCCTGGTAAATATCGTACCTCGCTTTTTATATTCTTACCCCCGTGTGTGCCCTGGGTAGAATAGGCACACGGCACTTTCCACTAGTGCATGTCGTGGTGAAAGACGACTAAACTGGGCACACTCAACGATGGCCAACCTGAAGCATCATAATTGGTCCTGGTCGATGTAGTGGAGACCCAAATCCCTGGGGGATTCAATCTTTCTGGAGGGACTTTGATGAGTTGGTACATTCACAAGATTTTCAGGTAAGGCAGAGTAAAGGAAGCGAGAGTTTATTTATTGATGGGGACTTTAATGGTCATGTTTTTTTTTTTGCAAGGATAGGCAGGGGTATGATGGTCCATAGGGGATGGGGCATGGAACAGTCAGCATAGAAGGGAAGGCAATCCTTGATTCAACAAAAGCATATGGCCTTCCATTGTCAAATTTTAGGTTTGGAACTCGCCCCTGGCGTCGATGGAATTCCCCAACGAAAAGTACATCGACGATAAATATGCATAGGTGTTGCAGCTTTGGTCGCCAACCGGCTGCGGGAATGCTGCGGTACATGAGTGGGGTGTCAAGAGCTGATAGAATTAGGAATGAGTATATTAGAGGCAGGGGTGGGGACATCGTGGGAAAAATAAAGGAGAGTAGAGTAGATTTAAGTAGTAGGCCTATGGACCCGTAAACGATGAGGGGAGGAGGAGCTCGTTAGGTCCATTACAGGAATGCAAGTGGTTGGAAGCACCCGGGTCAGGGGGAGACCAAAGCAGACGTGGAGGCAGGTTGTTCGCAAGGATATGTGTATGGTATGGACGGAGACCTGGTGGGAGATAGGCGAGAGTGGAGGGTTAGAACCCGTAGACCCGACCCTGCCACAGGCGGGATAAGGGTATGATGAGGATGTGTAAGTAATTTCCGGTATTTAAGAAGGCAATTCTTGTTGGCGCAGTGATCCCCAGTAATATTTTGAAATGAACTTAAAATCACTTTCTCATTATCCCCACAAATGATTCTCACAAAGTTCCGTTTTTTGTTTGCTATTTTAAGAGGATCAAAAGTGGTAGAGCGAATGAGGGTTAATACCCCTTAATTGTGGTACATAAGCTATCTAACATATCTTAGTCCCTCTTGTCTTGAAGTTTTAAAGATAGAACTAATTTTCAAATTCAAAGAAGTAAAAAAAATAACCGCATGGGATGTTTTTCTATATTTGTTTTGAAAACACTGACAAACAATTACAGACACTTAGCAAAATTGAAAAATTGTAAGTACAGTATATGTGGGACAAAAAAATTACAAGACGAAACCCTATAAATAAATACCCTGTAATGAATCTCTGTCAAGTAGGATGTCGACTAACCTGCCTATGGCCACTAAAGTTTCTTTGAAAGTAATTATTACTGCATTTGCGGCAAATGATAATCATATATGAGGCTAGATTACGTAAAATGGAAAACTTTAGTAGAATTGTAATTAACTTCCTGGTTATAGATTTGATTTGAATCAAGAGCAATTTGATTTCTCGTTTCTCAAGCGAAGTTGATTAAGTTTGATGGCCATGTAGTTATTTCCAATTTAATGTTATATTCATAATGTTTCATTACTAACAAGGGAGAGAGAGAAAGAGAAGGAGAGGATTTGATCGATACTTTATTTCATTTCCCGAATGTACAGAATTCATGAATACCATAATTGTAGTTGAAGGAGGGTTGCACACATAACGCACTCACTCTCACTCTGCATGTTATGTTCTATGTTTAAAAAATCGATGATAATTCACGATTAGGTACTGCAAATTGACAATGATTATTTTAACTGACTAAAATCAGCTTTGTCACAAACAGATTTTTGATGTCTGGAAAGATACAAACAAGCATCATTTGTTTTTGGAGACGATTACCTCGTTTGATGGGTTTTGTAGTTTGCCTAAATTTGTTGAGATTCTCCTGTCACGTGACATAATTTAGAAATAGTGCCGCTCAATACTATTGTTTAAAAATGTTAATTAAATAGATGTAATTTGTTTTATATAGGATTGAAATTAGCCATTCCAGTGACCTAGAAGGAAGGATCCACGAAACGGGCACTGACTAAAAGCTGTCAGCTGTTGTAACTTGGGACACTACAACTAGAAAGCAACTAGCAGGTACTTACCCTTTTCCCTCCTATATCAGGATCGGGTATTAATTTTTGTCCCTCTGCGACACATGGGCGATCTGTTGGACGGTATTTTTACGTAGCCAGTTGCGGATCTATGCTCTAACCCCTATTCTTATTTATCGTAGGCCTATTATTCGTTTGGGCTCTCCACTGACACCAGGAGCGAGCTCCTACACCTGGAAAATTTTCCTGAGCTACTCATACATAATAGAGAGGGTTCCTTTGCATTCAAATGACATCGTACACCACATGGGCTCACAGTTTTACTTCCTATCTGATGGAAGGCGCACTCGAAAGAAACCAACCTACCTCGATCCAGTATCGAACTTGGAACCACTAACGCTGTAGTCGAGCACCCTACCTCTGCGTCACCGATGTGAGTCTTGGGAATAACTGTGATGAGTAAAACTCGGAGAAGATCTCGAAATAAAGTCGTTGAACTCGGAGCGGGAAGCCCATACCTACTACACTAAGATAAATGAATGCGGCTTTCTGAAATGAAAAGGTTCCCCATCCCTGGTCTAGATTCTGGTATTGTCAGGCACAAAATAAGGTACAGAGTAAGTAAATTAGTTATATTTAACTTACTCGCTGATAGATTAACTGACAGGGCGAGTGACCTGGGTTCGGATCCCTGTTGTAAGGGAAGTCGTCGCAGCTCGCTGCACTCCCGATTACTAGACCTGAATGACACAGAGGGGATTGCTACTGTCATCTTTCTATTCTAAAACGGATTGGCAAATTCCCAAGGTTAATAGGATCAATTCTTTTCCACCCGAGGTGGATAGTCTTGGCATCAGTACATAAACCCCCGACGTTTGTGAACTAAGTCAATAAGTAACTAGCACCAGCCACTGGTTAGATGTTCTGCACTAGAAGTGGTCTGTGAAGAGTGCTCACAATCAATCAGTTGGAATAAGCCCATTGGATGCCATCCAAACTGAGAATATGACTGGACATTTCTACGTAAATAGAATTTAGTGTTCTTTTCTATTAAGTGCAAAATCCTTTTTATCACTTGGCAGAAGGAGAAGTTGTATGAATTCCCTTTAGTTCTTCCTGTCTGAGTTCCCAACAGGCAAAACTTTAAAGAAAAATGCAGAAAGCACAGAGTAGATATAGGCAGAAATTTAAAGCGATAGAAAAGCACAGAAAAGGAGGAAAATGGACATCGGACCTTAAGTTTTCTACCCCGGGATTCACAAATTTAACATTTACATTATGTTTTTATCGATAGTGCAGTGGGTAGCGCGCTCGGTAACTGCGTCAGTACTTCTAGGTTCGCTACTGGATCGAGGTGTGTTGGCTTCTTTCGGGCGAGGGAGAGGCCACACGGGACCTCGTTTTTACTTCTCGTCCGAAAGAAGGCGCATTCGGTGCCTCATTCTCGGCCGAAAGAAGGCAACCCACCTCGGTCCAGTATCGAACCTAGAACTACTGACGGAGTTACCGAGCAGATGTCACCTGCACATAAACGAATTCTTTGGAGTAAAATTTATTTGTAGATTGGCAGAATTCCCGGGTGTAGGAGTTCGTCCTCTATTTGGCTTAGGTAAAAGATCGTGGTCTTAGAAAGTTGACATAAAATATGCAGTTGACTGCGTAAAAAAAATACCGTCTAACAATTCGCTAGTAGGATATCAGACAAATGGGTGCCCGAGTCTACCTAAAATTTCAAATTTTAGCCTTCCTAAGTGATTGTTATTGATGTTAATTTTTCATTGGGATTGCAAAGGCTGGACACACCAGTTCTCGTCCGATCACTGAAGTAAGCAATGCAAGCCCAGCTAGTACTAACATAAGGGGGCCGTTTGGGAAAACTGGGTACTACTAATACCCAATAATCGTCGCATTAGTGTAGTGCCTGTGCAGTTTCTGCACTAGAACTATGCAGTGGACGGGGCTCTAATGACCTTGTAGTTGAAGGGCCCCAAAACACCAACGAAAGACTAAAACGGGTTTCAAAGACACGCTTCTAAACCTGGAAAATTTTACCGATCTACATGTAATTCCATGTAGTAGCGTTCTGGTCTACGGCGTCAGTGGTTCCAGGTTCGATCCTGCACCAAGGCGAGTGGCTTCTTCAGACGAAAGAGAGATTCCCTCCAGTGCGCCTCCCATCGGAAGGGAAGTAAAGCCGCGATCGAGTGTGTCGCCTGCTCCTAACAGAACCCTGGAATAAAATAGACGTGTAGTCTTGGCGTCTGTGGAGGTTGTAGGAGTTGCAGCATTAGGTTGGCAACCGGCTGCAAAAGATGCCGTCTAACTGATCGCCCATGTGTCCCAATGGGACAAAAATGAGCAATCGACCCTGCAACAGGCGGGAAAAGGGGTAATGATGACGGCAGGGCCGGCCTTCTCTATAAAGGGGCCCGGGTGCAAAAATCCTTTTGGGGCCCCAAAATATTTTTCCAAAAGTAAAAATAAAAGGATTCAGAGTAAATGGACTCCTCTTAGATGCCCTCCTATCCCATTCTGAGATCCTTCCTAATTTTGGAAGGTAATACATTTTTGGATGATGTCATGTGTCCTAATATGTCGCCATTGCATTTATGAGTTGGTCTGAAAGCTTATGTGGACGTCCACACCTTGGAACATTTTCAGTTGGACCTGTGTCGTTATATTTTTTTTATTACACTTCTGATTATTAAAGGTATTTTGGTTTTAACAACCCCAAAATAATAGCATTTTTAAATTATTGACTCTTAACCTCTAATTCTGGGTTGTCCAACCTGTGGCCCATTGAGGCTTTAATGTGGCCCATGGTGCAACATTTCTAATTATGCATTATAGCCTACCGGCTATGTAACACCTAACGTTATCTTCATCCGTTTTGGTTTTGACAGCCTGTGGCAGGCAATCAGTTCATGGAGCAGCCGAGTGACCCACAACAACACAAAGGTTGTAACAACCGTGATGTAGTACAATGGCAGGGTTGTTAGGTTACGTTTAGGTTATGTTGCATTGGCAGCGTCGAATGAGGGACGTTGCCCCTACAATGACGTATTAAACTTTTAATATTAGCAATGATCTGGGCCCTGATGGGTACTGATGATGGGGGCCCCCTCAATCGTGGGGCCCGGGTGCAATGCACCCCCCGGATGGCCGGCCCTGGATGACGGTGTAGTAAAAGGGGTTCTTTCATTTACGGCAGGTGGGAACGGCACTGCACACACAGTATGCAATATTCAAACATAGAATACAGTACTTTTTTTGAGTAAAATGAGGTGACAAAATCCAATAAAATAGTGGGCCATCGAGGTTCTTAATTATCTCAAATTGCAGCCTAGAGAGGGTCCTATGAACAGCGACACTACTATCAACGAAATTTAATTGTGTCTAATGTGCTTGTTATTAAAAACGGGACTTTTTCCTCAGTGTGTTGAATATACTGTACGTTTTATGAGTGGCTCTAACGATGCGTACGTTAATTTTAGTCCAAGATGTCTTTCCCTTACTTTCCCCTGTTAATTTACGTGAAGGAAGCTTTATCTATTCACTAAAATCGACAATTTAATCTTATCTCTGAGAAATTGGAAATAAGTACTCATTTTCAGTCTTTGAATTACACCCACATGAACCGGAAATTAAAGACTGCTTACTCCAGCTAATTAAAATTCCTCTTTATGCATTTCATAATACAGCCGCCTGAAGTCTGCATTAAAGTTCAAGAGACGTATCCCAGCTGAAAATTATTCCATTTTCCCGCCTCTGGCAGGGTTGGATATTCATTGACTCCCGGAACACACGGGCAAACTGTGGGACTGTAGTTTTACTTAGTCGGCTGTTGAATTAATGTTACATAACCCCGCTTAACATAGAGTCATCTTCTTCGGGAGAGGGTGGTAATTTCTTTTTACCGACATTGGGGAGCTTGGGATTTTTACCCATCTACAGTTATTGAGGTTTTATTTCCCTGAAGCTTTGACATCCTATATTCAACACGGTAGGAGCCGGCTTGACTTCTCACCAGTTCGTGGTTTGCAGGTTCTATTCTAGCCAAGATTGAATGACAGAGAGAAGTCCTAAGTATGTTAAGCATTCCTCCCGTTCAGTCAGGATGAGAAAAGATGTGTTGTTGTTTGTTGGTGTTTTAGGGCCCTTCAACTACAAAGGTCATTAGAGTCCCGTCCACAGCATAGTTCTTATGCAGAAACTGCACAGACACTACACAAATGCGACGATTTTTGGGTATTAGCAGTACCCAGTTTTCCCAAGTGACCACCCATGTCAGTACTAGCTGGGGTTGAGCTGCTTAACTTCAGTGATCAGACGAGAACTGGTGTGTCCAACGCAATTCGCCGCTCCCAGAAAAGATGTGACCTCGTGTGGTGTGTGTATAAGATGTGACCACTACCCCTCTCTATGTGGAGCTACATTTCCGCATAGTTCAGCAGTATTCTCAGGTGTGTAAGAACTCGACCTGCTGGCGACGCGTCGTCGGTAAGTTATCTCCAGAAGTATAGAGCCGGGCTGGACTTTACATACCAAATCCTCGCCTGAAACAACAACTACTATTACCTCTAATCCTTTCCCCGCCTATGGCAAGATCGGTCACCCATTTTTTTTATCCCGTTGAGACAAATGCGCGATCTGTTGGACGGTATTTTTTCCGATGCCGGCTGCCAACCTAATGCTGCAGTCCTTAAGGTCCGATGTCAGGGTACGAACTTCTACACCTAGGAATGTTGCCGATCTACACTTTGCACATCAAAAGCGTTCTTTTACGAACAGTGGTGACTCCACTGAGGTGGGTCACAATCCTATCCTGAAACAAAAAAAGAACTCCGATTGACAAGGATCGAACCTGCGAACAATTCGCTCAAATCTTATGAGGCGGAAAAAAAGTCATTCACTTTAAGTTATCGTATCAGTGAGGAAATCTACCGACCTCGACAAGGGGTAAGAAGTCGAGAAGTAAGACCCCTCTCCCAATTAAAAACTTAAACAGGTTGATCCCATCGGTTTTTGTTGGTATTTTTTTTTTCAGAAATTGAATTAACGTGGTAATGCTGTCAACGTAATAGACTCACGTCATCTTTCATAAACGTATCATGTGAAGTATCCTATGTTTTCATACTAAATTGGGGTAAGAATTTTATTGACGTGGATTGCAGGTTGATTGAAAGAGAATCACACTAAATGTGCCATCGTCCTACACGAATATCGATCGTATTCAGCACAAATGTACCGCGGTTGTAGTTATTGAAAGCAAATGGACCCTGTCCTGTCTTTCATTAAAGGCTATTCAAGTGAGTGAGCTGTCATAATGCCGAGAATTTCAGAAATATGATTGGATTTGAATGGTGACGTTGGTAAAATTATGAGTTGAAAATCGCTATAATTCACGCAGCAGTGATAATTATACGTCCTTTTTTTTAATAGAAAATATCAAAATGTTGCTGTCGGGCAAGAAATCTAAGGAAGGACTTACTGAGCATAACTCTGAGATCATCTGATTCAGAAGTTCACTACGGTACGCAGGTTCGACTCTGACCAAGAGGAAGTCTTCTGTCACCTTTAGCCCTTTCTCTCGGAAACACGGGAGAACTGGTGGACTGTAATTTTACCTAAGCCTGCTACCGGCACGTTGCCCCACCCCCAGTTATTTAATATCAGTCCACCTTTCTGAACCAACTGCTTTTACCGACGGCAGGAGAGGAATGTTGTTGATCAACACGTAGAAAAGGAGTCTCTTTTGCGTACAGGTTCGATACTGGATCGAGGTGGGTTGGCTTCTTTCGGGAGGGTGGGAACAGCGCCTGCTCTAGCACTTATGCCGCCCCGGACAAAAAGACAAATTGCCGCTCCTTGATGCAGCGCTCTGTTCGCGTGCTATGTTTTCCCCGGACAAATATCCGCGTTGCCCCCTTAGAGAGGGCCCTGATAGGAAGTAAGCCTGAGGCTCTGTGTGGTGTACGATGTCATTTGCTCCTATAAGAACCCTCTCTACTATGCAACGGTTAGATGAGGCAATAGTCTCAGGTGTATCAATTCCCCTCCTGGCCATGTGTCCTTCGAGAGAGGCAAAGATGTGCATCGACTCTGCAATAGGCGGGAAAAGGGTGGGTAGTAGTAAGAGAGTAATGGATATTTAGGCCGGTCATAAATAAAAGTGGGTTCAGAGAACCTGCGCCAGCCAGATTTATCTCAATCAGTTTACCTAGCCCAGGATGCACAGACCAAATATTGCATAGGTCCGCAGTTACTGTATGTAGCAGAGGGCCGCAAAGAAATTTGAAAGTTATCTACCATGTAACATGAAATGCTGCTTTTACAGCTACTTTGGTTTGTAGAATGCAAGTAGCCGAGATGCGAAAGCTGCAGTACATGAGTGGCGTGTCGAGAGCTGATAAAATAGGAATGAGTACATTAGAGGTAGCCTGGGGGTGATGGACATCGCCGAAAAAATGAGGGAGAATAGGTTGAGGTGGTATGGACACGTAATGAGAAGAGGAGAGGAGGAGCTCGTTAGGTCCATTTCCGGAATGCAGGTGGTCGGAAGCACCCAGGGCAGGGGGAGACCGAAGCACACGCGGGCGCAGATTGTACGAAGGGAGATAGTACTGTGTGGGATGAACGGGGACCTAGTAGGAGATAGGAGGGAGTGGAGAGCTAGAACCCTCGGACCCGACCCTGCCGTAGGCGGGATAAGGGTATGATGATGATGACAGCTACTTTGGTTTGCACATTTGGTTTGTCCTATCATGTAACTGGTTAAAGTTAAAATAAAATGGTGAGGCGGGCCTTCAGCAAATCATTGGATGGTAATCTAAAATGTGGCCCACGGGCCGCTGTCTGTGCATCCCTAGCAGGAGCGTCTTACTGTAGTACTTGAAAAAGGGTCGCTTACAAAGAATTTAGCTAGTGCGCCATAGAAGACAGTAGGAGCAACTTTGTTTTTTAATTTTGTGGTGTTTATTTTGACGTTCGAAATACAGTATTCCCACAAACATCTTTATACCAAAGCAATTTGGTATTCGTATTCTCATTTATTTGTATTTTAGTAAGGACAGTATGAACTGTTGAAAGATGAATATGATCATGTAGGTGGTTTAAAGTTATTGCCACTCGTGAAGTGCAGGATTAGATAATGACGGTCTCTGACATAATTATAGCTGTCACCAAAGGGCCACAAATGAATCTAGTTCTAACAGCGTGCAAGTAGTTTATTTTGTAATGGAATAGGATAAAAATGTCGCATTTCCCAAAAACCAGTGCAGATATAAAATCATGGATTTCATCTGTTCTTGGAGAAGATGAAAGAAAGTCGCTTGATATAATCTTACGTTTAGTAGACGAGCATGAAATTGATGGCAAAATACTTTTACTTTTGTACAAGTATCCCAATGAATTATTTGTTTTGATGCCTAATCTTCGAGCACGCTTACTATTCATGAATGCATTGGATGTTCTCATAAAAGCCGAGGTGAGTTAGTGGTCTTTAATGGTTTAGGACGTGCAGGGCAAACAAATTATAAGTATATTGTTTTATTCAGGGAAAGAATTTACCAACGTCGTTCAGCCCGTGTGAAATTCCTCCGCACTCCATATTATGGCGACTTGCAAGTAGAGAATTTAAGAGCAACAATAATACATATTTGTTAAATGGTAATCGCAATTATCAAACCACGCAACTATCTTTGGTGGAAAGTAAGCAGTCCAGTGGTATGGCAGATGATCTTAAAGATGCACCCATGCACCAAAATCTCTCACCGTTTTCGCAAGATATGTCACTTAGAGAATTCGATTCTGGAGATGGGGCATCAGAAATCCCTACTCCTGTACCTTTACCAGTGTTTGATCATACTCTTCAACAGGCTATTGCTTCTGGAAGGTTACGAGAACGTTGTATACGGTCTAGGTAACTAAAGCTGTACTGCTACTAAACTGGAATCAACTTTACTCATAATGTTCATTTTTTACACTTTAATAGGTTGGCCAATGCATGTGCCCGTTTTTATGTCAATTTAAAGATGTATCCAACTCAGTTGGATTACCACAAGATATGTGAAAGACTAGTTCAGAAATATCCTGATTTAGGGGATGGAAATATTAAACCAGGTTTTGACTCTTGGGTAAGTATTTTATGTTATCGACCGAATTTTGAAGTCATGTTCATTCACTTCAAAAGTGTATTAAGTTGGATTTAACTGTTTACAGTGTCATCTAAAGAAATTATTGAGTATGGCATTTTGTAACGTTAGGAGAATTATGAAAATGAAAGATTTAATGAACGCAAGACATATAATTAGTTCAATTCAAAGGCGCTATAGAGGATTCAGCAACGATAATCAAAAGTTACTGTTACCGTCAAGGAATCAAAGTCAAAATGTAAATTATCCCAAAAAACGAAGTTTAATGAGAAATTACATATATCGCTTTGAAAATTGAATTATTGAATTACGTAGTTTAGAGATGATCACAGTTCTTCATCTGAAGAGGGATCATCATCTTCATCCTCCTTGAAAAAAAGTAACATGCATCAATATTTTTTACATTTTTAATTTTTGAATTACTGTTCTAAATTTCGTTGTGCCATTGTTCTCGTAGGAGTATTGCCGAATCCTCCTCCCATACCTACATTTGACACTGAACTCAATAAGGCCATAGTCGAAGGAAAGTTAAAAGATCGGCCGTGGTCATCGCAATTATTTCGACGTTGTGCTAAATTTTATACAAAATTAAAACCTTATCCAAGCAGACGAGATTACCGAAATATTAGCATTCATCTTTCCAATACCTTTCCTGATTTAGGTCATCCTGTAAGTGTTAAGTCCCCTCCGATTATCTGCGTCGTACTATAAATATTTCAAATATGGATTTAATTAGGGCCACATTAAGCATACGCTTAGTCAATATATTAGAAGTCATCGTCAAGCTAAGAAGCTATGGAAATTAGATCAGCAACAGAAGGCTCGCATGCTTACTTTGCAGTTATCTGGAAATAAGGTAAGAAAGTCTTTTTAGATTGACTGAAAATGCCTTTGAATAATTTGTGAACGTGATTTATTTATGCAAGGACACTTCAGCTGGAAATTCCACACAAAATCATTCGCATTTACATGGAGGATCAGATATTTCGTTTCAATCACCCTCCCAAGTACGTGGACAATTGAAGATTTCTTCTGACTATCCATATATAAATTATGATTATTCGCCGATGGGAGACTCTATTAATAAGGTTAGTAGTTGTCCAGTCAATTTTAGTATTACACTAGGTTTGGTAGTGGAGGGACCTTAACATAGTGAAATTGATTTATAAATAAGATTTATGGAATTAAAAAATGATACGAGAGGAATGATCCTAGTAAAATCCTAGGGCTATGTCTAGTTATTTACATTATGTTAGGTCATGCTATTAAAATTATTACAGGATGATAGTCATGCTGTTCGCTCTAATTATTTTGACAACTCCGGTGGATTAGGAACTCGTCCATTACCATCTCAAGTGAATGATAGCAAGCTAAATCCTCTAATTCGTAATTCTGCCTCAACATCCTTGTGTTCGAATACACTAACTTATCCTGTTCCTCTACCACCTATGGATGATGCTATGTTGAAAGGGATTCGGGAAGGACAGTTGCAGGAAAAAAACCTGAGAAACCGCTTTATTCGACTTTGTGCCAGTTTTTACATATCTGTAAAAAGTTACCCCACGAAAGAAGATTATAACAATGTCTGTAGGACAATTATTACAGAATTCCCAGATCTGAAAGATCCATCACCTACACCTGGATGCCCACCTTTTGTAAGTAATTTTTGCTTTAATATAGTATGTGATAGCGTTGTATGAATACAGGATATTGTTTCAAATGCTGTTTTAGATGCTTTTCAAAAAAGCACTAACTGCCTGTATTAGGAATAAACGAAGAGAGTATTCAGCATCGTCTACTTCAGAATTAGCAGTATCAACCGTTTCGAAATCTGAAGGATCTACTCATCATAAAAATATCTGCTCAGTGAAGTTAGAACGTCCACTTCAATGGACGTACTCTTCCCGTTTGCACACCTCACAGACACCGTTGCACAACCCTTTGGTAAGTGTCATTATTTCTCTTTTTATGTCGCCCTGCAAGCAAAAAATATTAGGGTCTAGCTCGCAACTATTCGAAATCTTTATATTTTGATGTTACGTAATGCATGTCATGCAACGCCATATTACTATTCTTACAGTCAGAATATCGAAACTCATCTTCTCTACCTTGTTTTTCTGGTGTTCTCGAATCACTATCTCAGCCACCGTCGTTATCATCATTAACAGCATATCCACATTTAGATCTGGGGAGAGATGTCAGAATAAATGAAGAGCAAGCGACAGGCAGTTTCTTAAACTCGCGAGAGGAGTTTCATATTGGTGATTCCAACGCAAATGGTGTATCTCAACATGGACATATTCCATACCCTGTTCCACTTCCTATTTTTAATGCTGATCTCACCATGCTGTTGGACACTGGTCAACCTATAGTGGGTGAAGCGCGGACAACATTTCTTCAGGCTTGTACAGATTTCTACCTCCAAATGAAGCTCTTTCCAAATAGGACAGATTTTACCACTATATGTGCCCAACTGGTGCAGACTTTTCCGCAACTGGCTGATCCTGGAAGTGCTCTGGGTAGAATGGGGTTTGTAAGTGTAGCGATAGGATCTTTTATTTTTATTAACTGAGGGGACTGTGATGTAAAATATACATATCTTTGCAGAATAATTTAAAGAAAGAGCTATCTGTGCATTTTTCAAGTTATCAAGAACGCATTAAAGCAAGTCAGTTATCAGACAAGGATGAAAAGAATGATCATGGTGTAGATAGTGGTGTAACTTTTCCACCATTAAGTGTGTCAACGACAGGAAATTCTTCTTTGTTAGGGGAGGTAAGCTTTTTTTTGTTATTGTATGGCACATTGTAGGGATTTTAAGGAGTTACATAACTTCGATTTCGTGTGCTGCTTAAACTTTGAAATCTCTTCCATTTTGTCCTTTGTTCCAATTTGCACTTTACAACACTCTTTAGATGTCTTTGGGGCACCAAAGGGACCTTCCATTAGCAACTTCACAGGGAATTACAAGTCAGGTCCATGTTACTTCAAATGTGTGCCAAGTGCTACACGAGCATCAAGTTGCTACTCAACCTCGTGGATTGTCGTAAGGTTGCTGCCAGCTGAGGAAATGTTTTAGGTAAACACTTGCTTGACAACTGATTCGATTGTTATCTGAATAGTTTGATAATGAATACCTCAAGAATATATTAAGGCATTTTGCTGGAATCACTTTTTCATTATCTATCGGGTACTGCTTTAGGTAGCTTCAATTGTAGATATCCTGCAAATAACTATACAACTCAAGCACTCCATTTTGATGATTGTATTGGAATGCATAAGTGAATTTTATATTTTATGAAATTCACAACCAATTTTACTTATGGTGATGATAATACATGTAGAGTTAAAACTGCATTAAAATGTTTTATTTAAAATAGGTTTTAAGAAGGTACAGGATTTTTTTCATAAATAATCATCATCGTTCCCAAACATCTGTAGTAATGTTGGAGCAATGCATGATTCATACCATTATACAAGTGAACATTCGAATGGGTTTACATAAAATGAATACATATAAAAATTGTTGAACCCGGGCTAAATATGGGTGCGCTTATCAGAAAACGACCAGGTGACAGTGAAGTCGATATTGGGTGAAAACTTCCACATCAGAAAATGAAATGTCCCATGATGGACCAGGTCTCTGGCGGCTGGATTCGATTAGTGTTCATGGTAATCTACTGTTTTATTCACGCCTCTGTTTCCGTTCAGTGTTCACATCATTTAGCTTTTAGTGGTAGCCAACTGCTTTGCCTCGAACATTTTCCTGTAAAATTCATTAACAATTCTGAACTTCTCAAAAAGTACAACGCCTGTATTTCATGATAACAAGCAACCTTACGAATCGAGTTGCTGAACTCCTCCACCAGGTGGCAAAGCGGAAGTGGCAATGTAACGCTAATTTTTGGAAGAATGGAGTTGTTTTGCTTGCGCGTGTTGTTTTTCTGTTCTATGATGTGTTATTCTCGTGCTTTTTGTTAATATTGTCTTTTGTATTGTATAAAACTAAGTTATTTATGTGACCATGTCATCAAAAGCTGCAAAGAGAAAGAATGGAGTGGTAATTGATTCCAGTAGTGACGACAGTAACGACAGCCAATCTGATCTTGATGAGGTAAGGTTGACATTTTTAGACTAAGGGCTTCATGTAGTTGTTAGACAGAGCCTATAATTGTGGGCATACTGCAAAACATATCGAAGCGGGCTTACTCGCTATTTTTGCAAGTTTGTTCACCATTGATTTAATTTGAATTGTATTATAAAGGAACTGTTGTCGCTGGCGAAACGTAAAAATGCCGCGGCTAGTGTTGGTGGTGATGCTCCCGCAGTGGCATCAGTGACTGAAAAAATATCTGATTCTGATACTTCAGAAAGCGATGATGAGGTGAGGATTGTTAACCCGAATTAATTGAGAACGATGTGCAGGGTAGTGGTCAACACAGTTGTTTTGTAGTGGACTGCAGATGGGAGACAAGCTAAAAAGAAGAAGACTAAGAATGGAAGTAAGAAAAGCGGGAAGAAGAGTGCGTCACAAAAGGAAGAAAGTAGCTCTGAACCAGAAGAAGGTGATAATATTATTTAGACATGTAAATTTCTCTGATAATTCGGGAAAAGTAACTGGACATTTTCCCCTTTCTAACTATAGGGGAAGTTTCAGATTCGGACCGAGATTCACAGTCTGGAAGTGGTTCAGGCGAAAGTGAATCTGATGAGAGTGATGAAGAATTTAATGACGGGTATGACGAAAACTTGATGGGTGACGAAGAAGACCAAGCTCGTTTGGCACAAATGACAGAAAAAGAAAGGGAGCAAGAAATTTTTAATAGAATAGAAAAAAGAGAAGTGTTAAAAACAAGGTTAGTTGTGGTGTTGTCCGTCACAATGACAGTTATGTTGTTGCATCATTGGTACAGATTTCGAATAGGAGGTTATTTTTAAAATTGTGAACTGTCTGAAATAGGCTTATAACGTATCGAACCATTCTTCAACAATACATAACGCTAATATTTACATTGATTATCATTTTCGACATGTGATGTCAATAAATTGATCGCTTTAATCATAGATTTTGATGCACGTTGGGATATTAACTTGGGTCACATTAAATGCATTGGATAGATACATAAAGTAATGCATATTTCCATTAATAAATAGCGATAATTTTGTAATTGATACTCTATTTTCCATTTTTAATCAACAAAAGGCTTAAGTGATTAGTGAAATGGTGTGAAAAAGAAAGCTAACGCAACTTTAGAGGATACTATGGAAGCATATACTTTATTTGGTGTATATGAATAGCAAATGCATTGATGATTGCAGGTCTGAAAACTACTAGCATAGATGTAATAAATAATTTATTTGTTGAAGGTTTGAAATAGAGAAAAAGTTACGGCTTGCCAAGAAGAAAGAACAAAAACGAAAGCCTAAAAATGAACAGGATAAATTAAAAATGGATGCTAGTATGAGAAGTAAAGAAAGACGCAGAACAGTAGAAGAAAAGAAGGACAAAGTTGACAAGAAAGCTCAAGCAATAAAAGACTTGAAAGCTAGGAGGGAAGAAAAAAGGAAAAACGGTAAGTTGACGTCAATATATATTACAGGAAATTATGGTTTAGATTTAATTTTAATAAATGAGTGGTTTGCTTACTTTTTTTAGCCGAGGCCCAAGAAAAACTTAAATTGGAACAACAACAGGAACAGCAACAGCAACAAGAGCAAGCTGAAGAGCCTAAGCGCAAAAAGCTTAAGACGAGTGATATTTATTCTGATGATGATGACGAAGATTCAGGAGAATCTGAAGAAGAACGAAGAAGTCAAAATTCTTGGCAGTCTGACAGTGAAGATAGAGAGTTAATAGCCATTTTATACCTTATTCAGTGATACGATAAGATAATTGCAATTGAGATAATTTGCAGATCTACTTCTGGATATAATTTGAAGAAGACTCAATTTATTTCCACAAAAGAAGAGCTATCAAAAATTAGGCTATCAAGGCATAAACTAGAGAGGTTCTTGTCCTTATTTCTCCTCACTTTTTAATACTTTTACAATGACGAACCTTGTATAAGCGAATAAGAAAGATTACCACCGGTTTGTCGATTTTTCGTATATGAGAAATTTTTTACTTATGTTAAATGTTTCTTAAAGGTGGGTCCATATGCCATTTTTTGTTAATACTGTTGTGGGCTGCTTTGTTCGTATTGGAATTGGCACCAATTATGGACGACCTGTATATAGGGTTTGTATTAATTTTTTTCTATACTTTGCCCAATTTTTTGAAAACTTGCTTATGAGATCTCATTAGGTAGCGGAGATTGTTGACGTCGTCGAAACAGCGAAAATATATCAACTTGGTAATACGAGAACAAACAAAGGATTACGATTGAGGTTAGCTCCCGTTTTGATGATCGTTATGCATGCATAGTTTGTAGGACTTAAGGAGGAGTGTAACGACACCTTTTGTAATATTTTTAATAGGCACGGCAGTGACGAGCGAGTATTTCGCTTAGAATTCGTTAGCAATCAGGATTTCACAGATACCGAGTTTTTTCGATGGAAAGATGCTGTTGCTGCTCACGGAATTCAACTACCTACTAGAGAAGATATTGATAAAAAGATGAAGGATATAGAGTCTGCTAGTAATTATGAGTATAAGGAAGATGATATAGAAGTGGTACGAATACCATTGTTAATTGTTTTTATCGTTATAACATAAGCAGCGAATTTAATTATACAAATTCTTTTTTGTTTAGATTGTTAAAGAAAAAGAACGATTTAAGAAAAATCCATATAACTACGCTATGAAGAAAACTCAACTTTTAAAACAAAAAGAAATGGCAGAACAGCAAGGAAATGAAGATGATGCTCGTCGATTACAAAGCGAGTTGGATGCTTTAGAAGAGCGAGCAGCCGAGTTAGATAAATTACGAACTAGTAGTATACAAGCTATAAGTTATATAAACGAAAGGAACCGTCTGCGTAATATTCAAGAGGCGGAAAAAGCAATTTTGGTAACTTAACACTTCCATTGTGCATTATTACTAATCATCATGCAATTTTAAGATTAATATTCAATATCAGGAAGAGGCTAAAGAGAGTCGTGGTAAAGGAGATGACCCTTTCACTAGGCGGAAATGCATGCCAACGCTAGTTACAAAGGTAATTAATATCCCTAAAAAGACTGCTTTCCTCTTGTAATTTTCATTAAATTATTTGCCATATTTTTTCTGTCGATATGTTTTTAAAGACATGTTTCTCGTTTCCCAAATTCTCTGGGGTTTGCACTGCGTTAAAAAATTATAATGTCAGCAAACTTTTTTTTAAAACCGGGACACACTTTAAGGGAACCTTCTTTGAAAGATAAACCAACTGGTATTAATTATGAATGTGTTACAAGTTTGCCTGATTTCGAATTGCAAGTATTGTGTTATATCTCACCATAAATAAAATGGCACAAATTTCTTATTTCAGTCACGTGACAACGTTGTAACTAGTGAAGTATTAAAAAAGCTAGAAGAGCAGAAATCGTCTTCGAGTAAACCAGAAGTTCGAGACGTGGTAATAATTTTAATTCTATTTAATAAGCCAATCCAGAAGTTTGGGAATTGCGTGTTTTGATAAGAATTTTCAGTTTTCCCTAAAATTTTCTTATGTTGTGTTTAGAAAACGTTCATTTGATAATGATTTTTCTGGGTTAATAATTTTCATTTAAAATAATGAAAACTGTTACTCTTGTATCATAATTTGAAGATCAAAGCAGTTTTACATACAATACATGTTTTTACATGGGATGCAACATACTTCAGTTCTTCAAGGGACTGGGAGCTTGAACGAGGGCTCACCTGCCTTCCAGGTGAGCACCCGAACCCATCGCGCCACCAGTTGGGGCACGGAAACATGACTTCTGGATTAGCAAGAAATAAAGATTGTTTTAGATTTGCGATGTTTTATGACTTAAAAGATTGATTTAATCGAATGGTCTTATTAGTTGAAAAATGATAAAGAAGAAGTAGCGAAACCTACTGAATCACAGCCCGAAGAGGACTTATTTTCAGCTCATGATTTTGATATTAAAATCGAGTTAGATGTACCAGTATCTTGTGAGTAGAAGATGGCGTTTTAATAACTATTTTTTTTTAAATATGTATGCTTTATTACTGGTTGTTGTTATTCTAGCTTCTCCTGTAAGCATTACACCTAAACCTTCACAATCTCTTAAAGATGGTGCGCCAAAACGTTCGTTAAACCTCGAAGATTATAAGAAAAGAAGAGGTCTCATTTAGTGTCATCCATTTCTTTTATCGGGCATTTAGTCAGTAAGTATTTTGACAGCGACTGCTATGCGTTTCTAGATAATTGAAAGAAAAAAAAATACCTGTTTTCCATGCATTGCCAAAATTTATATTGCTGGTAATTATTTTTCCTATCAACAATGATACTTGATCATACATTGTTTAATGTTTATCCTCATAATTTCTATTTGTGCTCATATGTGGATATGTGTGTATTCAAATATGAAATGAACATAATGTTTCAGTCCTCCAGAAGTTAGCTTGATTGTAACAATTTCTATGTATTATAGTTTTAATTATAGTTTTTGACGAGTTCTAGTATGATGAGACTAACACAAAATCAACACATCATTGTAATGGTAGTTGATATGTATTTTTAGTTCGAACAGTTCGACCATGGGGAGACTATCAAGTTGTCAGGCTTATCCCTTCAAATGGTTTACGTCTTGGATGTAGAAATCATGCAGCTTCATAACAACTTATGAATTCCGTCATCTTTTTTTTTTCTTCATTTCGAATAGGGTTTCTAGTGATCATCTGATGACCTAAAACTACAATCTGAGGAAAATATTATTACGAGCATTCAACATTTATAATATAGTTGACACAAGATTATTATTTATTTTTGGCGAACACATCCAATGATATATCGATATTAATCGTGGTTTGTAAAACATGGAACTGGGGTTCGTATGATTTGGAATGACCCCTCGATTACAAGGCGCATGCTCGCTGCTGAATGATTTAATGGCAGTTTGCAATGGCGGACGGCAGGTTGATTTCTGTCGGCTATGAAGTTTTTGGAAGAGTGCAAGGCACGTATTATCAAGGTTATTGAAGTTGTAAGTTGTTACAAAAAGTCTATAAGACGAGAATAGAATTAGTGGCAGTGATAGTTATTATAGAAAAAACTAAAGGGAATTGCATTGCCGGCGAGTTGGGTTACTAGTTAATATATACAAGCATAGTTAGTACCGCATAGTTCTCATATTTCTTGAACAGATTTCTTATATATTATTTGTTTTTTAGGTGTCTTCTTTAGGAAGGTAAGATGAAAACCTGTTCAAAGCTTGGACTATCATTTTTATAGTGTAAGATATTACGTGCTTGTAAAGAAACGCTACATTTTTTTCACTGTTAAATTTGAATTCGAAGTTCTGTGTATGCTAGATTATCGCATTATCTAATAGCGTTTCAGCGATAATGTGGTAATACATATGATGTAAAAAAATTACTGAAGTTGGATATCGCAATATGACTAACAAACTGATCAGCTTAATAACATTTATTCGTTCAAGTAACAGATGTTGATTATCGCATTTCCTTACAAAATAGTACACGAAAGATAAAGGCAAAGGATTAGGACTTCGAGGATGGGTTAAAAATACAGAGAGAGGAACAGTGGTTGGACAGCTGGAAGGAAAAGCACCAGTTGTGGCAGAAATGCATGTATCTTTATTAGGTTCCATTGTAATACCCTCAGTTAGTTAAAATATTTTCTTCCGTTTGCTAGGAAAGAGTGGCTCACTCACACTGGAAGCCCTCATAGTAGAATAGACAAATGTGTATTCAGCAACGAGAAAACAATTGAGGAATATACTCTGAATGATTTTACTGTTCGTCATTAAAAATGACAGGTATATACATATAATTTAAACATTTTTTAATTTCTTTTTGGTACAATATTTGCAGTAGTTTATGGTTTTTTAATTACAGATAATTTTTTCATTTGTTTGCTCTCAATGGGAGGTTACCGTAATAAAAAACAATGCGTCATGGGATAGTTATTGTAAGTGCTTTAAAGTGACGATTTTTATCATCTTAATAATAATTAGTCTCGTATATTTAAAGCATTGAAATGTAAAAAAGTATTATCTGTATATATTTCGTATTTTGCGTAATGTCTGACGTCAAAACGATAGTTGTTACAGTTCTCTGTCCTCAGGACTGTGCATTATTTGTAATAATCTCACTGAAGTATTAGGAATTGCCACTTTGTAGTCTTTGCATAATACAATAACCAAGTGGCATGTTGAATATTCCGACGATTTTTGTTCAGTAAATTTCTTGTAAAGTTTCAAACTTTGAAAGTAGCGGCATTACTATTGCAATGGCTCAAGTCAGTTGAAGTTCACATTTTCTAAACTTTCTTCAATTCTAGGTTTGCGCATAATGATCGTTGTCCAAAAGCCTCTGCCTTTCCTTTGCCATGCTCACTTTGAGATTTTGTTGTTGGTGATACCAGCAGCTTTGCAGCACTGTACATAATGTTAGTGCAACGAAGCAAACCCAGGAACTCCAAGCACCAAACTGTAATATATTTTCACTTGTTAATTCCGAAGTGTTATATTATTTATTGTATGTTTCACTACCTGTGCTGTGCCGATTTGCAAGTAAAATCCAGATAACGCTTCCAAATCCTGTTTGTCTATTCCTTGAACACTTGCACCTGCACAACTGTTAAGTGTAATTATTAAGTATTGCACACCATGATTTTCAAATATGAGATGAAGAAATTACTTACGACTGATAACCAGATATGATTGTGTCACACCACGATTTGAATCCTAACGTTGTCACAACTGCTGCTATTAACACCATGATCGTCATTGTCATGTTGATGACGAAATGAGTGAACGAGGAAACGAAATTTCTAACAAGAGACAAATGTTTTTATGCAGTTAAGATTTCATTTCAGATCTTGGTAGTGACTCGAACGATTATAATACATCCATGTCACGTAATGCTGACAGTAAGATATTAAGTTTCTTAGTCAATTGAACATTGAATTTTGAAATAAACATACCCTTCACTGCCATTGTAAATGCGTACTGCGACGCGATATCCTTGAAGGCTTGAAGCTAGCAACAGCATAAACCCGACTAACAAGGTGTATATGCATGGAAACGGTGAAGCCCATGACACTATCAAATGGCCTGTGTCATTTCGTGACCCATTTGAAAATAGTATGCAATGCCCTCTGAAAATATCATAATAAAAATTGATTCAAATGAATGACTAGCGCCTATCCGGCTGACCATACTCTACCCCGATATAATACTTACTGAAACGTAATTTCATGAACACACATAGGTACTAGTAAACATAAAGATAATACAAACGCAAGTACACAACCAGCCACTTGGCCTTGAGGAAGTATTGTTTGTAAAGCCATATTTTATAAGATAATGGGCTTCAGCGACTGTTACTTAAATGTCACGTCAGGAACTTCCACTAACCATATACAGTACTAGTTATTCATAAGCATACACAGTATAGCAACTCGTGACAACGGTGACTCAAAAGGATATGATTCTAGCGAAGCAGTAATTTTGCGATATAAATGATCACGAAGTTTGGTGTTAGCGTTCTAAAATTTTATCCGCGCAATTACAGCCCTTTAATATCGCTCATTTCCTACATTCTTTTAATATTTAACGACATATACTCAAGTTCATTTTTATCGGTAAAGTTGTGGGCTGGCAATTCTCAGCCACTGTATTCTGCAAAGCACCTGCTTCTTCCAAAGCTGTCATGGCTCTGTTGAAATATAATCGCTTTCTGCTTTGCAGCTGTCAGTATTTAGGTAACCAAAGTTTTAAGAAGTTTGTTCGGTCGTGTTCATCAACAAGCAAACCTTTTATTTCATATATTTATCGTAAACATACTTTAGAGGTGAGATTACGAACGTTAGGTGTATGACTGTTGATTACATGCATTCTAATATAGGGTTGCAATACGGGTGTACCTGCAATACGTCCCGGTCTTGAGGTTGTGTCCCTGTCCGACAGTCATTTGTCCCGGTCGATTTAAAAATTTCGCATGTTAAACAATTATTTTCCGATAATATTGCATTCAGTACTGCGCTTATACATGCATACACGAAAACACACCTCATTTAGCCAGTGAAACTGACTGTTCGGGAAGGATCCACCAATGAGCCCAACGTTTTTTTTTGGGTCCTGTAAAATATTTTATACTTCAATAAGTTAGTGAAAGGACTATGCAATTTTTTTTATAATAAGGCTATGAATGTTTATAATATGAACTTATGTTATTGAAAAAGTATTTTTAAGCGGAGATGTCCCGGTCGGTGGTCGGACAGTTTATGGCAACCCTATCTAAATAGTAAGTTTTAGAATGCTAAACCAAATATAAATTAACGAAAATGTTTCTTCCGAGGAGTAGGTAACCTTCTGCCATTATAATTCTGCCTAGGTGATGAAATAATTCTGAGAATCTAGATTGCGGTAATCCAGAACCGAGATCAAGTATCCTATATTCTCCTTCCCCGTTTATTTTAAGGATTGTGAGAAGTTACAAACAGCTTTATTAGCATCCACAGCGGTTTTCCGGAAAAGAATTATTCTTTACACAAGAGTAAATTTGATTATTCTGTGTCTCTAGACTTTAGCAGAAAAGAAAAAGCTTCTATGTCTCGAAGATCCTCCAGAAATGAAAAATGAGATTGAAATTGAGGAGTCCACTGCAGAATGGAAATTTGTGGAGAGGCTGATCCCTCCTTTAACTGTTCCAATTATGAAAGGCACAAATGAACTAATGCCATCTGGTTGGAAACCGCCTGCAGGTACGATTCCACGCACTTTCTACAAGTACTGAATTTCTGTCATATAGCCGCAGACTTTTAAAATGTATTCTGATTATACATTGACATTAATGTTACAAAAGTGATGTTATTTTTCATCTGTATAATTCTAGAAACGCCATTTGATTTGCCATATTATGTACGCAGACAAAGAACACAGGAACTACCAGTATATTTAGAAATTAGTCATGGACAAACAAGGAGATTCACCAAAGTGAGATATATCGAAGGTGATGTTTGGGTAAGTACTGTCAGTGAAATGGGACTAATGGTGTGACATATAACTATCATTATACTTCGTTTATGATGTTTAAGGCTTTTGGAAAAGATCTCAAGAAACATCTTGAAAGTGTTACTGGACTAAAATTAGTCCCCGTACAAGTTCATGAAGTTGCAAATTTTGTTCGATTCAAAGGTGACTATGTTGAAGCGGTAAAACAGTGGCTAATGGCAAATGGGTTTTAAATAGTTAAATTGTTACTGATATTTTTGTTAATAAATAGTAGCTTATAAAAGACCAGTTGCATACATTGGTTCACGCTGTTGTCATTGGCGTACTATTTATTTATAATTTAGTTGCGTATATTAAAACAAAGCGACCGTTTTGCAGTTTTCAGTTGCATGAAATTGAACTACAAAAAAATACTAATAATCAGATTAATATAATATTGTTGCATGTTTTCCTAGGTGACAGTTAACATCAATCAGGTTGTTTAATCTTTACGCTTCAAGTAACACTCAATGTTGCTGTTCATTTTTGATTATTATTGCACTTTCGGAAAAGTAATAATACATTCTGGAAGACCCTTTTGAAGGAGATGCAAGCAACCATCTGGGTCTCTTACTTCAGGCAAATCAAAGAGATGTAGAGTCTTTAGTTGACTACAAAAGCGAATGAGAAAAACTATGGTTGTTGGCATAGAACGTTGGGCAATGAATAACAAAACAAACTTACGTTAAATCCACCAAACTAATAATTCCCCTATCGGTAATATCTCCACAGCTAACAATGGCCAGGTCATTTAACGTGTCTTTGACATAGGTTAACTGACGTAGAGCATCATCGTCTAAATAGCCACACTTATGGAACCGAATTTTTCTGAGATGTTGCAGGCCTTCTGTTTTGTAAAGGGAAATGAATACGTTTAAGTCGTTATTAATTACTAGTTGAAGTCCAAATGCTGTACATAAAACTAAAGAGAAATTAACTCAAATGTCGAAATCCAATATTCATAACTGCGGAATCAGTTGCGTCAATTTCTTCAATTTTGTTTTTCTTGGGATCTCTGGGCAGTGTGTTATAATCTTTATGCCATTTATGAGATTCTTTCCATCGTACTTGAGCTCCACAGCGTAATAGCCACTCAGCACAAGCAATATCAGGGCCCACTTCATCCACTCGTCCTTTATCATATCTGAATTACAACAGCTTTACACATTTGGTTTGTAAGTTCTGCGCGTATTAATTCATACTTACCTGTTAAATATATTATTCAACCAAGCCCATAAACTTCGAGATCCACATACAGACAAATGTTTTGGTGTAAATCTCTGCTAGATGAAAAAAGGAATTATCACCCAATATGATGGTACATTTCAAGTATTAAAATAACACTGTTAGCGCTTCAACTATTAATACAAAATCAAGCTCAATTAATTTGGGCATCCAAGTGCTGTATAATAAAAAAAGGTTGTCCAAAATAACATGTACTTTGCTAAGACAGTTATTTATTAACCATCTTCATACCCTTGTTCCGCCTGTGACAGAGTCGGGTCTGCGGGTCCACTGAACATGCTCTGATTGGAGACACCCCAGTCAGGTGTCTGGAACCCGCAGGAATATTGGCTGGGTTGTCTATGGGGGATGCCGGCCTACCCCACTGCTCCAACATCTCATTATACAACCAAAATATCAATTTTGACAGGTAAATCAATGCTTTGTCGGTTATAATATTGTATGGTGTCTGGTCTATTGCACAATAACAATAAGCAACAGGAATATTCCAGACCGCATGCGGGAAGTTATTTAATCAACTATTTTAAATCTGTGTCCTTTGGAGACAATATATATCTTGGCTAACAAGAGAAGTTATATTTCTACCAATTATAGGGAAGTATGTTCGTTAAACACCATAATTCAGGTTAAAAATCCACTAATGCAACATAATAAAACTTACACAAAATTTTAACGTCAACACCGTAGAATTCATATCTAAGCAGAACTATGCGCCACCGTAGTTACCAAACAAGCTTCTATCTAGGAAGTGATGTGAATGGAAGCCACGATAATTGTTTTATGAATTATTACTTCGCAATCAAAGATTCCTAACTAGGTTTTTTAAAGTATTATCCATGTCTTCTAATAATTATGTTAATGTAACTGTTCGCGCTAATCAAGACGGGTCAAGATCATATTATCGTAAGTGTAGTCGATAATAGAACTATTTTAAATTTACATTACTTTCCACAGTTGTGGTTGTTCGTTACGATGAACCTCAATGTATTAATTCAGAAGAAAATTACACTTACGGAAATGGAAAGTGTTTAAGGTCAATGATTATAAGATTTCCCTTTAGTTGAGATAGTAACAAGTGATGTTGGAGGTGTGATTACTACGTGGTTACGTCTTTGTACCATCGTGGTGTACGAAAGATTGCAAGAACAATGATGCTCACTAATGATAATGTGTTCGTCAAATTGGATGATTCTGATCCTTCTTCTAAAGTGATATTGCTCAAACAATGTGGCATCACGCCCATTTTTTATTTCATATGCTCTACAATTCTACTGTGACAGTTTTACAAGTGAGTTACAGCTGTAAACTCACAGAATATCCAATTATTGCATCATTGATTTTCTTTTTAGATTTATCTACAATTCAGTAGCTTATTATTTCTGCACCCCTGAACTAATGGCATAAAAATTATGTTTTTAAACACAGTACCCATTTTCACACCACTGGTGTCATTCTGACCGCCACCACCACAGCAGCTGCGTAAGCAAATTGTAATTAATGGAACTCAAGCTTTCCATTTATCTTTACTCTCCGGAAATTTGGTTTGTGTGGGTTTTTTTTTTTAGGAAATTTGAACTTCATACATTGCAGTTTAGTAATATAGCTGGTTAAATATTATTATACAATCAGTGACCCCTTGCAGGGTTTCGTAATGTTTTAAATTTTTCGCATTTTTAGGTTTTGTCTTTATGCATAAAATGCAATCACTTTCCTCAAAATTCTCCTTATAAATTTAATTCAGAGGTTAAGTTTAACAAATTTAACCATTAATCATTCATTTTGAAACTCACAATTTTTTTATAAAAGAGGCAAAACTGAAGGTTGTCATTATGATCACCACAACAGTACGTGTGTCTGCAGATTTCACCACATCACTTAAGGGTTAAAGTACTGACTATTCCTAAAATTACCTTGTTTGGAATTCTTCTAATTTTGATTAGTGATTGTCATGTTCTTCATGTCTTTTAATGTGTAAGAGGGATTTACAGTTTATTAACTGTATGTGTTTGCAGAATATTAAATAAACACAATCCATTTTCTTTCAGAACATGATGATCGGGAGAGGGGAGGAGGAGGCGCACTTGACCGGGGTCGCAGTCGGAAATGGAGAAAAGGTCGAAGAGGGCGACCACCACCCTCACGAGGAGAAAGTGAGTAAACGATTAGTAAATAGATTCGAAGCACATTTTTACATTACAAGTGGTTTGAGGTCCTGATTTCTGTAATACTGTTCTTTTTTAATATAGGCAGTCAGTATATTGATAAAGACGGAGATGTTAATATGGGAAATGAAGATGCATCAGGCGACCATAGAAATAGATTGTAAGTGAAAGGCTATATTTGAAACCATCAGATTTAAATGATGTTTTTTTAACTAGGGTGAAGTTGTATGAGCTACCTAATTCTTTTTTCTTTTGCAGTAACCCATACGGAGTGTCCAGAGGAAGGGGTGGACATGCTAAAGGCAATAGACAATGGATTGGTAAGTTACATTGCCGGAATACTTTCTTTTCATGTACTGTACAGAGTAATTTTTGTTATGGTTACTTATTAGGTGGCAAGGAATATCGAGACGGTGGTTCCAAGCATTATGATGACAATCAGAGTTCAGGTGTTCTGTGGAGTAAAGTACAGGTGAGTTTCTTGATTAATAATATTTATTAAAGGGTTCATATTTCTTTTATTCTATTTTTGTTTGTACATTAGGTTCCTTATGGGCGCAATTTCAGTAAGGACTTCTTACTTCGCACTATTATGCACGCATGTCACGTGCAATTCGTCCCTATAAATGTAAAACAGATTTGTATTATTTGAGAATTTAGTTTTTTCTCTGCTATAATAATTTTGTTATATTGTAGTATCAATATGATGGTAATTCTGCGGTGTTTTTTGTGGATAATAAAGTTGCTGCTGTTGCTATTTCCAAACTTAACCGTCAGCTATCATCTCCAGACGGACCAAAGGTTCATTACCGTTCTAAAGATTTATACAGTATTATACTTAATGTATTTACTAATTGTCTAATGAGTCGTAATGATATTGTTAGATTACCATCATTGTTCGTCCATCACCACCTCCGACAGTTGCTCTTACTAATGAAGTAGTGGACACTATAAAAGTAAGTCTTTTGAATTTTTTTTCGGATACATTATCCTTGACATGTTGTGTGGAATAGTCATTTGATGTTTGTTTTTAGGGTTGTGTTAATAGGAGATTTACAACCAATTCCAATATTCTCGACCTAAGTTATTTTCATTTAGACCCTGGTAAGTGGAAGCTAGTTTATGGTCTGCATTAACCCTTGACAATCTAAATCTAGCATGGCATTTTCTATCAGTAATGCGATCATATTATCAAATAAATGTAATAGTCGATTTGAATTATGTATGTTATACACCGAGTTTGAATGAATCGTAGTTGTGGTTTTTGTCTTTAAGTTTTATTTAATTTGTTGTTTTTGTTATAGTGTTTAAAAAAGAGGGCCTGTTTTTACCCCTAACTAGACCGAATGTTATGAGCGTTGTGGTGAAGACTGTTAATGAAACGGCAACAAACGTAAGTAGTATTAGAGCGATTATATCTTTCAAATGTAACCGTTTTGCATAAGTGGTATGTTTATTTTATGTAGCTACAAATACTAGAACTTACTGGAAACAAACTGAATTCGTTAGACCTTTTGAGTAATCTGCTTAAGAAACTATCTGGTCTCCGCATTCTTCTTCTTGCTCAGAATCAAGTAGGATTAAAGTAGTTTTCTAACTCTTGTGGTTTGCAATACTTTTGATACCTTTGCATACGTTCTAGTAAGTTTTTAATTAAATTTTAGATTTCACGACCATCTGAATTGGATAAAATCAGAGATTTACCTCTGGAGGAACTTACACTTAATGGAAATCCTCTTTGTAGTATTTACAAAGATCATTCTGATTATGTAGAGTAAGATATTGCAGCTTTCTAAAATTATTGGCTGTTAAGGTCCACCTACTCATAAAAGTCTAAGTATCATTGTCAAAGAGTTGCAAATTGGATGCTAGATTGATGAAAGTTTTGTGGAATTCTGTAGTTAGTTCTTCTTCAGGTGCATTCATGTATGTCATTTCATCAAAGTTCGCTATATTAGAATGACTGATGAGCGAGTGTGAAGGGTCTGACTGCTGAATGTGTGCTTGGGTTTAAATGTGACAGTGGCAAACACTTCTAATGGAAATTTTAAGAATCATGTTTGAATAATTCTGATCCTTGAAACTTAAGTTTTTGAATTTTGGGGATGATGTTAAATCCCCTTTTTTTATTGTGCTCCAAAGTGACTGCTCACATATTTGATTGATTTGACGACAGACCAGTTTTTGTGGTTGACATCCTGGTGAATTTTTGAAATGATGTCATTACAACATGCAATATGGCATCTGGCACTTTTATCTTGAATTTGTTTCTGTCATCCTGATCCACAATGATGGCCCGTGACGGTATCAGAGCCACACCGAATGTGGTCGTTTACCATCAGGCACGTTGATTGGATGTCAGGGTTGAATTACAGAAGAGTACTTCGACAAATATATTTTTTTTGAACATATCTGTGTGTTGATAACTTTCGTTGATGCCAGTTGTAATCTTAACGTTACAAACAAAAGTTATATATTTTGAAATGACAGTTTTAATCAATTCTGATATTGAAAACTAATAACAAATTTTTGAAATAAGTACTTGCCAAGTATTATTTTAACCCAGATTTTTGGGTGAGATTTTGGTTTTTAGAGCCACTTTATAAGAAGAATAATTTTTTTCACATAGCGTGAATGGTTAAATGAGAATGTTATGACCGAATGACTGTGTAATACTACTGCTGTAAGAATTATGGCATTTATTAGCAGAACTTTGATAGAAATAACATTTTCGTAATTTTTTAAATTGCAAGACAAGAATTTCGGCTTGAAATTCCGCAAAGCTCTTGATCTTCTTCTTCTATGTTGATTTTATCTTTATGTGCATGAAATAAGCATTGTGAGCTATAATTCGATCTTTGCTGTTTTTATTAGTGTAGTTCGTAAGCGCTTCCCAAAACTAACCAAATTGGTGAGTATGCGATAGTTTTACTGTATTTTTAGGGACTGTATGAGGAACTTAATTCCATTTTTTTAAAGGATGGAGCTGCACTTCCAGTGCAAATCAGTTTTGACATTGAAAAGACTGTTTCAATTCCGTCTTCACAAGTAAGTTTTATTGAAAACTTAGTTAATAAGGGCTGTGATTAACATTTTAAATCACTCGTCATAATATTTCACGAATACTGATATAATAAATTAATTTCTACGTTAACTTTTGCTCATAGGGAAGTTTTTTCGTCAATGAAGAAGCCAGGGCGGTTGTCATCGCCTTTTTAGAACAGTAAGTTCTGATAGTTGGATAATATAGTGCCAATGTTAATTAGTATATGTTCTCTACTCCTTTGTTTCTTAGGTATTTTGCATTATTTGACTCGCAAGACAGACAAGGTTTAATACAGGCCTATCATGACAACGCCATGTTTTCAATGTCTGCACTTAGACCTTTACAGAGGTAAATGTGGTTGTCTAAAATTTGGTTTCTTCCGGTATTGGAAGTTGTGGCAGTCTTTAAAGACAGTGGGACTGTCACAATCGCGCATATTCCTAATTTGCTAAATTTTTAATAAAACTTGTATAAGATGACAACGCTTAATTTGTTTAGTGACCCCTTAACTACAGCGTTAACGAAAATTCTTCAGAAATTTACTCGTGGTGTATAGGCCCTCAATGGACCCTTTAAAACCATTGCACCGAATGTAATACTAATAATAATAATACAATTAACTAATTGATTTGTATTGTAGAGGGGCCAATATGTCTGATTATGTGCACAGCAGTCGTAATTTATTGAAAGTGCCAGACTCTGGTAATATTTTGAGATACCTTCCTTCTTCTCCTCCTCCAATTTTCCCCTATTGATGATAATTCCGTTCTTACAGACAGGAGAGCTAAATTGTTGAATACTGGCAAAGTTGACATAATACACGCCTTGAAACGCTTGCCAAAAACTCAACATGATCCATCATCTTTTAGTGTAGATGTTGGACTTGTTTCGGTTAGTGACATTCTTAACATTTCTAAATCGTGATATTTAATCGTCTAAATTAAAAAAAATATATATTTATAGCCATCCATTATAGCATTTTCCATTTGTGGAGTTTTTAAAGAAGGTAATAATGATGTGTTTTAATGGAAATTCACATTTGATAAGCGAATGATTTATGTTATTGTTTTTTTATTACAGTGGAAAATAAAATGAATTCCTACCCTATTCGAGCATTTAGTCGAGCGTTTGTTCTTGTACCACAAGGGGCCGGGTAAGTGGTATTTGGTTCTTTCCTATATAATTTTCTTTTTTTTCCCCGCTGAAAACTGCTTGTTTTAATTATAGTAATCAGAATTCTATCTAGACACGATGTGTATCTTTGTTAGAATTGAAATAGCTCATGTTCGTTACAGGTTCAGTATTGTCAACGAATTGCTATTAATTACTTCGCCTACAAGTGAGCAGATTAAAGCTGCTTTTAAAACTCCAGCACCGACACCATCTCCCAGTCCTATTCTTGTTCCTACAACTGACGATTCCTTACGGCAACAAATGATATCTTCCTTTGCACAGCAATCTGGAATGAATGCGGACTGGTCTGTTAAGTACGTAATCACAAAACTATTGGTAATGTACTGTGTTTATCGCATTAATTTAATGGCGTAAGTCACCTTTCAGACAGTGGTTATAGGGTTGTATATTCCCTTTCCCCTGTTGAACCTACATCCTTGAAGGATGTACAACTTTGTCTACATCAGTCGTCCTTTATCTGATGGAATGTGTACACGTTGTCACTTGAACTTAAACCCCCACGCCTACTTTTTGCAAATAGTAGCCCTTTTTCCCGCCCTATGGCAGGGTCGGGTACCCATTTAGATCCCTCTGGGACACATGGGGGAGGCTATTGGACGGTATATTGACAAATCCTGCTGTCCAACATAAACTGCAAACACTACTTTTATTTATGGTTGGCCAACTGTTCGTTGGGGCACTCAACCGATGCCTAGGGGCGAGCTCCTACACCTGGAAATTTTAAACCTGATGTACTCGTTACGTTGGAGAGAGGGTTATCTACGTGCAAGTGGTATCGTACACCACACGGGGCATATCTCGCCCACTACGATCCAGTATCGAACCTGGAACCACTAACGCACAACTCGAGGACCATTGCGCCACTGGGGCAGTTCAAAAGAACCTTTTGTACTTGTACTGGAGACGAAACAGAGGATGGCAAAGATCACAGGTGGAGAGGAGGGCTGTGGATTATGTGGGGACGAAGTGGAGGATGTTAGGCATGTGATACTGGCTTGTCCAGCGCTGGACCACTGCAGGAGGGGTTGGGGAACCCCCGCCTTGGAAGAGGTTCTGGGGGTGATAGGGTCTGGGGTGGAGCGGCTGGAATGGGTGCGGAAGGCAAAGGTGTTGCTAGGGTGCTGGTGGAGATCTAGGCAAATTGGTCTAGCATGAAAAATTTCCCTAGCAAGGTTTCCGTCACAAAGGATTACATATTCATATATGCGGAGGTCGGCTTCTCGGTGTAGGAACTCAGCCTCCTCCGGACATCAGTAAATTACCTTCAGCAGTAGACAGGTCAACATTAAATCAACGCCCAGTCGAACAACTCATTTTAGATTAAATAGATGCTTTTCATCTTTTTTCTCCTTGAAATCAAGACTTTCGATATGATTCGGTACTAATTAGGTAAGGAATCCTGTAGTTTTAAGCAAGTGCCAGATAAACATGGAGCTCCAAGCTAGGATTATTTATCTACTCGTGGGCATTCGTTTCATTAATGTTTGGAGAAGGCGGACGTTTGTGTGCAACATGCGAAACATCTTAACCACCACTTCCTTTTGTAGTTGTCAGTTTAACAGTCTTGTACGAAATAATGATGTAATGAATGTCTTTCAAAACTCTCGCTTTTATTAAAATTGAGATTTTTTTATTATTATTCTTTAAAAGGTGCCTCCAAGATAATGAGTGGGATTATGACAAAGCGGCTCACGTTTTTACAGAGCTTAACGTGAGTACATTGGGATTCATTACGTAAGAAATTGCTGCAAAGTGGACACTTGTCAGTGACGTTTTAGAGTTGCTTGCTTTGCTTTTAATGGACGTTTTTTTCTATGTTAGGCTCAAGGCAGAATTCCACCTGAAGCTTTTCAGAATTAAATATTTTACGACACCATTTCACTGTTTGTCTACAGTTTTTTCATTAAAAATAGAGCACATCTAAGTTTTTGTTTTGCAATTGGTGCCAATATCACCCTATTTTTTTGTATAACTTACATGACAACAGACAAATATGTGTATATACTATATATAGGTATTTTGAACACAGTTCAATGAGTGTAATAAACGCGATAATACAAGGATTTGGAACGCCACAGTGAATAAGAATTATCAAATTTTAGTAGATATACACCTTGACCTGGATAGACGTGACTACCTGCGTAAACCTCTTCGTGACTGTCTCTCCTGTATACCGGAATAATGACGGTCATAGGCAATCGTTCCAACCCTTGCTTTTTAGCTGAAACTCCTCTTTCAACGTCATCCTTTCCATTTTCTGGAAACACAGGAGTAAATATAAGTCGGACAGGGTATTTTGACAGCTCAGTTGTCTTCAAAGCCGAAGATACTCGCGATTTCGGTGGAATTGCCTCCCTATTTTAATTCCACTCGGTGCAGTCAAACTAATATTTTCTGTTTAAATACCTCGGGATCATGAAGGATAGGGCAGGGTCGGACATTTTCACTAGACCTCATCTATCCCACACAGTTTCCTCCACCATATGCTTTGATCTTCCTCTGCCCCGGGTGCTTCCAATAACCTGCATCCTCGTGTAACCTACCTAACCAGCTCCAGCCCCCCCTTATAGCATGCTCATATCATCTCTATCCTTGTTGTTGTTTGTTGGAGTTTAAGGTCCCGTAAACTACAAGGTCATTAGAGACCCGTCCACTGTATAGTTCTAATGCATATACTGCACAGACACTACACTAATACGACGATTATTGGGTATTAGCAGTACCCAGCTTTCCCGAGCGACCACCCATGTCAGTACTAACTGGGCTTGCGTTTCTTAACTTCAGTGATCAGACGAGAACTGGTATGTCCAACGCAACTCGCCGCTCCCACCTCTATCCTCTCTCGCATAAAGGGACATAGTACTCCCCCTATAATCAATATATCAAACCCATTCAATCAAATAATACCAACCGTCTTCGTCATCATCGTCGTCGTCTTCATCATCTTCACTTTCACTAATATGAACGCTAACTTGTGTTCCTGATGTCTTTGTCCACTCGAAGTAGACACCAAATCCAATGTCGTAGCTATCTGTTGCAAATTCCCAAAATAAACAAGTTCCATCTTCGTGTGTAGGAACGCGGACCTGAATATATAAGAGAGAAAATGATGGAAAGATTTGGAAATTTGTGATTGTTTTTAAGAGCTATAACACATAATGGATTACAGGATGTACTCACAGTAACCGTTTCGCCATGACCAACTTTTATTATGGAATCGCCTCCTTCTTTCTGAATGGATTTCTTAAACTCTACAATGTCTTTCCTTGTCCACATCGATGCCGGTTTCACCAGGCTTGACAACTCTGATATGTGAAAGTAGATATGCAGTTTTAAAAAGGGAAGATTCGAAGTTTGGCAATTGAAAGGACGAACCTGATGACTGTTCTTCACTACTGCTGCTACTACTACCGGTGCTATTGCGATCGCCATCTAAATGGTTGATTTTGCCTTTATCATTACAAACGTCATCTTGGACCACGTTGCGAGTCTGTTGGTGCTGCAAACTATTCAATGTCTGCTGCTGATAGACTTGCTGCATGTACTGCTGATAGTGTTGTTCCTGAAGTTGTCGTATTAGCAAAGCTTGCTGCAGAAAAGGTAAATATTTCCTATTAGTACTCAATAAATCATTTTCAATTGGTTTTTAAAATGTTCAGTTAAGAATTCACCTGCTCTGCATTTCCAGGAAATTGTTGTTCAGCGTACGACTTGAATTGCAAGTACGTTTGTTGATTGAGAGCATCTTGGATTTGTTGCCTATGTCAGCAAGATTAATAACCAATTAATACATTTGTAGTCAATGTGGAATTTTAATACCGGTAAATATTAACTTCTGTAGTTCCAATCTGTGATGCTCTTGTTCTTCTCGCCACCTGGCCTCTTCTTCTAATTTCTGCTGATGTCTTTCTTCTTCTTCTTTTCTACGGAGTTCTTCTTGCTCTTTTCTACAAGAAAGTGCATTTTTACTCATTAATGTGCTGCAGGACTAGCCCAAGGTCTACATCGAAGAAGTGTTGCAAATCTCACTGTAAACGTTCTTTTTCTTCAAGATCTCGTTTGTGGGCTTCCACATATGGCCTAAAGAGTGGACACGCGTTGTCCAAAATTTTAACATAATCCAACATGGCATCCTCTCTGGACATGTTATTCAAAGCTTGCCACGCTTGTCTGCAAAAGATTCAGAAAAACATCTTTGAGATCTTAAATTCAAAATTCCTAAAACGCCTTACATATTTTAAGGGAGTCTGGATTGTTATGTGGTTTTGTTTGTTTGTTAGTGTTTTAGGGCCCTTCAACTACAATGTCATTAGAGCCCCGTCCACAGCATAGTTCTTATGCAGAGACTGCGCAGACACTACACTAATGCGACGATTTTTGGGTATTAGCAGAACCCAGTTTTCCCAAGCGGCCACCCATGTTAGTAATAGCTGGGGTTGTCCTGCTTAACTTCAGTAATCAGACGAGAACTGGTGTGTCCAACGCAATTCGCCGCTCCCTTGTTATGTGGTACAGTATTACAGTCTGCCTATGTCTACGTCAGGTATCAATCTAGATATTTAGACACATAAAGAAGAGTAAGCAATGTGGGATGGATGGAGACCTAGTTGAGGACCAGAACCTGCCACTGGCAAGATAACCGCACGGTGATGATAATGACGAAAGAGTAGGCAGAGATATAAAAAGCGCAAGTTGGGCAATGGCTTCCAGATGGCTGGCTGCCACAACCCTACATAGTTCGTATTTTAGAGGTGTCGAGACAGGTCGCTTTTTTGTTTCGTTGATGTTTTAGGGGCCTTCATTAGACCCCCGCCCACTGTGTAGTTCTAAAGCAGAGTCTACACAAGCACTACGCTGTTAAGACGATTTTTGGGTATTAGCAGTACCCAGTGCTCCCAAGTGGCCACCCATGTTAGTACAAGCTGGGGTTGCGCTGCTTCACTTCAGGGATCAGAGGAGAACTGGTGAATCCAACGCAATACAGCCGCTCCCGGGGAAGAAAATGGGTGTAAAGCAAAATCAGTAGGACCTGATCTGAGGAAGTTGATCCCAACATACGCCCCTGCGTCCTCTTACTTTCAAAGCAGCCCATAAATGCCGGTTTTTAGTAAAATGTGTTAACCACAGTGTAGGCCCCCGTCTATGGGTTACATAATCCTTTATACCAACTGTCGCGATCGCAACATTCAGTTAACACAGTCTGGATACCTGCGATCACGACCAATAACATCTAAATATCCTACTGGCGTTGCTACATTTGCGTCAAACGGCCCATGAGTTATTTGTTTTGATCTTGCCACTAATTGAAGCCTTTCGCCATAAGAAAGATGTAATGCTTTGCCTTCTTTTTCTATAGGAAAGAAAACCAATCAAGAATTACATAATAAATAGCAACACGAAGATTATACCGCTATCAACCGCATCCCGAATATGCGACTCTACACCAAATTTCAACTTCTCTATTAAAGTAGGTGGAGATATTGGTTACTAACTCTTAATTGTTATTATAGATTATTGTACTAATATTTTAAATTAAATGCAATTGTCTAAGATTAGGTTAAGAGCGGAATAATCGAATATTTCTTGCTAGAACTCTGGGCACTGTATCCAAAAACCCCCAAAGTAATTTGATGATTACCTTTATGAAATAATACAGCCAATTTAAATAATTCACATAGTGGAAATCCCCAACTTTCTAAATATGAATTTTCAGATTTTCTATTCGATTTATGATTTTCTATCAATTCATTACTGTTTTCTTCAGTGAAATGACGATGATTAACATCGTGATTTGATGAGAGAACACCATTGACATCTGCCATGATGGCTAAAAGTCAATTTACGCCCTTAGTGAAAGTCCAACAACATACACGCAACACAATAATAATATAATAAGTTGACTTAAATACTTTATGCCAACTGCACACCGACGTTTTCTTACTTAAGTCATATAATTGCCAACGCTACAATATATGCATCACAAACAATTTTTTTTCTTTGGGGAGTTAGCAAGATATTTCGAAATTCACCATTAGAGGCGCAGTTGTCGGCGATGCTGACGTAGCAAGACGAATAAAACGAATCGATTTGAGCAGACGGTTAAAATATCGAGGATTTCTATACTTTATGCCATACCCTTGCAAATTAACTAAAACTAGCCCTCCTTTTTTTTTTTCATTGTTTAAACTGCATTCCACTAGAAAGGTGGACGTGCCACAGCGGTTCCATGGTGTAATGGTTAGCACTCTGGACTCTGAATCCAGCGATCCGAGTTCAAATCTCGGTGGAACCTTCTCTTTTTTTTCCACCACTCCTTCGAAGTTTTCCTACTTTCTTTTCCCATGCGCTCGGGGAGCCTTAAAGTATTCAGGTACACCGTACGCCTCCCTATGAGGTCAACTAGCCCATTTTTCTCCTAAAGCAGAGACGGGTACCCATTTCGCCCCATTTGGACACGTGGGCAATCTGTTGGGTGGTATTTTTACGCAGCTGGCTGCTGACTTAATGCTGCAACTTGTCGGCCTGTTTTGATTCACTGGGGCGCTTTTTCTTCACTACGCCAGGGGGTGAACTGATACCCTTGGGAACTTTGTCGATCTACTGTCGACCTACTTGTTCGTTTTCGTGCAAGTGACATCGCTCACGGTATGGCACTTGACCGTGGAAGGCACGCCGGGATCCTCTCTCTCGCCCGAAAGAAGGCGATCCGCCAGGATCCAGAGTGGAGCCTGGAACCACTGACGCAGTAGTCGAGCACTTAGGCGCCACCGAGGCAGGTTTTCTTCTCTGTAAGTGATGGGCGCCTAAGGCCGATGAGCCCTGTGCTGTCTTAACAGTAATATGTGCCTTTGGGCAAAGCAGTGTGTTGGGACCCGTACGACAAATCAACAATCAATCACAGGAATATGTAAATGGTCATTTAATATGCACAGATTAGCATGGGGTCTCGGGGCATGTGTCCAGCGGGCCAATACGTTAAGACGGCACTGGATGAGCTGTAATTTTATGGGTTCCTGCAGACACTCGAGCTGAGTCCTGATAGGGTGATAAGTCCCGAAATATCGACAGGTTGTTACACTTTATTCCTCTACATCAGTGGTTCTCAAACTGGGATCCGCGGTCCTCTAGGGCAGCGTTTCTCATAGTGCTCTGATGCCCACCAGTAGGCCGCGAGAATCTCTTGGTGGGCCACAAATGTTATTGCTTTATATGTATCTGGTCACGTTTCTTCACGTAAGTGGGCCGTACGCTGTTTCCAAGTGGGCCGCGATCAAAAATGTTTGAAAAACACTGCTCTATGGGCAGAGGCGTCGCTAGGTTTGGCGTCACCCCCCCTTCCTCGAAAGAAGCCGTACTGTCTGCTATACTCCTTCTGTTTTGGTGTCAACCCATTTGTCATGGTGCGAGTGGTGTCACCCGGTGCGGCCCGCACCCCCCTTCCAGTGACGCTACTGTCTATGGGACCGCTAAGAGCTTTGAGGGAGACTGAGAAGGGGGTCACTTCGTTGAAATTTTGGGCTATTTTCGATTATTGCCATGCTTCTATACCATGTGATGGCAATGATTTGCCGTTTTCTGAATAAATAATTGTTAGTTCTACCTCCTCATCTCCCACGGGCAGTCTCCTAAGGGGTTGACCTGTTATGGCTGCCTGGCTTACACCCCAACCCACAAACTAATCAAACAAACAACAAATTTAAAAGGTCTGTGGGCCATCTCAATAATTGTAAAGGGGCCGCGCAAAGCAGGAATCACTGCTCTACCGTCCCACAAGAATTTTGAGACAGTAAAATTCGAACTTCCCTAAATTATATTCTTGCATACTGCCCTCTATTGGTAACTATGAACTTACAGTTCTAATTCGATATTCTAGCTCTATATCGTAATTATTTTAGTACGTGGTGACATTTCAATCTTAAGAAAAAAATGTCAGAAATAATATTTTATATGCAGCTGGCTGGTTCAATATTGGTTCTACTTTTTCTTGTTTCTCTAATCAAAAGACGTGTTGCGGCAGGTAAGTCACAAGTCTGCGTTATCATCGTATGTCAAAGAAATACTCGTCACCCAATTTTTTTTATTAACTACTGTAAAAGTTGATTTTAAACCAACCGGTGTAGAATCAAGTAATATTAAGTTCAGAAAGAAGTTCTAGAGCTTATTAAACCTAGTTTGTTGGTTCAGTAACACCATCACCACCCTGATACACTCGTACAAAAAATTTGTAAGAGGAAAATGTTGTAACGTTGTCAGGTAGAGTCCCAGCGTTGGTGTGCATGGAGGTAATTGGGGTTAGACAGTGCCGAATTTTGTTTTGCACATGTTTCAAATTTCGTTTTTAATATTAAGCGGCAGAGAAGGCAAAGACAGTCTCAAAACATGTTTAGTACTTGAGAACAATTTCTGAGTTTTGATTTTTATAGCATCATAAGGGCAGAAAATCAAGTTTTACACATGCAATTGTTGCCACTTCATGGCCATTCCTGTCTAAAGAATGATAGGTTTTAAATATCATGAGGTAACATTGGATTCCCATATTAACAAAATAATCCAATTTTGATACCGTATCACTAAAAACCCGCCTCGAAAATAGCGTGCTCAACTACTGAGTCGGTAATTCAAAGTTCGTGACTGGATTTGCATCTTTCTGGCTAGAGAGAGGTCCTGAGTGTGCCATCCGTTGGATTTGAAGTTAAGTCGTAGCCCTTTGCAGTGCGTACGATGTCACCACCCATTTCACAAGGCAACGATTAGATGGGCAAAATTCCCAGGTGTAGGAGTTCGCCCCTTGGCGTCGGAGGAGTGCTCCAAGGAATAGTAGGCAGCCGGCTGCGTAAAATTACCGCCCATAAGTCACAGAAGGACAAAAATGGGTACCCAACTCTGCCATAGACGGCAACAGGGTTAGCAAGTAGTACCAACTGGAACCACTGACCCTACAGCTTTATCAGCACCCCCCTTCCCCATCATACTCATCTTGTCACACTTCGTATGTTTCTTACTACCATACCGTTTCTCTCTATTACACTTAATTGCGAATATGAATTGCATTATAAATAGATCCAAAAGATGAAGCAGAAGAAGCGCCTGCTAGACCTGCAGCGGCCAGACCTGAAGGAAGACCACAACAAGTTCGTAGGGTAGGCGGTAGTAGAGTAGTTCGATCCAGATTACAACGAGCCAGACAGCAACTTCGAGAAGAGGAACAATATGAAGACGAAGAAGATGACGATGAAGCTCAGGTGGAAGAAGAGTTGGAAAATACTTTCAACATCCCAGAGGGTAAAATTGGGGCTAAGAAACGTAAAAAACTGGAATTGAAAGCCGAGAAACGAGCACAACGAGAGGTAAAAGAAACTGATAGAGTTATCGATAATAAGCTAAAAATTCTCTAAATTTGGAAACTTGATTTCCAGCAAGAAATGCAAGAAAGAGAAGAGCGGCAACAACGTCAAGCCCTATTGGAAGCGCAGAGAAAGCAAGAGGAAGAGAAAGAACGTTTAGAAGAAGAAAAACAGGTACTTCACATTTCACCCTCTACTCCTTTTCTTTCACGACAAGTTATGAATTTCAATTTGACTATTTATTAACTAGAAAGAAGAAGAGAAGAAATTGAAAGAAGAAAAAGAGCGTGCAGAATATGAGGAGTATTTAAAACTGAAAGAATCTTTTCAAATTGAAAGCGAAGGATTTGATCAAGAAATTACAGAAAAAGAGGTTACTAGTATACCTACTTAGAATTATTTTTTTAAGTAATTTGTTAAAAGGTTTATTGGAAATACTGTTTTACTCCTTTTCCTAGGGTCAAAACCTTTATCAGGAATTTATTAACTACTTAATGGTGAGCTTGAATTATGTCAATATTTTTGCACCTCATTATCTAAAATTACGTGATTTTTACTTTGTCGTTTTGTTTTATCACAGAAAGAGAAAGTTGTACTCTTGGAGGATTTAGCTGTTCAGTTTAAACTTAAAACTCAAGATGCGATCGATCGGCTAAACGCAATGTTGGCCTCTGGAGATATTTCTGGGGTTATTGATGACAGAGGCAAATTTATTTACATATCAAAAGATGAATTAGAAGCTGTTGCCAAATTTATACGGCAAAGAGGACGTGTAGCTATTAGTGATTTGGTCGAAAGTAGTAACATATTAATCAATATGAATCCTAATCAAAATAAAGAAATACCTGTGTCATGATTGTAATTTGCAGTGCAGTAATGATTCACTAAAGATAACAACCCAGAAATGAACGGCATATTTTGGTGCCATACACAGGAAGACGTTTAGAGCCACCTCGGTGGTGCAGAGGCTCGTGGCAACATACTCAACTACTGTGTCTGTGACTCCAACTTCAATACTGGATCGAGGCGGTTTGGCCTCTTTCAGGTGAGAAAGAGACAAGTCCTCAGTACACCTTCCGTCGAGTGGGAAGTAAAGCCGTGATCCCGTGTGGTATGTACGATGTCACCACCCTTTCTACCTACAACGATTAGATTGGCCCCTCCTGGCGTCAGTGGAGGAAAAATTGCCCCAATGAAGAAAGAATGCAGCTGGCTGCGTAAAACTTTTTCTCCCATGTGTCCCAAAGGGGAAAATGGGTATCCGGTCCTGCCATAGGCAAGAAAATGATTAGTACTTTTGTTCAGGAAAGAGGCTTTTTATAAATGTCTGAATTCATTTCAGGTCTCTCAAAGCCCACACTTTTCACTGCTTGTGGATGTCTTAATGAGAGTCAACGGGTCAACCAAAGTACAATAGCTGACCTAAAAAATCCCGATGTGTTTCTCTCTGCCATTATCCTGGATATCTGCTTGATTTATTTATTTAACGTAAACCAAGCTCTTATCCAGGAGATCGGATCTGAAGGACTGCTAAGCTCCTACTGTGGAAACTTAACCTTAATCACACAACTTCACCCGTTCCTTTCAAGAAACTCGCAGATATACTGTAGGGATCCTTAAACGTTTTAGTTCCAGGTGCCTAGAACTGAAAAACTATAGTGATAAAACCAGAGATGAAGACTGGACCCCATGTGCCGCTCCTTAGCATTGTGGCCAGGGATCAGCACGAGATAGTTTGGGATTTGGGAATACTTGATATACAACAGTATTAGTTCTGCAGACTCATTGGTCCTGGAAAAAAGATTTTTGGAGGAAACTTGTGATGGTTGAGCAGTTCACTAACAGGTGTCGAACAGAAACACCAAGAACATGCGGGTTCTAGTCCTCCACTCCCACCTATCTCCTACTAGGTCCCCATCCATTCCACATAGGGGAGCGGCTTATTGCATTGGCCACACCAGTTCTCGTCTGATCACTGAAGTCAAGCAACGCAACCCCAGTTAGTCCTGACCTGGGTGGCCGCTTGGGAAAGCTGGGTACTGCTAATACCCAGAAATCGTCGCATAGGTGTAGTGTCTGTGCAGTCTCTGCATTAGGACGGGGCTCTAATGACCTTGTAGTTGAAGGACCCTAAAACACCAACATTCACTCCACACACTACCACGTCCTTACTTCTAATAACCGCAGTGGTTGTGAGCCCTCCAAAATAACAACCATGTCCTTACATACAACTATTTCCCACGTCTGCTTAGGTCATTCCCTACCCCGGGTGCTTTCTATAGCCTGCATCCCCATAATGGACCCAGTGAAATCCTCTCCTCCCCTTTCACATGCCCATATCATCTCAATCTATTCTCATCCTCCATATGCCCTGTCTTGCTTATACAGTAAAACCTCTCTATGGGTACACCCCGTATATTGGTACAAATTCTTCAGGCACCGATTTTCCATCCATAGGCTATTACTACCTGTCTGATGGATACACTTTGGCTGGGTCCCCCGGGTGTACCAATTAGAGAGGTTTCACTGTACCACAGAACCGCTCCTAGCTGCGATTGATAGCGAAATTCCGCTCCCAAAAGTGTTTGACTGCACCAGCCTCCGTAGCTTGACTTCAAGGTGAGCAGTTTTCAAAATGACTAACGAAACTACGTACCTGGGTGACGTCATCAGGTGGTTTGTTGTTGCTACCTTTATGCCCACTGTTGACGCCCAAGTATTGTGTAGTGGTTGTTCGAGTGGGATTTCAATGGAAACATGGAGTTAGCACTCGTATCATTCATTATCTTATCTTCTGTACTCCTAGTAACAGGTAAATAATATATGGTGTTATCTAACTTATCGTTAAAAAATGTATTTAGAAAAAGTGAAGACCAAAGTTAAGGACCGTAAACGGTAATCTTTAGGCGTGGCCATGGTGAGGACGCGTTATGTTACTATTTCCCAGTTTTTGGCAGTGAGATACTCTGCCTGGGTTGTAAACCACTATTTGAATATTGCGGTGTACTGAACCGTTCATATGATCCATGGTCAGCCAATTCGGAAATTATCAGCACGAGTTTCACACGATGACCATGCTTATTTACTAGAATTCTATATTCCTACCTGGTCTACTGATAATTCAAGTCGCATATTTTGAAAATCTGTGTAATCTTTTAACAGGGCAGATTTACAATGTTCCAAAAGATGCTGTTAGATGGTGTGCCGTTGGTGATTACGAATTTAAGAAATGTCAAGACTTCGCTCTTGCCGTCAAAAGTAGTGGTAGATTTACCATGAAGCTGGAATGCGTTAAAGTTTGGTCTAAAGATGAATGTCTGTACAAATTGGATTCATTCGAAGCTGATTTAACGGTTTTGGATCCCGGCGATGTGTTTATAGGTGGTCGCTATCACAGTTTAATTCCTATTATGATAGAAAAATATGGACAAGGTGAGTCATTTCTTACAGATTCAGTTTCTTTATGAAAATGCTTGTGAATTCAAGGGCGCCGTCAAAAAAAAAGGAAGTCAAACGGCCAGCAGACCCTTTCCCTCAATGATACCAGGACAAAACAGCTAATGAGATCTTCCTTTCCCTTAGTTCTCTCCCGATTATTAAACTACGCCAGTGAAGACGTAAGAGTTAAAGTTTGGCAGGCAAAGCAACAACTAACCCTTTTCCTACCCACCCAGCCCGACTTCCCATCCGACTGAGCGAGCGACTTATTGCGTTGGACAAACCAGTTCTCGTCTGATCACTGAAGTTAAACAACGCAACCCCAGCTAGTACTAACATGGATTGCCGCTTGGGAAAACTAGGTACCGCTAATACTCAAAACTCGTCCCAATTAGTATAGTGTCAGCCACTGCATTAGAACCACGCAGTGGACGGGGCTCTAATGACCTTGCAGTTGAAGGGCCCTAAAACACCAACAAACCAACCCATCTGACTGAAAGTGCACTGCGGCCGCTCTCCCTTGTCCGTCCGAAAGAGGCAGTCCATATTGATCCAGTATCGAACTTGGCTTTACCTATGTGTGACCAGCAGTGATATTGTGAGGTTATATAGCGGCGTCCTTGGCATTTTGTTCAAATACGGACTTAATTTTATATTTGTTATAGGAGCAGAAAACTTTTACTATGCAGTAGCGATTGTAAATCGAACTTCACCAATAAGGTCAGCTCTAGATTTTCAGGGCAAAAGAGCCTGTTTCACTGGAGTAGGCCAGATGGCTGGCTGGGTTTTACCCATAGCTTACCTTCTGGAAAACCACATCATGGAAATTTCTGATTGCAATAATCACTTGCGTTCTGTTGCTAAATTCTTTGGCTCAAGTTGTGCCCCCAATGCTCTTCTAGACAAGAATAATCCAACAGGTAAGAGACACTTTTTTCAATCTGGTCACGTGTAAAAATTCTGAGACTCCATTAAATGATATTGCAGGCGATAATCCACTGCATTTATGTGAGCGATGTGGAACTGACCACCAGACGAAGTGTTTGGATTCGGATACGTTTGCTGGTTTTGGAGGAGCATTTCTCTGCATGAGAGGAAACAGAGGAGATATTGCCTTTGTCAAACACAGCACGCCATTTCTCATGGAATCTTTCCAAGGTTTAGGAGTTAATAGAAATGATTATGAATTGGTTTGTCCAGCTGGATCGTCCCGTGCGCCTCTTAATGCCTACCAGAATTGTAATTGGGGAAAAGTGCCTTCACATGCCTTGGTGACTTCTTCAGAGACGTCTCCTGAAAAAATAGTAGCTTATCAGAATTTTGTTAAGGTATATAGCTTACTATTTATTATGTTTGTGCCACGTGAGATGCAAAAATCGTAATGATTAATAACTATTGCAGCTAGCGGTTTACCTGTTCGGCTCCACTCAGGACGGATTCAGACTGTTTGAGTCTGGTGGAACTCGATACGGAAATAATTACAACTTGTTATTTTCTGATGATACAACTCAAATCGAGTCACTTGTGGAAGAAAAGCAAACATTTAAAAGTTACCTTGGTAATCTTGTGCAATATAATCCTTATTTTAGGTAATACTCTATGTTGTGTCAACGAATTGTTTGTTGTCTTTCAAGAAATGCTTGACAGCCAGTCGTCAAATTTTCCACAAAGCCGTGAGATGGGAATTCTTGAGAATAAAATATTACGTCTGCGCCAATGTCCAGTGGAATTAGTGAGATTCTGTGTCGCGTCTGATATAGAGATGAGGAAATGTGTCCGAATGAGAGTAAGTTGTGAAGTCATTGTCATATTGCTTTTTTTTTCTTAATTTACTCATTTTAATTCATAGTAGTTACCCTAAGCTTACTTTGCCAAGAACCACTGTCATTGGTTTTATGGGCACCTGATATGGGAACTCCTCTGGATGACAATTCTGCAATTAAAAATGAACGTTACAGAAATGTCTGACAACTTTGTTGTAGTTACAGATATGGTCAAGGTGGTGGGTAGTAATTCGTTGCGTTTCTGAATTGCAAACCGTAGATTTGTTGTCAGGAGAATGTGGCAGGGTCGAGTGTGTGTGGGTTTCAGCCCTCCACTCCCGCCTATCTCCCACCAGGTTCCCGTTAATCCCACTCACCATCTTATCCTTACGTGCAACCTGCTCTCACGTCTGCTTTGACTGTTGTCCGAACCCCAGTTAGTCCTGACCTGGGTGGCCGCTTGGGAAAGCTGGGTACTGCTAATACCCAAAAATCGTCGCATTAGTGTAGTGTCTGTGCAGTCTCTGCATTAGAACTACGCAGTGGACGGGGTTCTAATGACGTTGTAATTGAAGGGCCCTAAAACACCAACGAACCGAAATACAAAGTCTGTTATAGTGATGGCTGTTAATAACATTGTCAGGCGATTGCTCTGTTGACTGCCAACAGACATTTATACCACGAGTTTTAGCCATTTTTGGTACCCCACAAACTTTTGGAGGGGTTGGATTCTGGCGGAGGTTGGTGGAATTTTTTGAGGGCAGAAGAATAACCTCAGTCATCTACTTAGCAAAACGATGTTTGAAGGGCAAAATGTGGTAGCGAAGGACGACAATGATGAAATTGGCACATGTTTTAGATACGAACCTGTAATTTTTGAGAAATTTCTGTGTTCTTTAATGTAGACTGCCATGCGAGCTCAATTATTAAAGCCAGAAGTTCTCTGCTTCCGTGGTAGAAGTCAAAGAGATTGTATGCTTGCAATCGCTACCTCTAGTGCAGATTTAACAATGTTGGATGCTGGTGACGTTTTCACAGCTGGAAAGTAAGAATACGAATATTCGTAAATCATCCTTATGCAGTTTTACTAGCTATGGAATGGGTTAAGCAATTATTTTTCTTGCAGGGACTTTGGTTTGATCCCCATTCTTGCTGAACAGTATAATTTAGATGGACCTTACTTCTATGCTGTGGCAGTATCGAAAATTGAAGATCCAGATAGTGATTTGCTTTTTGTGAGAGGTGAGTAAACTTTTATGAGGTGCTTCTAGGATTCATTAGTTTGTATTTTTGAAGAGAGGTATATAGGGAAAGTAACAACACTGCTTTGGCAGTCATAGTTTTATAGTTGTTATCAAATGTAATTTTTAATTTTGTTTAGGGAAATTCACTTGTCATACAGCCATAGGCAGTGGTGCTGGTTGGATTATGCCTGTTAGTTTCTTACTAAAAAATGATAGGCTTCGCAATTGGGGATGTGACGGAACACGTGCAGCTTCTGAATTTTTTCAGAAGAGTTGTGTTCCTGGTGCACTTTCAGCCGAATACAATCATGGATGGAAACAGAATAATCTTTGTGATTTATGCCATGGTACCAGTGCCAAGGTATGTCAAAGAGATCACACGGAAGATTTTTTCGGATATACAGGCGCCTATCGATGTTTAGTTGAAGGTGGTGGTCACATTGCCTTTATCAAGCACACTACCGTTCAAGAAATTGCTGATGGCAACAATAAAATGACTTGGGCAAGAAACTTACTGTCTGAGGATTACGAGTTGTTGTGTCGTGACGGATCCCGTAAACCCATCACCGAATACGAGACTTGTAATCTTGGTATGGTACCCGGTAATGCGATGGTCACACGTCCTGGCAATGAAACGGCCATTAATTATTACATAAGCTTATTCTTGTACGCCCAGCAGTTTTATGGTTCAAAGGATAATGAAGAATTATACAAATTTCAAATGTTTCGGTCAGAATTTCCTTACAATGATGTCATTTTTCAAGATGCTGCCCAACAGTTAGTGCCCATACCTCCAGAACAGCAGAATTATTATGAATATTTAGGATATGATTTCGTTCACGCTAAGAAAGCCGTCGACTGTTCTGTTGCTTCAGTCAATAAGAGTTCAATTTCCATATTGGTGTTTCTTGTCTTTTTACTCCGCTTTACAGGAATTATGGAGTAGTCCTGCAATAAATTAGGAATTTTTAAAATTTGACTTGAGTATAGGGACTCCTAGAACATTCCATGTTGTTTTTAAGAGCATATGGTAGCTTAACAAGTTACCTTGATTTTTTTTATATGCAGTGCGCGAACAAGCACAGTTTTGAATATTCTTGAAACAACTGGACCATAATGACAACAAACTGTTAAGATATTAGCAGCACATAGTTGTGTCTGTCATTAATTTCTTGCTGTATAGTTTGTAGCTAACTTTCTATCCGTCCATAACACATTGTGAAAATAAAGCAGAATTATTTTAACTTTTTCAAATACGTTAAGATGACCTGGAGAAGGAAATGCCTCACTCGCGACCAAAGTATTAAGAGGTGATAGGTCGAGTTTCATCACAAGACCAACGTTATAGCTATTCAGTCACCTAGAACTTCAAAAATTAGTAGACACTTCTCTTAACACCCACCTGTCTTTTTGCACCACTTGCGTTAATCACTTTATGAGGATTCTTGATATATTGCGACGAAGAGATAAATTTTCAGTAAATTTCTTGATATCACTGCCTGTTATTTCAACTATAAATGGAAGCGAAATTGAAATTGTGCTTTTTTTTTACTCAAGAGAGAAATATTTGTTATTTTTTGCATAAAATAGCACTATTTTATAACTTAAATAGAATCTCCAATATGTACATTGTAAATATTTTTCTCAATTAGGAAGTATTTTTATATAATTGTGAATAATGATTTTATACCATACTGAGCTGTTATTATTATGTTGATGTAGAAAATTGTGTAGGTGAATGGGCCCTTAATAATGTAATCGTTGCACCTCTGGCAGCTCGATATGCAAAGATATTTATCAGTGACTATCATAAATCTGAGTATTTTGAATTTTTGAACTCTTTAAAAAAGTTTTTGAAACGCCATAACTTAAGGTAGGTTTTTAATACACTCAATGAGATTTAATCCAATTTTACTAAGGAAACCTACGGGTATTTTGAAAGGACGAATGATGATGAATTAATTGTCGATATCGGGATATGGGATGATGTTTTTAGTTAAGTTTTGATACATGTATTTACACATTTTCTTGTAATAAATGATTCCAAATATTGATTTCAGGGTTTCATTTTTGGAAGAATGAGTCCGAATTAGGAAACTTAACGTACTGTATGTCAAGCCTGACATTTTTTTTAAAACTTTCCAACCCTTAATGAGATGCACTTTTTTGGGACATCTTTTACAGTCCGAGGAGTGTGTACTGTATACAATGTTACCCACGCCCTCTGAGCTATTATGTGACAGACAAATTTACTTAGTCCTTTCCCCCCATTTATCCACCGACTTCGGTCAGCGCCATTTTTACGTACTTCGAGCTCACGGGGCAAGTGCGCACTACCAATTGCAATATCGTCGTCCATTTCCACAAGTGGGAAGTCCGTACCTAGATGTCGTGTCGGTGGAACGGTTGATGACCGGTGTTATGATAGTCGGCCTGCAAGGAGGATGTTTCCCGTATGATGAATGAAACCTAAGGCGAGTTAAAAAATTTGTTATAATTCTTAATATGATAGCATGCGTAGTGATTTAATGAAGTGAACTTAATATTTCTGTATCAGTGTTGCCCTTATCAGCCTTTTTCTGCATTGTCTAAACGCATAGGGCCCCGAGTGCCCCGTCCCGTGGTATAGCTAAGTACAAAAGTATATTTTGAATACTGAAAGACGTAGTCTCTAAAGCACTTAAGTCTAAAACCACAGCTTGGAGCTTACAGAAATTTTTTCCGCACCCCAGTCTAACAATCTGCCATGGGCCTCGTACTATGTTGTTACATCCCTGACTCTTTCTTCTTTTGAAGGTATCAGTTGTTGTACGCTATTATTGGCATAATAGTAGTATGCAAAAACTGTAATTAGTACTGCAAGAAGCTACATCACGTCCAGTCCTCAAGCATGTCATTGAATGCCAACACCTGAAATTAATCGGGGGCGGGGGGTCTCCGTGCAATACTTCAGGCGGAAGGCCAATTCAGTTGAAAACGTGAGCCTTTCAAAGCAAGCAGCAGGAGATTATGAAAAACCCCAGGGTGTATGCTCCAAAGTCTATTGTCGGCAGTTATCAATGTCCACCAAAAAAAACCCCTTTCTCAATACACTCCAGCTCAATGAAAGCGATGTCTGCTGATGGCATATGGGTTTTGGATTCACAGTCGAATTCTTGTTGTCCCATTTGCTCTTTCAAACTGGTAAATGGTTCATACAGAAATTTGGAGCGGTCAAGAATATAATTTTACTTTTAACATATTGAAATGTGGGATGAGCAGCACCGGTCCTATAGGTCCGGTCGCCGGTGTGCAAATATATCGAGGCTCCCTCATTACCTTTCTTTCCGGAAGAATCAGAGCATTAAAAATTTGGTGTTGTTTTTAAATTTGAGAACGTGTTTTTTGCACACTTTGAACAAAAGTGTGGTCCGGCCCTGGGAATAAGTGCCATCCTGTACATATGTCCACGACTGAAAAATTAATTTCGAACTGCTCATCAGCACAGCAAGAGCTCAATCCATTGTTCCAATATTCAAAACGCTTGTCCATTGTATTCCTGGAATAAAATAAGTAGACGTACTTATTGACATTATCAACAACTTTGTCATAAAAGCTGAATTTATATACCGACCTGTCAATGGCGGAAAACGGTTTGTCGGAAGCCTGAGTTTGAGAATTATTAGTGGACCAAAGAAATGCACTGGTATGGGAGTAGTTGAGAGACTGTAAGAAACGATTAATGGAATATTGGCATGCTATGACCAGCTGTGCTACTACTTCTTGTTTCGTTCTCAGGAGCACTACCAGTCAATGTCTGATGTGAACCAGCACAAATTGCTCCCAAGTGTATACATTAGTCCAGAGTTACCATACCAATGTTTTAGACTTTCATTAAATTTCGCGTCGGCAGTTACTTCCTGTTTGATGGTTATAGTTCAAGAATTACTGTGGAAAGCAACATTTCGACTGTCTCAGTTTGAGTGAAGTTATGCAAATGAAATGGTAACAAAGCTCTAAAACTTTCTTCACAGCTGTTGTTTAGTGACCATTGTGTGAAATTAACATCTGGAAAGGGTTCCCAATGCTTTTATTAAAATTACAACCTACATACTATGCTTGCATGAACAAAAGCCTTTTCCTATGTGACGTTAGAGAGAAATCGCATTATACTATGCACTAAATACGATGCTGCTTACTTGTAAGGCAACCGGAAGTGGAATGTGTTGTGGACAACATTTAAATATTATCTCACCCTGCTCCTATAGATAACTAGGGGATAAGTGCTAAATGACTGAATAAGGACTTTACTATTCTAGGAGCCTGATGACCTTATTTGGTCTTGCTAAGGTCCCGGAGTTGCCTATGGTCAACACTGGCACAAAGAACATTAATATTGTGGAGCTTCTTCAAAACAGCTAGTGAGGGCTACCCTGTCGCAAACAATCCATAAGGGAATTTAATTTAAATGTGATGGATGGCGAGCTAATGCTTAGAATTTTATTCACTGGAAAACGAATTAATTCAGTAAATTCGCATCCATGTTAAACATGAAAGTCTAATGCGTAACCTCTATATCACATTTGACATTTAAATACTGGAGTCGTTGTCGCATTTACGACTTTTCTCACTTTTGGTTTGGCAACATATCCCTATTGGAGAAATTCCAGTGTGGAAGAACTTCACGTAACAAACAAACAAATAACCAAATCTAGGTTTTATCTGCAGCCTCCGGAATTTAAGACATGCATCGTATAAACGTCGATGTACAGTATTCCTGTCTATAAAATAGTATAAAAATAAATGTTTCTTAATGCTTCGTAGGCGTATTTGAAATGTACTGTATGTAGAGACGCGGATTGTTTACTGGATTCTGCAATATTTGGAAAGAAATGTATAAGTAATTACACGTAAAGCCATCCAGACATCTTTTGTTGACCGGTTTAGTAGCCGAATCTCCCGTGAGGACTATGGTGCACAATGAATCATAAGAAACGACAAAAGAGGATTGTAGTATGGTCATTAATGTTGTCCAAGGTCCTGCGAATGAATTCACTTTACTGTAAACGTCTTTATCTTTTCACCCATCCTCCTATCCAAGTCGTTTTTTTTACTTCTTTCTCTTGATGTGGATTCATGGGTAAGTTCATGAGCACTCGACCCTACCATTGACAGGAAACGCAGGTTAGAAGACGATGAAGTTGCAGTAATCGATCCATAGTACTGACTTGCAATTCACTTTCTGGGAGGCATTACTTTAAATAGGCCTCTTTCTTCATCCCACAATATGCCGACATCAAGACGGCAAGGTGCCACACGTGGAAACGGGATTTGTGTCGGCCTACGCCTACTTTTTACCTGCCAAACAATATTACCACCCAAGGGACCACAGTTCCACTTTCGACAGCAAATTTACCTTTCTGTCTCAGTCATTAGAAAGGGACTTCATGAATTTCAGCTGAGGTTAGATTTTTGTTTCGAACTCACTGAGGGAATTTAATTGACCATTGAGACCCCCGAGGATAACTCGGTCGCCTCGGTAACTCAACTGGCTCTTGACCCCTGGCGGAGACCAGTGACTGCTTCGGGAGAAAGGGAACCGTCGTTTAAGCTGCACTTCAAAATTCTTTCTACATCGAGACGAATATACAGTACGCGTCCGTTGCTAATCATTTCAGGTGTTACAGTGCGCTTTTCCTGGCCCCAGTGGCGGTTTTAGGCACGTGCAAACTGTGCAAATGCACGGGGCCTCGCTTTTGCAAGTTGCAAATTTTTGGAAAGGGCCTCTCACTTTCAATTTGCACAGGGCTTCGCGTATGATAGAACCGCTACTGCCTGGCCCAAATAAATCAAACTAAATCTGATGTACTAAGCTGTAGCAAAAATACCGCATTAAAGGAGCTATAATAGGTCATCATAAATAAATAAATCATGGAGCCCTTGTTACAAATTACCTAATTAACTCTGATAGAGGAATGCCATATTATAGAATAGCATCTGTTCCGTTCCTAAACGGAAAGTGGCAGTGAATATAACTACCTGCCTACGTAAACAATTAATTTGATTTCCCATCATCATTCATTACCACAATAATAAAGGATTAAACATTATATGAGACCTACAGGCCGTGACTATGAGGCTACCGCTGATGCTTCCCCTTCTAAGAAAAAGGGCTGGTCCCAATATTGGCAGCATCCTGCAACAGGTTCCAGTAAACATTCTGTCCAACATATCTCTCATACTGCCTTAGGTTAATCTACAATTGATTTTTCATGATATTTTGAATGAACAATTAAACGACGTTAAATAAACACAGACTTGTATTTGATCATGTCAGTCATACCTCTGCGTGGAATTATTTGACGCCGCCGGCACATGTAGACCATTTATGAACTATGAAATCAACCTACTTGTTAAACATGGGTGGAGTTCAGTGTCGGACCAGACAGAAAATTATACTGAGGAAAAAGCTACAAAAAAAAAATGCCAAAAGCCATTGAAAACAAGGAAAAATAACAAGAAAAAAACGAAAACAGGATTATTTTTTAAATGATAGTCTGTTGGCCCACAGATAACGACTGTCCATAGGGGAAAGATCCGTGCCCTTTATCGGCCAATTCAACCCTGGGTGGAGTTGTACTAAGGCTATGAACTGTAAAAGAATTCCTTGTCTAATTACACTGTACTTTTTCTTCCTCGAAAATATCCTGGCATTTAAGCGGAAATAATATCTCAAACACTTCTAGTTTAAGATGGGTGCTATGATCTGAATAATGTGAGTTTGGAAAGTTGCCTGAACTAAATGTGGTTGAAAATGATTTCTTTCTCACTTTTTTTTGTACACCTATAAAAAAAAATCCTCTGATGACGAATGTAACAGCAGTAATGACTCCGGGAATGATTGCGCGATGCCCACAATTTTTTTTTTCAAATTCATTTGAATCAATTTTTTGTTGTATTCGCCCATGACATTTTATTCACCGCCGCAGTAGTAAGTAGCAATAGGGACAAGTATAGGCTGATGACGCCATTTACTTTACTGCATTGATAGTAGTGATGGTGGTGGTGGGATGACTGTCTCTGAGGACCCTAGTATCGATCGAAAGCTTTTGCCAGTTTCTAATAGGGACTGAAAGGGCATAGATACACACGCGCACAATCTACTCGCCTACAAACACACAGCGTACGTAGTATCTCTGATCATTCAATAATACGAGCTGTGCAAGCAGGCAAACAACTTGCTTCTGACTAGTGTAGTATAAAAATCGACCCGTCATCATCAGACTCTCGAAATACGCTACCTTACCCCCTCCCTTCCCTTGCTCTTAACTGAATTGAGTACAATAAGGCAACTGACGTATACCTATAACACCTACCTTTCCACTCCTCTCTCTTCTCATCAACTATCGGATCCCAAAACTGAATTCCGACGTCGTAAAATCACTAGCAACAGAGGTGGTGTGTGGTGTGTATGTGACGTCTCCTCCTACTCCTTCAATTCGACGGCGCATCATCGTTGCATTTCAATGGATTTCATTGAAGAAACCTTTTCCTCCAAATTATGTGCACTCGTTTAGTTCGCCTGCTGCATCTCGGTTCTCAATTGCTGTTTTAAATGGATAATTTAATCGACAATTAATTGGCGGTTATCTAATCGCGTACAACAATTCAAAAAATGCCACTTTCACTACTTATTTTATTATCACCATCATCATTATCATCGTGATTTTCGTATTTCATTTCTCCTTCTTGTAATCATACGTTGACGGTGTTTCTAGTGTTCTTCAACTGCATGAATTATATCAAAAACCTGAGTCCGTCGTTCATCTTTAGATGACACTACAAGCTGAAACTCTATATTGTTATTATAATAATAATAATATTTAATATATATCAAACTAGTTACTTCTCTTTTATCTCTTTGTGTCAACAATCTACGTTATATTGTTGGTGCTGTTCTTCATAAACACATTCCCTGCAAGATTTATAAACATTTTGGATTGGTGGACGTGTAGTGGCTCATCGTTGTCTCTATCTATACGGGTAATTGCATTTTATATCTTATGTGTTCACTGGTCTGTGTCTGTGTCCAGTTAGAGTAGTCTATGTGCATAGAGATATTCTTATTAGCGTAGATGGACAGTCCATTATCATTTGTCTGGAATACCTACAGCATTATCCTGCGTAGTCTTGTATAGTGTGATTTACATACAGTATACAGTCATAGATTTGTTTCAAGAGGATTGTCGTCCGGCAGCTCATACTTATCAATATGTTTGCAGAAACGTCAGTGTCTTCACCTTATTTACAAATTGCTCAACAATCCTATCCGCAGAAATCCATTAAACCAGACCTTTCTCTCTCGGTCCCCCTCTTTCCTAATTCTCCAAAACCTCGTAATTGCAATCGTTGTGAAGTTCCCCAACTGCAAAGTATAAAACGATAAATTTAAGATGCTAATTTTTACGTTCACATGCAAATCTGTGCAAACCGCGACTAATTCGCTTAAATCTAATATCGGATAATCCCGAGTTGTAGGATGTTTGTTTATGCTTTGCTGAAGGATCCCCAGCATCCCCCCTCCTGCACCCACGGATCAATTCAATCTGCAAATAGGTAGTTCAGATTGATGACGTTTTACTGCATTTTATTTTGAAAGGAAATGTGAGATTAGATGACTGTTACATGTGGGATAGGGACTAGAATTGGCTTACAACGTCGTCCGTTATTTATTCGTAATAAGTCTGACGTCAACCGCCGAACTATAATCGTTATCATATAGGCAGTGGTCTTCAAAATTTGTCCACTCACTGAACCCTTAGAACTATAAGGCTTTTTTCGGGGAACTCCATCACACCCTTAGAAAAATATATCTCGCCACAACTTTTTTAGTTAACCTTCCGTCCACAAGGTGACGATTTCTGGCACACACTACAAGGTGGGGGTCTGTCATTACCCCAAAAAGACTTTTTGATTTTCAAGGCTTAAATATTCAGATTAAGGCCATTATTATGGATATTGAATTAAATACCATCAATATAAAACTTTAGCAATGAAAATAATTTGGAAACATGCTGTAAAAATTCTATATTACTCAAGAAGACAAGACATCATCATCACCATACCCTTATCCCACCTATGACAGGGTCGGATCTGCAGGGATCTCCATCGTTATGGACATCCTGCTCCCATTTCTGCCTTAGTAGCCAGTGTTTCTGACCAGCCAACCATGTTGGTACTAACTTGGGTTGCATTGCTTAACCAGAAATAAAATATGCTAATTACTTAGGAGACCTGCCAACTTCCCTAGATAGGTAAAGAAAACATCGGAGAACAAGTACTCAAAGGTTGGTTAAGATTGGAGAAAGTGGTACATGTGTAGACACAATTTTGTAGGTCTGGGGTTTGCCGAGACCCCACCTTGTGGACGGAAGGTTAATAAACACTACATATTACACACACTACACATTAATTTTCCGAATTTTTATTTTGACTCGCGGAGCCCCCAGAACGCGGAACCCCCACAGTTTGAAGACCACTGTCATAGAGGATCCTACATTCTAATTGTAGGGAGTGCAAGCAACTCATAATCCATCTTGTCCCTCTAAATGGACACACGGGTGATATATTGGACGGTATTTTTCCGCAGCCGGCTGCCTACCTAAAGCTACAACTCCGCTGCTTATTTATAGTCGGTCTAATGTTCGAGCTCCACCGAGCTCCTACACATGGGAATATTGCCTCATCTACCCTTTGCATAGTAAAGTTCTTTTATGTGCAAATGCCATCGTACATCACATGGGACCACGGATTTACTTCTCTTCCGAAGGAAGGTATACTCGGGTCCTTCGTCTCGCCCGAAAGAAGCCAACCCGACCGGAAGGTTAGGATTATAGTAGTGGGAGTTTTGAATAGTGTTGGGTCGGAAAGAAATTGGGCAAATTAATGGCGAGGCTTTGTTAATGAAGTTTGTCATCACTGCACCGATACGTTACATACTTTTACATCAATACTTTAACGACCGTGTTAAGGATTGGATATCCTCAATGGATAGTTGGGTTGGATAGAGTATAGAGTTCCTAATCTACCCATTTTTCCTGATACAAAAACCTTAAGAGGATAGTACATTTACCAGATTTGATTAGTTGGTGTTTTAGAGAGCCTTCAACTACAAAAGTGCCCCTTCCGCTGCATAGCTATGTTCTCTATGTTATACTAATGGGTTGGAGAGTAAGCCAAGCAGCCGTAACAGACCGAACCCTTAGGAGGCTGCTCGCAGGAGATGAGGAAGTAGGTGTAGAGGATGTAGGAGACGGGAAATTTGCAGCACCCAACATTCTCTACCACCCGTGTTAGTACTAGCGTGGGTTTGCGTTGCTAACATCGGTGATCTCACGGGAACTGGTGTGTCCAACGCAACTTGGCCGCAAAGTTGTAATGCTTTTAGGTAGTAGCGGTACCCAGTGTTCCCAAGCGGCCACCTATGTTAGCACTAACTGGGGTTGCATTGCTTAACTTCAGTAGTCAGGCAAGGGCTGGTGTGTCCAACGCAAAAAAGCCATTCCCGTAGATTTACCAGTGATACTGACAGCCGATTTAAATGGGCACACACACTTGGTTCCACAAATGGGATAAACGTTTAGTGTATCGATTTATAGGTAAACAAAGACACTATTGGAATTATAGAATAATCACAAGAGAGGGATATATGGGATGTCAACTTAATTTTACGGAGAGATAAGATGGTGAGAATATCAAAGAAAGACGGTTTCAGATTGCAGGAGTTAAACATGAGATTGAAAGTGTATAGTTCAGAAGGGGTTGTTGATCTCAGCGACAACGTGATGGTAGGATTAAACGGAAAGGCTGGAATGTAAGTTAGTTGGTTGTTCAGTCAGCTTCTAAACTCTGAAGCCTATCTACGATGCTGAAGGGAGGGGATATGAGGAGGAAGAACTGGTCTTTTCCACCTGTACATTTGATCGATATCTTTTTCCATGTAGAAAGTGTTGTTTAACCCGTTATGGCGGCGTCTTACATATTGGACCCATATAGGTATTGAGTGAAACGACGACGAGTGACCCTTAAATGATAGATGGTGTTGAAGGACACATTTTTTGTTTAGGACAGAACGGCGTATGTAGGAATTTGTGCGTAAATGAAGAGCTTGCGGTTGTTTGCACCACCTGTATGAAATGAAGCTAGGAGGATAATTTGAAATTTGATGATGTGTCAGGTACCATGCAGTAATATCACAGTAGGAAACACATGCAGAGTAAGAAAATCAATATCAACCTAAAGGTACTTTCATTTACCATGGAGAATATTGCTGCTACAGTTAGTTTCTTAATGTTATGGGCCCATATATTGTACGCGAATTGTCAAATGACTGACGGATATGTGACGTAAAGTCCTTTATTATGCATATTGAAATGCAGAGAGAGTTTCATTAAGGGACGGTTTTTTTCAGTAAGTTGCATATTTTGGGGCAGTATGAGAGTTTATTATATTATCACCAGTATGTCAGATATAAAATATAAATAATCGGTGGCTTTAAGAGGGAATGGTTTCCAAAACTCTAACGCTTGAGCCAGTTTTACATTAGGGTGAATAAGGAGAGAGGGAAGTAAAGAGCTTCAAGAAGAATGCCTATACTCTTAAAAATCGTTGCCATAAATTACCTCAGGCAATTGGCAGTAACTTACGAGGCCATTGAGTAGAACATCTTGGAGATGTAATGACGTCCTTCCCTCTTTTTGGCGGGATATCTGCAGTGTGGCAATATCCCATTAGTTACCTTCAGTAGTGATATTACTGTGACACAGGGATGTAACGATTATGACAACCGCATCCCGTTTATATGGTAGTTGCACTTTTTAATATTACTGCGTGGGTGGGATTGTCATTGTGATTTCGTCGATTCATTGCCAAATTTTGTGGTGTTCAGTGCATGGAACACTAATGTTTAGCACACTTAAACATTTGAGAAACAAAAACACATTTAATTCAAAAGTATATAATATATTCAAGGTACGCTTAGGTAAATTTAATATTTTGCATCTTACATTAACAGGTTATAGTCCAAAATTTAATGGCAGTAGGGATTTTTCGTCTGATGAAATCCTTGATTGAATATATTCCTAAATTTGAACCTAAAAGAAACAAAAAACATTTAAAATGTAGGCCTAGTTTTTTAAAATTTGGTTCAGTGGTCTCAACACTGGTAATTGCAAATCGCCCGAAAAATAAATTTGCATAAGACGAGGTTTAGGCCCTACCTGCGCAATCAAAATGAGTCTGTATGATTTAGAGCTTTCTGTACTCAGCCATGTACTGCATATACCTGTAGTAAGTTAAGATTTTCAACCCTTTCTGAAGTGTAAACATGTTTCAATTTAGAATATGTATATACAAATTATATATCGTTCCGACATATTATCTGATATTCATTGCCGTGTTATTTTTCCTGCATTTCTACTGTTATATTAAGCAATAGTTTCCTAGTCCTTTTTACTTTTTCTTAATATTAAGGGTGAAGTCCGAATCCGGCTGTAGCATGTAATGATTTTTATTACAAGATTTTAATTATGCAAATATAGCTCTTGAGAAGCTCGTTTGGCACGACACAAGTTACAGGAGATACTCGCCTCGGTTGCGCAGGAGAAAGCGTGCTCGATTACTGCGTCAGTGGTTTTAGGCTCGATACTGGATCGAAGTGGGCTGGCGTCCTTCAGGCAAAAGAGAGGTCCTGAGTGCGCATTCCGTCGGATGGAAAATAAAGCCGTGGCCCCGTTTGGTGTACGATGTCATTTGCACGTTTAAGAACCCTCTCTATTATGCAACAGGTAGATGAAACAAAATCTCACGTGAAGGAGGAAAATCTTCTGTTGGCGTCGCGTCGGTGGATTGCTCTAACGAACGGCAGGCCGACGATAAATAAGCGTAGGGTTGCACGGTTGGTCAGCAGCCGGCTGCGTAAAAATACGGTCCAACATATCACCCATGTTCCACAGAGACAAATAGGCATCCGACTCTTGTCATAGGCGGAAAAAGGGTTAGAAATTGCTTTTTGCTTTTGCTTGCACGACTGACAAGAGATGTACAGTAGGTGGCATGAACTTTTGATTTGCTTGGAGAAAGCCATGGTAGACCACTCCATTCTATTGAGGAAGCTACTGTCTATTATAAGATATCCGGTTCCAGATGTATAGTGAAGAAAAGAAAAATCAATACGCACATAATTGATACAATTTTCAGTAAAGTAGTTGGTCGAAATTTATTCTTTGGGTCTGACATGAATCATTACCTTAACGTTGATTGGGTAGGAACTGGAAAATGAAGACGCAATAAAATATCGGGATTGCATAAATACAGTATAATATATCGTCGTTGTCAGGAGCGGGGGTGGATTATTCAGGGAAATAATGGAAGGTCTGGGAAGAGGAAGATAAAAAATGTGTTCTTAAGAGATTTAGTAAGTCAAATGTTGCATGCTATGACCAAGTTCTGAAAACAGATAACTGTTTGGCAAACTCGAATGTTAGTAGTCATGTTTAAGGGAGGACAAGAGAATGCGACTGGAGTAGTGTAGTAAGACTTGATTAATGTTCCGAATAATTTAAAGACTGGTGTAGGTGAGATATTTGCTAAAGGACCACACCAATCCATTATTGACTTGCATTAATCCACCAAAGAATCTGCTGGGTTACAGACAGTGTTAGAGATCTAAAAATTTCAATATATTATACGGGGCATAGTCATAGTTACACCTGATTTGGTGTCCTAGAAAACACTTTATGTGAATCATTATCATCGATAATGAGGCGAACGTGCTTTTTAGACAAGAGGACGTGTCAAACTTTACGCCAAAGCTTGAATTGGCTCTCAACGACCCTGAGAGTCAATCATTTGAAATATATCTAGGTTTTTCGGTTGTAGGCTTTACACCAAATGGGTTAAGATTGGAATATCTTTTATTTATTCATGCACATTCTCTTTGCTATGCTGCATCAACTACATCAGTGACTGAACTACATATACACAGTACTGTAGATAGTTTGCCTTGGGTAATCTTAGTCTTCGGATAATCATTTCCTATGAAAATAGATTTAAAAAAATCTGTATTTAATACCTAATGCATATAACTTACATCTGATATTGCCTCTATCCATAATGATGCGATCGGTTTTTAAAACAATATTTCTCTGGGTGTACGTGTAGTGATAAGGCATTGATTAAAAAAAGAATGAAACTATGGAAACTAGATTATTTTCATTAACGTCTGAAAAATTTTGCAATCGCGCATTTTTATTACATTGCTTTCTGCTTGGATTCACTTCGTCAACTTCATTTCTATTTTAGTATAACTTTGGTTATTTATTCTGCAGTTCTTACCCGTGCACTAATCTGAAAAAGTGTGGTTTTTATCGATTTAGAAAAATCGTCAAGCAGATTATTACATGAATAACCTTTCCTATGCAGGATAGTATTCAATTTAAGTATAGTATCCATTTTTTTTACCAAGTAACTTATTTATCTTCTTGAAAGATGCAGTGTTCTTCATCAGTATCTCGCCATAGAACGGTCATGCTTTTTAGTTAAGGTGTACCTTTTAGACTTACAGTACCTGCGTGCTAAATTCAGCGTGGAAACAGTTTCACTGCATTTTAAATTTTGTTTAAGAAATGAAAATTTTAAAATGTTTTTTATCTTATATTGAATCTTTACAGGCACTGTTTCAAACATCATTTTTTAAAACAATGTCTTCTTTTTTTTCTAAATTCGAATAGAACCGAAAGAAGTAGTTCCCAAAGAAACTAGTTCTTAAGCTGGAAGATTCATCCGCTTGACAATGTGCGCTGCCGCGAATTCATCAGGACGTTCTCCGTCTGCGTCTCCACGTCCGCTGCAATCCGATTTTAGACAACATCAGAGTCTGGATCAAAGAGAGAGATCAGAGACGCGTATTCTTCGATCTCCAAGTCGCGATTCCGTGACAACGGATTTATCTTTGATGTCATTGTCCAGTCTTGGTTCCAGCATGAGCAAAACACCGGCTAAAATTGATTCCACGACCATCCCATCAGTACCGGAAGTGGTGAAGAGCAACTATCGCATGTCGGCGGCGTCGGATGACCGGCAGTCATGGAATGGAACGGATATCGAAGACCTGGGTGATCAAAGCGAATCTATTCGTGGTCAATCTCCAAATCCGGATTCCAGTTTTAGCAGAGGCATTCCAATGGTTGCCACCAGTGTCAATATTGGTAACATGCGCAGCAGTAGTAGTAGTAGCATTCGAGGAAGTCGGAATAACTTGCAGGTACCGTCAGAGCATTATGGATTGTTAGGCTCTCGTAAGGGAATAGTGGGCTTATCGGAGACTCTCTTTGAAGAAGAGAGTGACCTCATACGGTCTTGCGGGGCCCTCTCGTCTGTTCTGGGACTCAGGCGAAGTTTCAGTACTAGTGATATTACTCAAACCACCCAGGCTGATCCGGATTTGCTAAAACCATCAGCATCTGAAATAGTTTTGTGCAGTAGTGGGAGTGGCGGTGCTGGAGGGCCTCGTGATGACCTGTCCACTCAGGGGCGCCTTGATTACGCATCACGTTCCTGTTCCACGTGGGTGGCCGTTGGTGATATGGCATCGACTTCGCAATTGCCTTCGCCGCAAGGAAATCCTGGACAGGTCAGTGATTCACCGGCCATTACCGCTGCGGAATTTGTACGTTCAGTGAACAAGAAAGTTCGACAAACGTACATTAAAAGACGGCTTCTCACCACCTATAAGGCCCTGGAAAGGATAGCCCAGAGTGAATTGAATTTGCAGGCGTGCAAATGTGATTTGGCAGCTTTGGGCAAGGTGTCCAAATCTCAAGTGTCTAGGGAGATTCTTAAGCTGTTACGCAAAGATTTTGATCCTCATGGACCAGGTCTTTTGGGTGCTGTGAAAAGCTTGAGTTTAACGGTGAAAGACGTTGAGAGAGAAAAGGGCAAACCTCTTACCAAATATGAAAGAAATATGATGATATTTAATTGGCTGCATAGTCTCGAGGACACCACTTATGATAGATTATCATAAACCGTTTCAGACAGTCACCGGTGCTATATATAGGGCAACGTAGAGTGTGGACCAAATGAATTTAAAAAAAAATGTTCAAACTAAAGCAAGTCAATTTAATCCAATTTCAGGGTCGCAGACAGTATTATGTCCAATGGACTTTAAGGAATGACTGCATAGTAGTAGTAGGTTCTGTGTGGATCAAGTCTATTATTTGTTACTTTCCATGTTTGCTTTCGATATCATTTAATTTGATAATGACATATGGTATGTATGAATTACAGACAAGCTGTTGATTGCCGTCAGAAGATGTACTTACTACTACTGTATGTATTGAATCGTAGATTCAGTCGATGTTTACATTAGTGAGAGAAATCTGCTGCGACACTTTTCATCTTCCATTACTGTATTATGTGATTTTTTGTGTATGATAGAAAACTATAGGGATTGATGCATATCCTGTCCAAAGATTTCTTCCTACAGAGCGATTTTCTTCTTATTAAAAGGGCATCTTTGCGTCATTATCGTTGATAGTCATAAGGAAATTTCAAAGTAACACGACAGCGACTAATATCGATTGCCATTCGCAGTTTATCTTGGGGGAAAAAAATTTTCTCTTGTTTCTTCTTTCTTCAGTGTGAATTGTTAGTTGTTGCTGCTTTTATTTTAGAAGTTGTGCCATGAGGAATGCTTTTAGAAACGGTACATTTATTCAATTTCAACTTGAATCTGTGCCCTTTAAACTAATAATAATAAATTCATGCAGTCAGAGACTTTCATCATGCTCTCTGATTAAAACCGTAATGCAATCAGTTCGAAATTACCGCGTTTCTCTCAAGTTCTCTCTCTCTCTCATCCTCAAATTTCCATTTCTTCGTTATTTCATTATAATTACAATCATAGTTGAGTATTTTTATACTACGTTTTGCGATCGTCATTGCATCAGTTTTAGCTTTAATCTTAGTGAATGCGTAGCACATTAACTTAAAGTGGATACAACCATGATAGTTTGAGAGGCGTATTATTCATTCGAGATTTTGAATTTCCAAATGATAGTTGTTGCATGCGATACCATACACCGAACGTAATGGCAAAGGATTTCTCATTTTGTCTTTTTAAATTTTATTTCCACAAAAATTTCAATAATTTCTCCGCGGAAGAGTAAGTTTGTCAATATAGAATTGATTAACGTTTAGGGAGACATTCATCTTCATCGTTAAATAGGATATTAGTATTGCTGTTATTACCTGGCAGTAACATTGTTGTTGTTAAACTGTAAAGAAGGAAATAACCGATTTTACCAAAGTGCTTTTACCTTAATTTATGAACGTTTGGAGGACTCGTGTCTAAGCTCCTGTTAAATACAACAAACCCTGTTATTTCCCGTCATCTCGTATTGTTTTCCATCCTGATTAATCACTCAAGGTAAATATTTTGTAAATTGAAATTAAATCAATAACATCCTTTTTGACTCATGCATGATGTAGTCTGCAAGCTATATCCATGGAATGAATGAAAATTGAGACACATCTAAGTTTTACTGATGATCAGTAGCTAATTAGTGATATAATATTTAATCAGTATTCAAATTTTGAACCAATCAACCTCACATGGGCAATAAGCGACCAAAATTAATAGACGATTAGCGTCATTACCACATTGACACCCCTTTTCATAGTATCTTTTAATTTTTTAGTACATTTCTACTGAGTTCTGCGGACAAGTAGAAGTATTGTCCTCATCATCATCATATCCTTATCCCGCCTGTGGCAGGGTCGGGTCTGCGGGTCGACTGAAGATGCTGTGACTGGGGGCACCTCAGCCAGGGATCTGGAAACCCATAGGTTGTCTGTGGGGGGATGCCGGCCTACTCCACTGTCCCAACAACGCATTATACAACCAAAATGGAAATTTTGGCAGGTAAATTAATGTCTTGTTTGTGGTGTCTGACCTATTGTACAATAACACTAAGCAACTTGGATATTCCAGACCGCATGCGGATAAAAGTAGAAGTGATATTGTATAGTGATATAAATCTTGTCAATTTCGTAAGTGCATTAATATGAGGTTATCGGGTTGAGATTGTATGCTTTGAGAATCAAGTAGGTTGAAGGATGTTTTGAAACTGCCTTTTGAGTACCTGAGGTATTGAAGAAGATGTACGGTCGTTGTAAATGTGTGAGATAATAGCTTTCATCCCTATTTTGAGTTGCTAAAAATAATTATTCTGATACGGTGAGGTCCCCTTGTTCCCAAAAGCGTCAGATTCGTATCTGCATTGAACTGAACAGACCTCTTCTTATAAGTATGGAATATCATCACTCTAATGTATGTTTACGTGTTGGTGCTTAGAAGGTTCGCATTTCTCAACAATATTTACACGCATCATCATAAATAAGTAACAAGTAGTGAGTGATAGGCATTGAATAACTTAACCTTTAATAAAATACAAGGCATATGATGCATATTTTATTGGACAGAAAATGACTTCAGGGATGAAAGTGACTGATGATGAATTCGTTTAAAAATGTAATAGGTATCCGATGGATACCACATATTATTTGTCGTGAAATCTTTCCGAGAAATTTTTAAGCTACACAAAGAATATATTAACTTTCAGTTTTTATTTTGCATAGCTCATTGCCGTTAAACAAAAGTACTGTATTTATTTGTTGATGTCGTTGTTATAGTGATAGCGTCTAGTTTCATAATGAATTGTGAATCTGACATGGCATCATGCTAGTAGTATTAAGTCCTAAATGACATTTTGATTGATTCTTCTCTTTAGTTTAAATTTGCCAACTCCGTACATAGATAATGTGGTACATGAGATACGCCTTTCATTCAATTAAATTTCGTGAAGTTTTACATTTCTTTACCAAGAAATAGACAACTACAACAGCAGGTATTTTTATTATTAAACTTTTTGCTAGAATTAAAAGTGGTTTTTCAGCAGCCTGGCATTTGAAAAATGTCGTCAGTGATTGAATCCCTTGCCGCAGTTTGTGAAACTGCTTTTGATTCCTGCTTTATTATTGACGGTTTGAAGAAAGAAAAGGTATTAAATAGCAAAATTAAATTACATCTATTGCAGTATTTAGATCCTTCATTGACTAGTCGAAATAATCGCATTTACCATCAGCTCCCTTTTCATAGCGAGGATGTAGGGATCTGCTTTCTAATCCGCTTTACAGCAAAGTTTTATGAAATTTCTTTTCATTTTATGAAAAATGTCGTAATCTTGTTGTTTTAGTAATGTTTTATTGAAGGAAAAGAGGGAGAGACACACGCACAGAGAGAAAAAGATAAAATATTTATTCACAAATTTAAAATAAGAGGCTGAAGAGAAATAGCAACATATTTTAAAGTTCATTTCATTTTGAATGTATTTAATATTGTTCTTTAATGCTATCATAATGGTTGGTTGGTGTGATTTTCATAAGTTGTTTTATTTTGGCATTTGTCGTCGTGCTTGAATAATAATGACCCATCCCATACATGTATATGATAGTTTATCATTTTCAGTGTACATAACTATGTATACGTATCTCGTTTGAGTCGTTGACTCGTGCTTTTTTTCCTGTGGGAAATTAACAAATTCAAGGTTTTAAAGTCTGTGCAGTACAGCGCCAATTGAGTTCCTATTTTGCTTCAAATTGGTTGGTGGCAGTCAGTCTCTTGTGAATTTTAAAGTCACTGAGGTTTAAGTATATGATCTTTCTTTTAAATTTGGGATGTTTGTGTATGTGTATATAATAGATTAAATCCAGTGATACCTACACAGTGAAAACTGCGGTGAAAGGATTGTGAATACGTTTTGTAAGCCTTTGTTTGGCACTTTCTGCTATTGCCAGTGATTTTTTTTTGTCTTTCAAGAAGTTTGCAATGTGATTTCTATTATTAAAAATCTCTATTCTTATCTTGTATTTTCTGCGCATCTGTGATGGTTGATTGGTAGTTAACCACGTACACATTTAAAACCAAAACCTATGTTCGTGAGTGTAACGTACGAGTTGAAATGCAAGGTAAAACATTTTTTTTTGTCAGTCATATGATTGATTTTTCGCTCAATGAATCCATGATCTCGTATTACGAGAGATTTTTGACTCAAGACACTTTCTTTTGGTTTTATCCAACATTCACACCTTTTGTTTGGTTTTTAAAAAATGTGACATTTAATCGTGTAATCAATTCGTTGAACTTTCCTAGTCGCCTACATAACTTGTATAAGATCAACGAATTGTAGAGAGATGCACAAAAAAATCATTTTCCCTTTCTCTCTCCCAACCTGTTTTATTTTAAAATACCATCTTCAAGTGCATCTGTCAACTCGCATTTTGCTCTCAGAGTATGCTTTATTTGCCTTTTAAGTCTGTTGTTAATATACATTAATGGATTTGTATCTGCGCTATCATGGTGGTTGTAGATACACCTAACTGTGCGTGCCTTTTTTTATTTGCTTGGTCTTAAAATTAAATATCGTCACCGTTCTTTAAAAACCACCTAAGTCTAAAAAAGCAAATTTTACAGGAGAGAGGAAAAACTGCTTATCAATAGGTGGGAGGTGAGAGGAAAAACTTGTTATCAATAGGTGGGGATAACAAAAATTGCCCTGCAGAGGGGCACAGGTTGCCGACAGACTTACAAGCCCTGCAAATTCATATTCCTCAGATTGTTTCACCAAGATTTCTTAATTATTATAAAAACCAAGGAAAACGGGACTTACGTGGTTTTTAAAGAAAGGTGACGATATATTATCTTGTCTCTTGTATACATATTTTCACTTTGGTTATTCACAGATCTCATTTACTTTGCTGCGATTGTTGTCGGAGATGATGTTATGTATGTATATATCTATCTATCAGCAGCCTCTTGTTGGATGTGGAATATATTCAATTTTGAAAATTGGAGTGTTGGTGTTTCTGTAATTAACCAAATATTTCAGTTCACAGAACATTTGTCTGTCTTTGACCCCCATTTGGGAACGATTTCCTACACCTAGAAATCTCGCTTTATATTTTTTTCCCATGTAGAAAAGTCTCTTTTGTGGCACAGGTGACGTCGTACGCACTCCACACACGGGGGTTGGGGCAAACTTGGAGTCCTTTACTCGACCGAAAGAAGCCATTCGTCGTGGTCCACATTGAATCCCTGCAGTCATAAGCTCCAGCAATGAAGCACGTAATGAGTTGAGATACCAAAGGTGTATGCCTAATTTCGAGGAAAGCAGGGAGATGGGGAGAACGTGATCGCAGTGAACATGTTTTTGTTGTTATTTTAGATGCAGCACTCTGCATTTTAGTTCAGACGTGAGATTCTTCTTAGTAACGATGGCTAAAAGGGTTCAGGTCGGGGGCAGTCAATCACATACCGTATTACAAAGCACTGACTTCATTTCTTTTGTGTCATCAGGGCGTGTTGTTAATCATGTTCTCTACCCGTGGTCAGTGGCATTTTTGGAATTGTGCAATTTGTGCTGTGGCAACCGACCTCGTAAATCTTAATACCACTACGGCTTCCTTTCTCATAACGTCTTTCTGCTTGTTTTTTTTTTTTTTACTGTTTTAACATGACATCTTGAATTCATCATTGATTCTTGACCATTCTCGTACGTGTTCCACGGATTAGCAAAAATATTCACCACTCCCTCCTCTCACAACTGTTAAATCCTTTGCATGATCGTGAGACCACTGAAAGGATTGTGACATCAGGTTTTCGAAGTTTGTAGCCAGTGCCGGATTTAGATAATGAGAGGTCTTAGGCTATTTCAATTTTGAGGCCCTTTTTCTTAAGTTTTGAATGTTGAGCTCGCTGTTTGCTTGTAGCCAATGTCCTACTTTTTCCTTGGGAATTCCTGATATCTTTTCTATCCTATTAATTTAGGCTACAACGACTGCAATGAAGTTTGCGGAGCAGAAGAGAAAGTGCCTTTAAAATTTCTTATCCTTGGTCTGGCTGGAATTGTCGACTCGACAAAATGAATTTGTCAGGTAAGCAGGAGCGGATCGGAGGAGGGGAGCAATGCAGCAATTGCGCCCCCCTCGGTGCCTGAAGAGGGTGCATATTTCAACTGAGGCATGATTCAACTTTGCAAAGATGCGGCATTTTTGCATTGCTATCCCTATTTCTATACTGCCAGTCCAACAGTTGAAGTCCAAACTGCAGTTGGCTAAATCACAGACGATAGGACATTGTCTAAAGCGGCCTACAGACGGTCAACTTGGTTGTCAACCTTGTCGTCAACTTGTTTGCCACAGACTGAACAACCTGGTCATCAACATCAGTTTTTTAAAAATTTTGCAGCGAAAAGGTGTAGCATAGCTTCCTCAAACTATGGTGCGGCAGAGTTGCATTGGTGTACGACCGAATTGCATTGGTGTGCGATCGAATTGAGTTGGTGTGCGGCCGAGTTGCAGTGGAGTGCGGCAGAGTTGCTTTGGACACACCAGTTCTCGTCAGATCACATTACATTAATTTTGGTGGTGCACGTTTTACACCAAATATTTAAATAAAAGCTTTAATTTTTATTTATTTGATGCAAATCAACTCCTAACCCCTTTCTCGCCTATGGCAGGGTTGGGTCTCTGAATTGACTCTGACCTTGTCTCTCTGAATTGACACAACGGTGATGTATTGGACAGTGCTTTGCCATAGCCATTGCCGACCAATGCTTATTTATTGTAGGTCTACTGTTCGTTGGAAAATTCCAGCTCTTGCACAGTAGAGGGTTCTTTTTCGTGCAAAATCCATAGTACACTACGTGAGACCTCGGTTTTTCTTTTCATCCGAAGGAAGGCGCACTCGGGGCACCTCTATCGTCCGAAAGGGGCCCACCCACCTCAGTCCGGTATCTAACCTAGAACCACAGAAGGAGTTACTGAGTCACCATGGTAGGACCCTAGCTTCTCGTACTGTGCACGAATTATGCCCCTTTCATAATTTTATTTTTCACTTTTGGACGCTGTATCTAGATATTGTAGAGCATTCCACACCAACTTCACTCAAAAATTTTTGAAGTGCACTAATGTTGACAGCGAAGTTGACAACGCTGCCATAGACGAAGCAACTTGGTTGACAACAATTGGCTCCTCCCATGAAAAATCTAAAGTTTTTGATTTTACTTCAACCGTCGCCTCAACTTGACCTTTCAACCTTCAACCTACCCACAGACGATCAATTTTGTCGTCAACATGGCAAGTTGACGACACGGTTGACAACCAAGTTGACCGTCTGTGGGCCGCTTTATACTAAGGGCTTCTGAATACAGCATTTCAAAATATTTCGGATGCACTTTTATTTCGAAGTCCTTCACCATGATCCGCCACTGGAGGCAAGTACCGATACGTTAACGAGTTGGAGCTGCAATAGGCAGGCACCTTAACTTGCAGTGTTTGAGTATGGATGGAGTCGAACATTTGTCATCCTGCAGGTGAACTTAATTACACAATTTGTCATCGATGTGGTTACTAACCGTCTACAATTCTGCTATTTTTCCTATTAATGCAAGCTTGACGCGATGAATGCGTAATTAACGGCAGCAGACTGCAGAAATACCGAATCATGCTTACAAACCAATATTACAGGAAAGATGGTAGTGTGTGGGGTGGACGGGGACATGGTGGCAGATAGGTAGGAGTGGAGGGCTAGAAACCGCAGCCCCGACCCTGCCACAGGCGGGATAAGGGTATGAGGATGATGATGTTGTTTGCAAACAAGCAGGCCTGATCCTCTCACAACTCTTAGATTTCTTCTTACGTTCAAGCAGTAAAGTTTTGAAATAATATGACGAGAAGGCTACAGTACCTTTACAATATGATGCTAGCGTAGCAGCTCGATCCCTCCCCTGGTATCGGGGGAGAAAAAAGTGCCCCAATTACGAAAAATAGATCGACGATCAATAAGCATAGAGTTGCAGCTTTAAGTCGACAACCCGCTGAGTAAAATATGCGCTCCAAAAAATCGCCCATGTGTCCCGATAGGATGAAAATGGACACCCAATCCTGCCATAGGCAGAAAAAGGGTTCGGACAGAAGTTGCTTTGCATTAGCATGAGTGGGCAAACTTTTCCTTAATGTCTGTTTCTGGCAGTCTTCCTGTTCTTCTGTCTGGTGCATTGATGCATCATTTCGGTTATGCAGTATACTAAGCCTCATTGTCGATTTACTTTTTCACTTCGTTTTATAACGAAGATGGATATCATGGATACCAAACCCTACTTATGGGTTTCAGGTGTTAATTGAAGTTGAAACCTTATCAGGTTGATGTATCATTAAGGCTGTAATTATCATTGTATGAGTGGGGGTTAGTTACTGTGTTCAATATTTTAAACTCAAGATACTGATGTTTACTTTTAATTTGACCTTCATTACACCGTGGTTTTAATGCCTTCCGCGTGTTTTCAGTGCCTTAGGAGTCCGTTGCTGAAGCTGAAATTTGATGCATTTAGTAGCATATTGCAACTTAAGTATGACTTTAGTTTTATGTGAAGGAAGATTAATGTCTTATCGCTCTTGCCCGGTGACTTCTTTTTTGGATTCTGAAGTTAATCATATTTTATGGTTGACAATGTAAAGCAACGTTTCTCACACTTCAACCTTTAGACGCCTTGAATGTAACAATCAAAGCTTGAATCGAAAGAAGTGGTCACTAGTACTTTTTGAAGGGAATATCCTATAGTAATATCGTGGTTCGCGGGTACACAAATGATGCAGGGTGTCAAGAAACAATGATGAGACGTGTTGTGGTAAACAAAAATAATAAGCAAGATTTATTCCAGTTGGTATTATGCTTTCGGATCGGTTGTTGAGTGCATCACATAGACTGATCAGTTTAAGATGCACTGGTAAAAATCCACTGTGTCAACGATCCAATCTGACTCTAGAATGTCAGTGTTCAAGACTGATTGAAGAGTCACACTGTAAAAATAAATCTTCAAACCCCCAAAAACGTGTGTCCTTCAAGTGACACTACATCCTGAGGTCCTTGACTGTGGTTTGGTCTCAGTAACCAAAGGGTACCCATGATTCACAACCAAGGGGCAACTCAGGATGTCCCCACAAAAGGTTTTACAATTTGGGTAGAGGTCCTATTGTTGTCCACAGGATGTGATGACAATAGGACCTGAAAGAACAATGATTTTTTTTAATTCAATTACAAGTGTGCATTGCAGGGGTGTATGTCTTTGGGGGGGGGCAGAGGAGTGTAAGGGATCGTGTCCCTACAGTAATATACAGCATAGCGGTCATGCGTGGATCCAGGGTGGGGTTTTTGGGGTTGCAACCCCCCCCATGCACATATAAACTTATTCGCATAATATATGCGAGCTTTAGCTCACCCCCCCCCCCCCCCCGACGAAAATCCTGGATCCGCTACTGAGCGGTCGCACCATCATCTTTCCCAGGGAAGGGTCTGTCTCCCACCAGATATCCATCCACCCCAAACAGTCACATCACTTCATACAAGCAGGGTCGACCTTCTCTTAAAAGGGGCCTGGATGCAAGAAACATTTTGGGGCTCTGATACATTTTTCAAACAAACGGAAAGATAATCGTATTCAGAATAAACGAACCGTCCACGAAATTTTATCGATGCATTTCTTTATTGCTAAATATCTGATATTCTCTAGCGTGGAAAAGAAACAGGAAACCTATGGGTGCCCGAATTTCTGAGTTATGGGCATAGAACTATCCCACATAACCCACGTTACGTTAAAATACTACAAACCTGTCTAACCTTGACCTAATCTATCACCAAACTGTGCCTTCCTTTCTTAACCCGTCCCAAAATGTTCCAACTTGCCCTAACCTGTCCTTAACTAACCTATCCTGTCACAACATGTCGCAACTGGTGCTAAACGATCCAAAATTGCCTTAAACTATCCTAAAATGTTCCAAACTGTGCAAAATTGTTCTAACCTGTGGTAACATACCACAACCAGTCCTAATATGTAGAGTGCATGTTCTCACATTTCACAAAATGTCACTTGTCCAAACTAAAAAAAAACTTGAAATCAATCCCAAAATTTGAAAGCAATCAATTTCCCAACCATCAATTCAATTAAGTTTAGTTAATTTCCTTTGAATTGACTTTGAATTGAAATGCAAAAATTCCCATTATTCAAAAAGTTGCCAGCATTACCAGAAGCAAAAATTGTTCAAAAAACAAAAAAAAAATCCAAAAATTCCAAAATCCAAAAAACCCAACCTAACCCCACCTAAACCAACCCAACCTAACGCAACCTAAACCTAACCTAACCCAACCCAAACTAACACAACCTAACCTAACATAATCAGACCTCATCAAAACTTACCCAACTCAACCCAACCTAACCCAACGGAACCCAACCCAACCAAACTCTACCAACATAACCCAACCTAATCGAACCTCATCCAACTTAACCAAATCTTACCCAACCTGACCCAACTCAACCCAACCTAACCCAACCAACTCCAACCTCAAACAACTTAACCAAATAGGGTTCAGTGAGGTGAGGTAACCTAACCAACCTAACCTAACCAATCGAATCGAACCGAACCAAACTGAACCTAACCTCGCCTTGCCTCCCACCACGCACCCCACTCTTCTAGTCACTGCTCACCTCACTCCTCACCTCACTCTTCATTTCACACTTCACCTCACTCTTCACTCCTCTCCTCACTCTTCACCTCACTCTTCAATCCCCACCTCTCTTGTTGTTGTTTGTTGGAGTTTAAGGTCCCGTCAACTATAAGGTCATTAGAGACCCGTCCACTGCATAGTTCTAATGCATATACTGCACAGACACTATACTAATGCGACGATTATTGGGTATTAGCAGTACCCAGCTTTCCCGAGCGACCACCCATGTCAGTACTAACTGGGCTTGCGTTGCTTAACTTCAGTGAGCAGACGAGAACTGGTGTGTTCAACGCAACTCACCGCTCCCTCTCACCTCTCTTCACTCCTCACCTCACTTTTCACTCCTCACTTCTCCACTCCCCACCACACTCTTCACCTCAAACTTCACTGTTCACCTCACTCTTCACTCCTCACCTCATTCTTCACTCCTCACCTCATTCTTCACTCCTCACCTCTCTTCACTCCTCACCTCTCTTCACTCCTCACCTCACT
>JAAFCE010005724.1:12931685-13025628 GCA_013389805.1 Trigoniulus corallinus | reverse complement strand
TAGGTTAGGTTAGGTTGTTGTGTTAACTGTTATGTTATGTATCTGAACCTGACTACAAATAAAAATCTGGTCCCTTAAACTGAATAAACATCACAATCTACTCCCTGTAAGGTTAGGTTAGGTTAGGGTAGGTTAGGTTAGGTTAGGTTAGGGTAGGGTAGGTTAGGTTAGGTTAGGTTAGGGTAGGTTAGGTTAGGTTAGGTTAGGTTAGGGTAGGTTAGGTTAGGGTAGGTTAGGTTAGGTTGTTGTGTTGTTAACTGTTATGTTATTTATCTGAACCGGACTACAAATAAAAATCTGGTCCCTTAAGGTTAGGTTAGGTTAGGTTAGGGTATGTTAGGTTGTTGTGTTGTTAGCTGTTATGTTATGTATCTGAACCTGAGTACAAATAAAAATCTGGTCCCTTAAGGTTAGGGTAGGTTAGGTTAGGGTACGTTAGGTTGTTGTGTTGTTAACTGTTATGTTATGTATCTGAACGTGACTACAAATAAAAATCTGGTCCCTTAAACTGAATAAACATGACAATTTACTCCCTGTAAATAATTGAACATTCAAATGTGTTTCCGGAATTGAATAAACACGAAAGCCTGGTCCTTGAAACTGACTAAGCAGGATAATCTTGTGCCTGAAACTGATGAATCATGAATATGTGCTGCCTAAAGTGGACTGAACATGAAAATGTGTTCCCGGAATCTGACTAAACATGAAACTCTGTTCTACTCTGTTCCCTTGAAACTGAGTAAACATGAAAATCTGTTCCTGGAAGCTGACTAAACATGAAATCTGGTCTCTGAAAATGTGCTCCTTGAATTGGACTAAATGTGAAAATGTGGTCCCTGAAAGTGACAAAGCATGAAAATCTGGTTCTTAAAACTGACTAAACATGAAAATCTGGTGCCTGAAACTGATTAAACACGCAAATCTGCACCCTGAAAATAATTTAACACGGAATATCTGTTCCCTGAAACTGACTAAACATGGAAATCTGGTCCTTGAAACTGACCAAACATGAAAATCTGGTCCCTAAAACAGCCTAAACATGAAAATCTGGTACCTGAAATGGACTAAACATGAAAGGCTGTTCTTTGAAGCTTATTAAACATGAAAAACTGCTTCCCGAACGTTACTAAATATGATAATCTGGTCCCTGAAACTGACTATGCATTAGTTAGGTTAGGTTGTATTCAATTCAATATGTGGTTAACTTCAAGGGGAAATTTGTGTTAAATCTAAAAATAACAATTATTTATGATAAGGTCCATCATTCATTATATACAACGAAATTACACGATGTTTTCATCTCTATTATAAGGAAATTCGTGATATCCCATTCATTGTATCCAATCTTTTTACAATACAAACTCCTATCCCCAGGACCTTGGAAACCATTCGGAACATCCAGGAATTCATTACATCCGAGATCGTTATATCAGGATTTTACAGTATTTTGAGAGAAGTGATAACGCCGGATAAAACTGTGTATGTTACTTATAAGATTGGGCATAAAACAATTGGACACGTCTGTGCTCCCTAGTTAGTATCAACGTGAAACTAATCAATAACGAACTGGAACCACTGGTCAAAAAGGTACAGTACTTTTTGGTGTCTTCAATAGTGTAGTCGGGAGAGGCGAATTGCGTTGGACACACCAGTTCTCGTCTGATCACTCAAGTTAAGCAGTGCAACCCCAGCTAGTACTGACATGGGTGGCCACTTGGGAAAACTGGGTACTACTAATACCCAAAAATCGTCGCATTAGTGTAGTGTCTGTGCAGTCTCTGCAGCACTACTATGCTGTGGACGAGGCTCTAATGTCCTAAAACACCAACAAACAACAACAGCAACAAAATAGTGTAGTCATAAATAGAAATAGAAATAAATTATGAGTATTTATTTCGTTTTCATCAGAACGGCTAACACATGATATTACTTCCTGTAAAGTTGTTAAAATACATCTTAATGAAGTTATGATATTAAAATTATTTTTTTCAGCTAAATAAAACTCCTTTCTTTTCATCGAAGTAAATGGCAAAATAGTAGGTCATAGATTAAACGTAATTCCCATACATCAACCATAATTCTACTGGAAGGGCTCACAAGACCTCTGAGATTATCATTACTGGACTAACAAATATAACTCCATGACAGGACTGTGTCCCTCATGGAGCAGAGGGTGACTTGTGAGGCGTGATGAGATGCATATGCAATGCATGGTGAAATTATGTGTTTCTGCACCAGAGCTGCAACCTCCTTAAAAAATTCAGGCTACGCGTTTGCATTCAACTTTCTGTCTGAGAAGTCAAAATATATTCACAAGCATGAAAATGAACATGGCGGACACAGAAATGACATTAAAAACTAATGTGATAACCATGAGATTCAACGGGCTCGTACTGGATCTTAGTGGCATTATACTGCACAGCAAGAGCTGCAGGACGTCTGTAAGTAGTATACTTCACACCAGCCGGAACTTGAACGGCATACGTAAATGGCACAGTTCCTGGAATGACAGCCTTTTGAGGAGTCACTTTAACCACAGGCCGAAAATGCTGACCCCAATACCTGAAAGAATACGATTTCTTGGTAGGCGGTGACGGCTGTGGCGCTGGCGTTAGAGGGTTAGCTGTGGTGCGCGTTTGTGGTGTTTGCAGCCCAGAAGGAAATAATGAATAAAACGGCGATTGTGATGGTTGAATTACATTGTGGCTCCCAATGCCGTAATGTGACGAGGGCTGTGCGCCAACTGTGGAACCTGAGAAAGTGCCAGATAATGGACGAAGGCCTATGGGAGCGGTACTTTCAGCTGATCCAGCTGGTAAGTTATGCTGTGGAGTCAAACGTGATGAAGAAGGATAATAGACGTTCGGAGTAGGATAATTGGGGGTTCCTGGAACTGATACGTGGAACGTGGGAGACTGATAGACAGCTGGTTTTGGCATCGCAGGAGAATACGACGGTGACAAGAGTCCCAGTTGTGTCCCAAATGAAGGTTGATGAATGGTTCCCAACGTTACCACAAACATGGTGTAGAGAATGACGATGACCAAGATCTGTAAAAAAGAGATACTTAACTCAATCATTTAGGACCAGTTATATGGTTTTTAGCGCCTGCCTCAAAATCTCAAGGGAGCGGCGAGTTGCGTTGGACACACCAGTTCTCGTCTGATCACTGAAGTTAAGCAACGCAAGCCCAGTTAGTACTGACATGGGTGGTCGCTCGGGAAAGCTGGGTACTGCTAATACCCAATAATCGTCGCATTGGTGTAGTGTCTGTGCAATCTATGCATTAGAACTATGCAGTGGACGGGTCTCTAATGACCTTGTAGTTGACGGGACCTTAAACACCAACAAACAACTCAAAATCTCAAGCACCCCTCCCAGTTTTATATTTCAAAAATGTTGAATACATCTGCAACAGGATTTAAAGGCCCACTTCCGCTGTCACTACATTCATTCATCATTAGATTCTGATTAAAACCGTTTATGCTACTCATGATGGCAGGACAGTGAACACCATACGACAACCAAATCCATAAAGAAACATCACAGGCAGTGCCGGATTTAGATATTGAGAGGCCGTAGGCTATTTCAATTTTGAGGCCCCTTTCAAGCCCTTTTCTTTAATTTTGAAGCCCGTTAAATGTTGAGGTCCTAGGCTTCAGCCTAATTAGTCTAATGGTAAATCCGGTACTGATCACAGGAATCCAATCATGCAGGGCCGCTTTAAAAATGTGTCAGGACCGCTTTAAAAAGAGTCTGTGAATATCGATTAGACGAAGTTGTTTCATTTGGTGTCCCGTGATTATTGTCATCAAATGAGTTTAAGGGCCGTATTAGTTCGAAAGGGTCAATTAACAAGCTCTAAATCATATGACGCAAACTTATAAGTTACACTGTTAAGTGGAGTTGGATGCGTGTTTATAGGGTAATATGATTCCCTTTGGTGCAGAACAGGGACAGCGGGAGCGGCAAGTTGCGTTGGACACACCAGTTCTCGTCTGATCACTGAAGTTAAGCAACGCAAGCCCAGTTAGTACTGACATGGGTGATCGCTCGGGAAAGCTGGGTACTGCTAATACCCAATAATCGTCGCATTAGTGTAGAGTCTGTGCAGACTATGCACTAGAACTATGCAGTGGACGGGTCTCTAATGACCTTGTAGTTGACGGGACCTTAAACACCAACAAACCAAGGGATTAGGGGAAGGCGGCAAAAGACAATATGGCAGACATGGGACTACCATACCCGGTACCTCCCTCGCAGAGCAGAATGAAGTTTCCACGATTTCTAGACATTCAGTGAGAAAGGGTTCCCCTGGATTACCTTGCAGTTTCTGCATTACGGAGCAATGGTAAATATGCATGTCATTCAAACGGAAGTTCCTTAATGGTATCGTAAAGGAGAGACGGCTGTTTACAGGCACTTCAACACCTTACCGAGAATTACAATTAAGTCCAGAAGCACACAGTATTACAGAAGTTCTTCTCTTGCAGGTTCCTCCAGCTTAATTGTTCAAAATTATATATTTATAGATAATAAATCTCTGACTGTTGATCATTGTAGCTAAACCGAAGATGCACCAGATTGCATCCAGCAGGATGTCATCAATCTAGGCCTATTAAGCGGAAGGACGAACCGTGATAATTAATTTCCTGTAGGTATTACACGAATGCATTCTAAGCCATGAACTTTGACCGGTACTTTCTTCATAAATATGTAGTTAGTTAAATTACTGTTGGCATTTTAGTGTCGATTTGTCAGGACGGGAATGAACGGAGCGCAGAAACATTTGCTTTGAATCAGTCGCTCTTTATGGCCCAGCAAAAATCAATGGTCACCACCGAATATCCCATTGTTTGTTTGTTGGTGTTTTAGGGCCCTTCAACTACAAGGTCATTAGAGCCCGGTCCACAGCATAGTTCATATGCAGAGACTGCACAGACACTACACTAATGCGAGGGTTTTGGGGTATTAGCAGTACCCAGTTTTCCCAAGCGGCCACCCATGTCAGTACTAGATTGCGCTTCTTAACTTCAGTGATCAGACGAGAACTGGTGTGTCCAACGCAATTCGCCGCTCCCGAATATCCCATGCAGAACAGTCTGAAAATGTTGCAAACCTTTAACAATTATTCAAATGTGTCACGTGGAAGTAAAGTGACAGCCTTTGAAATAATGAAAGTATGATAACGGTTTCAATTACAGAAATTGCAAGCTTCAGTCAGGGGATGTATCCTGCACTGATTAAATTCTAGATTGGTCATTCGATAGTATCTGGATTGGTAATTGACAAATTCTGTATCAATAACAAAAAAGTTAAAATCGTAATTCCAACCACTACTAAACTTCATGCGTAATGCATTAGCGGCTCGAATCCTACAGTGGCCATTATTTGCATAATGAAGGAAGATTACTGGTATAATTTCATGGGTTGGGGAGTATGCTAAGCAGCCATAACAGGACGAACCCTTTGGAGGCTTCTCACGAGAGATGAGGAGGTAGGTGTAGAGGACGTAGGAGAGGGGAAATTTGCAGCACTCAACGTTATTTACCAACCACCCATGTTGGTACTAACGTGGGCTTGCGCTGCTTAACTTCAGTGATTTCACGAGAACTGGTGTCCAACTCAACTTGGCTGCAAGTCGGCGGCAAAATGAAATACTTCTCTAAAAGAATGGTGGTCCGGTGAGCCTGTGTCCAAAAATTTCTTTTTACAGGCAAAGGAGCGACATCAGCTCACTTGACCACCTCATACAAACGACTTTTCATCTTTCTCATAATGACAGCGCAAGCCTAATCAAAAATGAATTAATGCATCTCTAATTTCCAACAATGTTATTGGAGTCGAATTCCCCATAAAAATACCGAATAAATATGATATTCATACGGTTCAGTGCACTCGTTAGCAACATATGGGTACCAAATATTTAGATTTAAAATTCAAACTTACTAATTTCATCTTCTTTGACGAGTAGCGTTACAATTCAATTCTACAAACACACTCACTGTGCGGCCTTAAGAAATAAAGAGATGTTGTGTTAGTCGTTTATATAGTTCCAGAAGAATATAAAACTAGCTTTTTCGTAAGAACCTTGAATTTTAATGATGTCCATTTGAGTTGTATCTGTCTTAACCTCTTTATATCAAGTTGATCCGAGCTCAACCACCCTCCTCCGCCATGGCTCCCTATTGTTTTTGTTTTGGCCAACGTACACAAATAGGAAAAAACCAAATACGTCGAACAGTTGTTTAATTGGCGAGACCTGACATGACCTTTACAAGACCCCAACCTTGACAGTAATTAAAACTTCCTTTTACCTACTCAGTATAAAAGTGTTTTTTTTTCTATTAGTTTTAAGATCTAATAATAAGTACCTGTAAGGTGAGTACTTTATAACCTAGTGAAAGTACACAGCGATTTGTGGCATACAGTATCTAGGTTACGAGTTAAAATTGAATCTTAAAATATACACATTTTATATATCATTACTAAACAATAAGAATCATTTACCATTCCTGAATATTTATCTATTTCGACTAATAATAATTATTGGGTTGAGGAGTAGAACACTTACATACAGGAAGTGTAAGTTGTCCTTTTTGAAATTGTCGCATTGTTGCTCATCTGGTAGTAGTAACACCTATTTCGTGATACCTTCAAGCATATCTACAAATTAAGTCCTGCTACTGTTGAGTTATAAATGTGTGTTATAATTTCTATTTTTCGTGCTTTCTCTCACCAACGTGGCAATTGGTATTGTCTGTTAAACATATTGAATGTAAAACGCTGTCTAAATTAGGCAACAGTTGCAGAAGCATGTAGGATATGATTACTGTATATTCTTCATAAATTAATATAGCATCATCTGACGTCAGAGTTTGTCCTTCGGATGCCCGTTTCTAAATCTCTCACTTTGTCTTTCTTAGAGTCCATGTGTCACATACACTGAAAGGGCTTTGGGAAAGATGTCAATTCACCTCCCCTGTAAGTAGAGCGCTCTACTGATGTGTGTTGAAGATTCAATATTGACCATTGACAGCTGTTACGTGAGCCTGTACATCATTCCCCATGACACACCAGTTCTCGTCTGATTGCTGATATTAAGAAACGCAACCCCAGCTCGTATTGAAAGGCCCTAAAATACCATCAAAACAAATCCGCTTATCCATTAGGTACTCTAGGCACAGACAGGAGTGATAACAAATCGTTCAGGGTCTCTAATGACCTTGTAGTTGACGGGACCTTAAACACCAACAAACAAACAAACAAATCGTTCAGAACTCATCCCTAACACTTTTCCTGTCTCTGGGAGGGTCGGGTTCCCATTTTAGGAAACATGAGCAATCTGTTGGACGATATTTTTACCCAGCCGGCTGCAACCTCTATGCTTATTTATTGCCGTCCTAATTTTTTTAACGTTAGGGAGCGGCCCAAGCCAGGAAGGGGGCGAGCTCCTACACCGGAAATATTTTTCGAACAACTCATCGCTCCCTGGCGTCGGTAGCATTCCCCAACGAACACTAGACCGACGATAAATAAGCGTAGGGGTGCAGCTTTGGCCGGCAACCGGCTGCAGAAAAAACTATGTCCAATATATCACCCTGTGTCCATTCAGAGGGACAAATGGGTACCCGACCCTGCCATAGGCGGGAAAAGGGTTAGGAGTTGCTTTTTATGTAATAAGGGCATCTTGCGTACCACAAGAAGCCAAGGCCTTATTTCCTATCAGACGGAAGGCTGCTTCTTTCGGGCGAGGGAGCCTCCATCTCGCCCAAAAGAAGCAACCTCCTCAGTCTAGGATCGAACCTAGCATCATCGACAGAGCGGGGAATTGCGTTGGACACACCAGTCCTCGTCTGGTCCCTGCAGTTAAGCAGCGCAACCCCAGCTAGTACTGACATGGGTGACCGCTTGGAAAAACTGAGTACCGCTAGAATACAAAAATCTTCGCATTAATGTAGTGTCTGTGCAGATTCTACATCAGAACTACAGTGGACATGGCTATAATGACCTTGTAGTTGAAGGGCCCTAAACCACCAACAAACAACAACAAGCGTCATTGACGCAGTAGTCCAGCAAGTTAGCTTTGCGCCACCATCCATAAAAGTTACGAATAAAAATGTCTAAACGCTAAGAAAAAGTTTACTACTGACTAACGCTTACAAAAACCATAAAGAGGCCCTGGTTCTGTGAGAGCCCTGAGTGTACTTTGTCCGAGTTGCAACTAGTGTGTCAGGGCAGCTCCCTTTAAGTAACTACCTGATCAGTTCAAGGAATTTTCACGTGGAATAAATGTATGGTGGCTTAGGTTCGGTTCCATGCCAGACAGGCAAAATCATTGTCCCTGATGACAAGAGCATGACAACAGTCATTTTAATAAAAGTCAGTTATGTAAGACAAATTTAACCAGTCGATAAAGTAAATGACCAGTGACTATTCAAAAGAAGTTATAAACTGTGTTGCACACTTGCCTAAAATGACTTCAACAAAATGCAGGTAAACCAGGTGTAAATTATACTCCTACTTTTAACGAAAATAATTTAGTCAAGGAGGGCGATAATGTTGAAGGTCATGACTGGATTTACAACCGTCCCACGTTATTAATTTTAGAAACTGCTAAATGTTAACTGTACGACATCAGAAAAACAATAATGATGAAATAATGAAAAACGGCAATTTTTTTTGGGGGGGGGCCCACATTTACCACTAGACGTATATGACTGACATCCAACCATTTGACCCGGATGTAGTCAATAATACAAATGTTAAATTAACCATGTCGTTATTATTTTGCTTTTCTTTAAATTTTCAATAGGAAAAACCCGTCAATTACACAGTAATGGAGAGATAGTCATATTCCTCACAGCTCTTACCATTGACCTTCTTAACTCAGCAGTTATCACAGAAGGCCTCAGTGAGTAAGTTGAAAGGGATTTAACTTTGAGTATGTGGACTCAGGTTTGAATCTGACCAACGATGGCGATTTCTCTTGGCAACCTCATGTGCGCTTTCCATAGAATGGGAAGTAGAATCATGTAGTGTAAAGAACTTGAGAGTAAAATATATGCAGTAAAATAAAAGTCCAAGGTAGAAGAGCTAGTGCCAGTAAGTTACCTTCAGCAGTAAACAGGCCAACGTTAACTAACCAGCACAGTTAGGGGCCAGCATCTTAGTTTTGTCTAACGATTGTATTGAAATATTCTTTTCCACACTACAAAAGTTGACATTTATGTACAGGTGACATTAGGACAGTGGTACCATGGATCTAGCACTAACAGTTTGCAAGATATGAGTTCACCTCTGACTTGTGGCAAATTGTAATAACTGTACTTACAGTATAAGAAAGACACATCATATGATTAGCATCTTTTGGTGCTCTGAGGAACAGCAGGATGTATCCCTAAGCTAAGTAAGATGAAGCAAAGAGGCTCCACATGGTTTCAAGGCAATGCCTAGCTGTCAACCAATTGAAAAATCTGTAAACCAACTGCAATAACTATCAAACAATTGACATAATTGTCAAATAATCCATGCAACTGTCAAACAATTATTGACTTAACTATTGTTGTGAAGACTAATGTATGATACTGGACACAGCCTAAAAGAACGTTGCAATATAGTGACCAGTAAATCTTAATAGTGTATTCCTCGTTAAACTTGTAAATTGCAGTCCTAACTAAATAAATCTTCTTACATGGATAACTTTAACAATAACAGTTCTTTTAATATTAACTATGGATTATTTTATATCTTATACAATTGAATTAATACTTAAACGGATTGAATTAGTAATTAAACGGAACCTCCAATTCACACGTCTGAGCTGTTGTCTCTTAAAACTGAATCTCTCTAAAACGAAGGTTAACATTCCAAAAATTCAAACAAAAAGAATACAAGTAATGTATTCTAATTTTCAAAGTTGAAAATTTAAAACATAGGAACGTTGGTGACGTCATTCAGAGTATGCTCTCTGAACGTCACCAATGTTCAGAACTCCACACTATCAATCAAAATAACTCAATCAACAAACCTAACAGCCAAAAAATTGAAATACCTGTAAACCAATTGTACTAAACATCAAACAGTAGTACTAACTGTCAACCAATGTCATCAACCTAACTATCATCCATTAGTACTAACCATCAACCAATTGCACAAACTGTCAACCAACTGTACAAAGTGCCAACCAACTTTTATAACTTTCGACCAAAATTAGTAACTGACAACAAATTGCACTTAGTGTCAAGCTATTTTACTTACTGTCAAACAATTGCACTAGCTGTCAACCAATATTACTAACTCAACCAATTGTACTAACTGTCAACCAATTGTACTAACTGCCAACCAATTGTACTAACTGTCAACCAATCAAGTAACTGTCAACCAATCATAGCAACTGTCAACCAACATTACTGTCAACTAGTTGTACTAACTGTCAAACGATTGTACTAACTGTCAACAAATAGTACCAACTGTCAACCAATTGTACTAGCTGTCAACCAATTGTACTAGCTGTCAACCAACATTACTGTCAACCAATTGTACCAACTGTCAACCAATTGTACCAACTGTAAACCAATTGTACTTAACTGTCAACTAACATTGCTAACTGTAAACCAATTGCACTAACTATAAACCAATTGATCTAACTGTCAACCAATTGTACCAACTGTCAACAAATAGTACAAACTGTCAACTAACATTGCTAACTGTAAACCAATTGTACAAACTGTCAAACAATTGTACCAACTGTCAAGAAACAGTACTGTCAATGAATTGTACCAACTGTCAACCAATAGTACCAACTGGCATCCAATCATACTAATTGTAAACCAACACTACTAGCTATCAACCAATTGTACTTACCATCAGTCAATAGTACCAACTGTCAATCAGTTGTACAAATTGTAAACCAGTAGTACCAACTGTCGACCAATACTACTAACCATCAACCAATGGAACTAGCTGTCAACCAATTGTAATAACCATCAACCAATTGTACTAACTGTCAACCAATTGTAATAACCATCAACCAATTGTACTAACTGTCAACCAATTGTACTGTCAACCAATAATAGCAACTGTCAACTATCATTACCTTAAACCAATATTACAAACTGTCAGCCAGTTGTACAAACTGTAAACCAACACTACTAAATGTCAACCAATTGTACTAACTGTCAACCAATAATGCTAACTGTCAAGCAGTTGAACTAGCTGTGAACCAAATGCAATAAATGTCAACCAATTGTAATAACTGTCAACAAATTGAACAAACTGAAATACCAATTGAAATGACCATCAACCAATTGATCTGTCTGCCAATAGTATTAACACTATAGTACTCACACAAGGAAATGTAACACCAATACTTGCATGGATTATGTACATATGTAGTCCATATATTTCCATTGAAGTTTGGACAAAGTTTCTTAATGTTTCATAATAACATTTTAAAAATGATTAATTGAATGATGTTGTGGTACTTTTTCACATGTTTTAAATAGAATTACCTTTGAATGGTCATGCTAAGAATCAGTTGAAGGATTTAGTCTTGTGAATCTTTCCAAGTCTCCAGTTTACTTACCACAAACTAAAATTCATTTATTAGATTTTTTGGGGCCAATATATTTGTGGTCAGATAAATGGGACAATCAAATTCCAGTGTAACATGCATACAGTGTATATGACATTATATTGCAGCTCCTTATGCAAATATATTAGACCAATGGCTTGAGTTCAGGTCTTAAATTCTCATTACTTAAATAGTTGGTGCAGTGACCTGGTTCATTATGTTCAGGGATATTCATTGGCTATCATCATTTCAACTTGAAACCTTCTTATCCCACCTATGGTTGAGTCAGGGTTAGCAATCTAGGTTCTTTGGTCTAGCCCAAGTAGTAGAATTGGTTTGGAAGGGCAGACTTAGCAGACTCAAGGTCAATTCAGAGAGGAAGAGGAGATGCAAGTGTAAATACAGTAGACAGAAATTCAGTCAAACTCAGCAGTTACAGTGGATACTGTGCATGCCTGGGAGGATATGTTCAACTCTTTTGTTTTTATGCCAGCAGTGTACCTGGAATGACAGCATATTTTATGACTTGTTCTTCTGCAATGTCCTCAAAGGACCTAACAAGTTCACACATCCAATGCCAAGGTTAATTGAATTTCAGCCTATTTTGATTATCCCAAATAACTGTAAATAAGCCTATATTCCTTATTTGGTATATTTGGACTTTGAGATCTCTTGCTGACGTCAGGATTCAGGGATGACCTCTTGCACCAGGAGGCATCTTTTACCGTTTAGCAGTGACACCATACACATTCCACACGAATCATATCTTTATTTCCTATCTGGTGCAAGTGCTTTGACGAGGTAGGGCCTACTGTATGCAGTGGGCCTGAGCAATGTAACCCTAACATTTTATTAGAGTGGGGTACAACAAGTAGCAGTTATTTAAAATTTCTCTGAAATTTAACATTATGTAGACGTTTCCAATTCTCTAAATTATTGTAACCCACAGGAATAATAATATTAGATAAAATACAGAAAAACCCCACTATAACGATCTCGGATGTAACGAATTCCTGGATGTTAGGCTACATTCTTCCTTCATTCCCCCTTTGTCTCTATCATACAGGACCTCATACTACTGGTGTATGACCAAAGAAATGATCCTCCTAGCTGTGGCCTTGGTCTGCCTGTAGCATATTTTAGAATCATAGTCTCCTATCTCCATCCACCTATGGAATGCAGCCTTTTATTTTTTGGTGGCTGCCTCTATTGCATTATTCCACCACTATGTCTGCCTGCCCTGGAGTGTACCTTCTACTCTAGCCTCACCTAAAATGGCTTCTGCAAATTTTCTAATTTTTCTGGCAAACCTGACCCACACTGCATCAGCTGTCTCTTCCAAATCCCAGCCTACTTGCCTATCTACTTCCTACGTGAATTCCTGTTTCCAACACCTAATAATCTGTGCTCCTCAAGAATTGACTGCCCTTCAATACTTAAGGGCAGCCATCACAGCTAACCAGTAGTCTGAGAGAATACCAACTGTAAGAAAACTTAATCAACGGGCATTAAAATAGTAAGAAAAACATGCAGAAATGTTTCATTGGGGTAAATACGAAGGTACACAAAGATTAGAAACCAAATGTTTTGCAGAACTACCAAAACCACAATTTCTTGATATTTGGGGTAGTATCACAGACTACTGGTTAGCTATCTGGGGTTAAAAACAGCTTTCCTGGTTGCAACGAATTCCTGGCTATAACGAATGTGATTGCAATCCCCTACAAATTCGTTATAGCGGAGTTTTACTGTAATAAGAAGAATAGAGGAAAAATAATAATAATAAGAATGACAATAATACCAATGGTAATTAATAACAACAAAAACGATAATATCAACAAAACAGCAATAATGATAGTTTGGCTGCAGGAATTTGGTCACCTGCAACAGCACAATGTCCTTCCATGCAGACGACACATACACCACACTGGAGGACGATGGGAGAAGCTGAAACAACGTTAGGTTAGGCTTAAACAGCCAACCACATGTCACGCCTCCCATACTGCTCAAAGCTCCCAAAATCTATAGCCCTACCTTTGTCTGCAATAACCAGGTGATTGTCTTTAAAAAGATGGTTTCCTTTTCTTGAAAATATCTGTGACTCCACTGAACCAGCCAAAAATCCAGAGCACAGATGACACATGCACAAATGCCACGTGCCACCTAGAGGGACTCCAAGTTATTGTAACCAGTTAGTAGATATTTATTAGACAACTATGACGTCACAACAATTTAAAAGAAGAAAACAAAACAATAATAGATGTATTAATGTAATATCAACACAGAGTGGCTAAACACCCATGTCCTCCCAGTAGGTCGCCTGTTTCTTTACCAATTTTTCACTTCCAGTCACCCCCTCCATCCCCATTCTTTTAATTACAACTCCAATTTATAAATGCTACCAGTTTTCTCTAATACCTAGTTTTAAAAGCTGATGACGTATCCATGGGCCTCCACCGGTTCGTATTCTACCTTGGCAGTGTTATAGCTTTGTTTCAAATTTACCGGAAGTGTGTATTTTTCTTGAAAACGAGTGGAGTAGGGAAAACCAGTGAATGTCTCTCCTTTCTTTCCGTAATAAGTGCCTGGAGTGCCATAATAATAAGACACTGGTCGAACGTATTCCACATTTGGGATAACCACTTCCTCAGGCTGAACTCTGATGACGGGTCTTGATAATGGGAAGCCAGAATATGAATACGAATAAGCCCTGCGATCGGATTTAGGCCCGTTGTGGTAGATGTAATTTCCACTCTTCGTCCTGAACCCGTGTTCGTCCGCAGTGTATCTCATGGCTACCACAGCTCCTTCCGGAGTACGATACTGATACCCTCCTTTTACCACTCCATCAGAATAGGTCTCATAACGAGACTGCCCATCGGGCGTGGCATAACTGAAGGCATGGTTTCTCCTTGGCAAGGTGTAACGGCGCGATATGGGTACTCCGCCGCTCGAATAAGAGTACAGGCGACGATAAGCTCCTGGAAGGTTGTAATGAAGGCTATAGTCATCGCCTGTGGCACGATAGGCGTGCTCGTCCGAACTGTAACGAACAGCTACAACAGCGCCTTCTGGAGTACGATATTGATATGCACCACGCAGCCTTCCATCAGAGTTGGTTTCATAACGTGATTGGCCATCTGGCGTCAGGTAACTATAGGAATAGTGCCTCATTGGATTACCCCCACCTGCCACGGTGGACAACAAGCACGCAAATAACACCTGTAATGAATAATGGCAAAATATTAATAAAATAATCAAAATCGCGTCAGTGTGGGGTGGACGGGGACCTGGTGGGAGATAGGAGAAAGTCAATTTGTTTGTGGGCGTTTTAGGCCCCGTCAACTACAAAGTCATTAGGGCCCCGTCCACTGCTTAGTTCTAATGCAGAGACTGCACAGAGACACTACACTAATGTGACGACTTTTGGGTATCAGTGGTACCCAGTTTTCCCAAGCGGACACTCATGTCAGTACTAGCTGGGATTGCGTTGCTTAACTTCAGTGATCAAACGAGAACTATTGTGTCCAACGCAATTTGCCTCTCCTGGCAATAGTGGATGGCTAGAACCCACAAACCCGACCCAACGACAGGCGGGATAAGGACATGATGACGATGGTGATGAATCAAAATTACGTCAGCATAGCAACACATTTTGACGGTCCAAATCCAGAGTCTATCCATTAAGCATAGGCATATATAACAATTATAGATAGAACGGTTTCCAACCGGAAACACGTTTGTTAGGTCCGGTGCACACTTGCGATTTTTACTCGCGCGGCCACGCAATTGCGGCATGAGATACATTAGTTGCAATGAGGGAGTGCACACATACCAGCGGCGCCGCCGCGGCTCCGAAAACCGGAGTTGCGTCTGAAAATGCCCGCAGTTCCCTACGAAACCGCCGCGGCGCCGCGCTCGCACATGCGGTCACGTAGTACCTTGTGGTCTATTGAGCGATGCACACATCCGCGCGGTTTCTAATGCCTAGTTCCGTATCACCACACTTCAACGCTAATCACGTCGCCACTGATGACGTTTTGTGCTAGTGCGTTATGAAGGACCGCCAGCACAATTCCTTAAGTGCAGCGCTTTATTTGGAGTCACTGCACGCCGCCGTCATGTCTTACATTATCCTCTGCCATTTTTCAAGCAGACAGCTCAACCGCCAGCCAATCAGAACGCAGCGTGACGTGCGGGACGCTATGTGAGTTGACCACTGGTCAACTCAACTACCGTCACGCATAGCTGCTCTGCGGCACCCCAAGTAGCAGTGTGACGTCACCATTTTTTGTGCTGTGTCGCCTGATTCAACGGTAATAGCGTTAGCGCGTGGGTATACGGAACCAGGCATTAGTTTTGACATTTGGTGGGCGAAAAGGGCACGTCTTTTGGACAGTTGCCAAATGTGTACTGGCGACATTTCCCCGCATGTGTGCATTGAATTGCTGCGGTGTCCCTGCGGCACCCGCGCGAGCAAAAATCGCATGTGTGCACCGGGCCTTAGCGTCTAATTCTTACCACAGTTTTAACCCTGCAACGCAATGCTACCTTGACAACGATTGCGGAAGCGGGTCTTCATAGCCTGCAGGCGGGGACCACTGTTCGACCACTATAACCATTATTTAAAATACAGGAGCATGCAGGCGGACGCCAAAAATCCCAAATGAAATCCCTGATCGTACATACACTGGTGTCAAGTAGGCCTCCACTGGATCACCAAGAAACTCCGGGTGATAATGAGTCCTTGATGTACAACTCGTACTGACATGGGTGGCCACTTGGGAAAACTGGGTACTGCTAATACCCAAAAATCGTCACATTTGTGTAGTGTCTGTGCAATCTCTGCATAAGAACTATGCTGTGGATGGGACTCTAATGACCTTGTAGTTGAAGGGCCCTAAAACACCAACAAACAAACAGGTGCAACTCGTATACTCAACACCCGATTGAAACAAGTGGAACCCTTGTAGACCTAAGCTTTTAATCTCAATATCTAGACCAGAAATACCAAATGTAGTTGTGTGGATCGAGCCCAAGAGCACACCAAGGAAATACAAAAAAGAACTCGGCAACAGAATCTGGCTTACAGATGACCTTATGAAGGTACAAAGACAATCATTAAACCCCTCCCCCACTCCGTAAGCTAGTCTTTATAGACGTACTCAGTGGCTGTCCAGTTATCTTGAAGAACACATTGCTAATTACTTATATCACAGTCCACTTGGTTTTGCACAACAATTAGGAAAAAAAAACCCCGAAACAAGTTTCATTTAACCCGTCTACCTTGAAAAGTGTACAATCATGGAAAACAGGTTTCATATGTAGAACCAGCACTTTGATAGAGTATCTCAGGAAAAAAAATCTAATCTACATTTGTAGACACAACTTTTCGAGGTGTTCGTGGGTCAAAATTAAAATTCAAGGCTTTGAGATATCTGCGAAAGAAAAACGTAAACTGAAAATTGTCAAGAAAGTGGCCTAACCCATACTGACGCTAACTGTATTACACGAGTTATACAGCTATTATCGGGAAGACGGGTCCCCCAGGAAGACAACCTTATTAACTTTATGGGAGCGGCGAGTTGCGTTGGACACACCAGTTCTCGTCTGATCACTGAAGTTAAGCAACGCAAGCCCAGTTAGTACTGACATGGGTGTCGCTCGTGAAAGCTGGGTACTGCTAATACCCAATAATCGTCGCATTAGTGTAGTGTCTGTGCAGTCTATGCATTAGAACTATACAGTGGACGGGTCTCTAATGACCTTGTAGTTGATGGGACCTTAAACACCAACAAACAAACAACAAAATATTAACTTTATTCATTGTACACCGCAAAAAGAAATTAGAATCCGTAATTTGTGAATAGTTCCAATGGCACTGAAGAGCAATGGCATGTTTTCATTTTCCCCTTTTAAACTGTAACCTTTCATGTGAAAAAAAGCAGTTTCAATAAAATTCCTTAAATTGAATGTTCGGACAAAGAAAGAACAGTCAAAGAAAATCATTTTTCTCCTGAATTCTTTGGGCGTGTATGCTACAGTATAATGATCGTGAGCAGTTCAATACAGTAACTGACGTTGATTCTGTTTTCTGTCATTTAATTTCAATCTTATTTCATTTCACACTGGGTAGTCAAACTTAATAAGGATCAGTTACACCCTAGTTTCAAGTAGCTAACAATGATTTCATACCATAGTTGCACATAGGGGTCAAGGCGGTCATAATTTGGAAACCCGGAGTTGAACCTAGGTCTACTAGGTTGCCGCCTAGACATCCCTTAAACGTCAACACATTGCGCTGCCCTAAAATTCATTATTGAACAATATTTTCTGATCAGGGACTGATCCAGAGGGGGAAACCATGCAGCAATTTCTCCCCCTCCTTCCCCCCCTCAGTGGGGCTCATATTTCAACTGATGCACCATTGAATTTTGCAACGGCATTTTTGCATTTGCTATTCCCATTTTTATACTGCCAGTCCAATCTGCAGATGGCTAAACCACTGAAGACAGGACATTGTCTAAGGGGCAGTAGAGGACCTATTGCAATTGCTACCTAGATATATAATAAGGGATTCTGAATATTAAAAAATATTTGGGGCGCACTTTTTTTGAAGTGCTCCCCCTGATGCGTCCCTGTTTCTGATCCGTGCACTTTTTTCGTGTTGTCTGGAGGTGAAATGAAACTATTCCTAGCAGGACTCTAAAATATATTTTTCATTAACAAGTACACTCAATCCGTCTCGGTGACGCAGTGGGGAGCACGCTCGGTGACCGCACCACTAGTTAGTTCTAGATTCGATACTGGACCGAGGTGGGTTGGCTTATTTCGGCCGAGAGAGAGGCCCGATTGATGTTGTTTGTTGGTGTTTTAGGGCCCATCAACTACAAGGTCATCAGAGCCCCGTCCACCGCGTAGTTCTGATGCAGAGCCTGCACAGACACTACACTAGTGCGACGATTTTTGGATGGATACTAGCGGTACCCAGTATTTACAAGCTGCCACTCATGTCAGTACTAGCTGGGGTTGCGTGTCTTAACTTCAGTGATCAGACGAGAACTGGTGTGTCCAACGCAATTTGCCGCTCCCGAGAGGCCCCGAGTGCGCCTTCTTTCGGATGAGAAGTAAAACCGACGTCCCGTGTGGATGAGAAAACATAAAAGACCAGGAGTAGGAGTTCGCCCCGTGGCGTCGGTCGAATGCCCCAACGAACAGTAGACCTATGATAAATAAGCATAGGAGCTGAAATTTTGGTCGGAAACCGGCTGCGGAAAAAGATGATGACTAATATAGTGTCCTTGTCCATTCAGTGGGACAAGATGGCTACCCGACCCTACCATAGGCGGGAAAAAGGTTAGGAGTTGCTTGCTATTAAGAATCACACTCCTCCCTTAAAGTACTTTTCGAACTGTCCTTTCAATTCAACGTCGTGCATACAAAAAGGTTAACGTCGCTCAGATGTTTGAAATAAACTTGTAAATGTGCAGCTAAAATCATAACAAAATTAACCCAACATACTGCGTGATGCAGCAGCGGTTCTAGCATACGCGAGGCCCTTTCCAAAAATTTGCAATGCGAGGCCCTGTGCATTTGCACAGTTTGCACGTGCCTAAAACCGCCACTGGCGTGATGGCATCCAAATTTAGTTAGGTGTTCAAGGAAGAAGAAGTCTAACGGCGCGTTCTCACGAGTCAAGTTTTGTTGACCAATTGTAGTTGTTCAACAAAACTTGAATGAAAACTGTAGTGGGAACCTCTGTTTCAATCGAGTTGATCAACATTTTAGTTGATCAACAAAAGTTTGACTGGGTCAAACTTTTCTTGATCAAGTGGTGAGTCATTCACCATTACCCTTCAAGTGAACAATAGGTCTTTTGTTTAAGGCCCTTGTAGATATACAAAAGTGGACCCATCAGAGGGGTGGACCAATTGGGGGTTAACCAAAATACAGTGTTATCCACACAACTCCTTTTGACCCCATTTGTATTGTAACTGAAACCCCATTTGTACAATGAAACTGCTGATCAGTTTCTATTGAAATGTGTGAACGAAAATTGATTCAAGCAATGTTCAACTTTTGTTGAACAAGTACAATCGGTCAACAAAACTTGACTAGTGAGAACGCGCCTTAAGCTAATAAATGAAAGGAATAATTCTACTTACCAATTTATACATATTTTTCACAAGAAACTGATTCAAGAAATAAGAAATAGAATGGCTATCGGTCAGTGTCAAGCATTTCTTTGTTTGCATATTGAAAATTTCATGTTATAAGCTTATATATATATGTTCTGACCCCTCCCAAATTTTCAATGTCCCTTCTGACGTCGAAAACTCCATCGAAAGCCCTCGATGTTTTAATTACCTTAGTAAAACAGGAGAAGGGGGAAAATAGCTACTGTAGCTGGTCAATTCATTTCGAAAACCGATAGTTCCACGCCCTCTGCACCTTTTTTTCCAGATTCAGGTTTCTTAAAAGTCGATAAGCTCTAAAAAAATCTTGTCTTGAATATGGGTCAAGTTCATACCTTGTTCAAATAAATAAATAAATAAGTAACTAATTAGAAACTCTTGGGTCAAAACATTATTCTATAAAACCACCGTAACGAAATTCGGAATGAAGAATGACGTTCGAAACATGGAACGCGTGACGTGTTCTAAAATTCGGCTATCACGTATTTTCCGGAATGACATACAGCAGTAATCACTCTCGTAATAACCTTCCTAAACTATAAGTAGTAGTTAAAGAAAAGTAGAGCCTAGGTGGAACTGATAAAACAAACCTTGTTGTGGTTTTTATTTTTTTATTTAATTATTTTACGTACAACATCAGAATGAGGCACAGAGAATTTAGATATTGAGAGGAGTGCCGGATTTAGATATTGAGAGGCCCTAAGCTTTTTCAATTTTGAGGCCCTCTTAAATCCCTTTTGAGGCCCTTTTCTTAAGTTTTGAAGCCCGATAAATGTTGAGGCCCTAGGCTTCAGCCTACTTAGCCTAATGGTAAATCCGGTACTGCATAGGAGACATCATTACAGTGACAAGTGCCTGAAAAGCACGCGCTTAACCCTATAGTGCATAGAGAGTCCAATTGGCTACACTTTGCTTAAAAAAAATCTTCTAATTCTAATCGTATACACTGCAAGCAGCCCTGATAGGCCAAATTGGCAGTGGAGAGAATGACTCTCATTCCTAATTACTAAACCATTGAACCCCAAGGAACTTGAAGCCTAACATCTAATCTGCCATATATTGCATACCTGCTATAATGGCACCTTCTTGCAGAAACTTTCTCGCATTTTTCTCACTAAGAGCATCCCATTGCGGAATGACCCTTAGAAGAAAAGACCACTAATATGAGTCGGTTCGTGCCCTGATCTCATTCAATTTGAATGGATGATCATTTCTCCCCTTATAGTCTACAAGGAATAAGCTTCCACCTCATGGAGTAGCCCTGTACCCTATTTTCAACAGTCTATGAAAAACCTTAATACTGTCAGAAACCCGCCTCTGACGCAGTGAGTTCCACCCTAATTCTGTGATCATGCCTGAGACACTCAATCTACGAGAGAAGCCCTCCTTAGAGCGGGCCCTGCAAGTGGCAACCCATGTTTGTACTTGCTGGGGGTTGTGTTGCTTAAGTTCAGTGATCTGACGAGAACTGGTGTGTCCAACCCAATGCCGCTCCCTTTCTTGACAGAAACGCATCTGTACTCAGCCCTGACATTGACAAAAACGGGTTCAGAAGATGAAGACTCTTTTGTCATCCTACATGCAGTGGCGTCAGTAGGGGGGGGGTGCAGGGAGTGCGGGCCGCACCGGGTGACACCACTCGCATCATGAGAAAAGGGGGTGACACCAAAGCAGAAGAAGCGCCTTTTTTCGGGAGAGGGGGTGACACCATGGAACGAGGGTGTCACTAGAGGGAGGGCGTGGCACCACACCGGGTGACACCAACCCTGGCGACGCCACTGCCTACATGGGTAGGTACATCTGACGTGATTTATTTGGCTGTTTAATCCCGAATTGTCATTTCTCCTAAGATACACGCTACGAGCTCCTGCACTGATAAATGTGTCTTCTGCACACTTCAAGATAGGCACCGCGTTCGACAGTCCTCCCTTTGGTCTGTAAGAAACTACTCGCCTTTTGTAAGATTACATCTGTGAACCGTGAATTCAAGAATCAGACAACCTAAATTTCATCATTCCGAACCCAGGATTGGGTATCCAGTTATTCTGTTGTAGCCAGGGACACATTGGCAAATTGCTGAACAGAATTTTTTATGCAAACGGCTAAGGTAGGAATTTTGCCGATCAAAGTTCGTGTATATTTAATTCCATGTAGAAAGGGTTCTTTGACGTTGCAGGTGACATTACACGGTAGGCCATTTGAGATCCTTTCCTTTTTGTTGTTGTTTGTTGGTGTTTTAGGGCCCTTCAACTACATGGTCATGAGAGCCCCGTCCACAGTGTAGTTCTGATGCAGAAACTGCACAGACACTACACTAATGCGACGATTTTTGGATACTAGCCGTACCCAGTTTTCCCAAGCGGCCACCCATGTCAGTACTAGCTGGGGTTGCGCTGCTCAACTTCAGTGATCAGACGAGAACTGGTGTGTCCAACGCAATTCGCCGCTCCCAGAGCCTTTCCTCCTCGCCTTAAACAAGCCATCCACCTCGGCCTGGATCGAACCTGGAACCTTGGAACCACCAGCTAAAGATTTAAGTCCCCGAAACGATGCCATGTTTACTCTAAGCAATCTTTGATACTTATTCAAGATGTCAACATTTTGCTACTTAGGCCGCACCCTTCTTCATCTTCTTAAATGTCACAGATCACTTTCATCATTAACCGCATTGGATAGTTATAAATAGCTGTTTACTTTCATCGCAGATTATTTCCAAGCGGCACATAAAAGGTTATTAATTACCGACAGCTGATTACAAATTATTTGTCGTCATCTCACGCGAAGAACTACAGGTAGTTTGATTTTCAGCACGAAAGTACACACCACGTGTGAATCTGACTGCATCAGTGCTTACAACCCCACCTCTTCACTCTTCTCCCTCCTAAAATATCTCTCCCTAACATGCCCTTCTCACAGGATGCGTGCAAGTGAAGAGGACTGTAATTGCAATAATGATTTCAGATAATGTATCCCAGTCGACTGTTGAGGGCTTCATAATATGGATGCAAAAATGGAGCATGTCTGTATGATAAGTATGTCAGTAGTTCGATTCTCACCCAGGAGACTATTTCATTTCATTACGCGTGATTAATAAAATAGTCTTTATGTTAATGTGAATACAAAAGCAACTCCTAACCCATTTCCCGTCTATGGCACCAGTCAGGTACCCATCTTGTCCTTCTGAATGGACATAAGGGCGATATATTGGACATTGTTTTTCCGCAGCCGGTTGCCGACCAAAGTTGCAACCCCTATGCTTATTTATCGTGCTGCCAACTACTCCACCGAGGCGGGTCTTTATGTTAATGTGAATAAATAGTACATTTTCTCTAGGGACATGAACTAATTTTTACTTATAACAAAAATCGTTGTGTAACCTTTCCAACTATGTGACAATTTTTTTTGGCTTTTTTGCTCTAGTTACAAGAGTTATGTCCTGCTATTTACAGCCTGTACTACTTTGTGGCATGTCGTCTCCATCAACTGATCAAAAGAAATTTGTCTACCAAATTGCAATCAATAATAGGAGTTCTAGTTCTCCAGTCTCCTCCAGCTCTCCAAATCCTCATGGATTCTAATGTCTGTTATGTCCATATTCAGGGCTGGCGGCCTGAAGCCACCCTGCAGAGCCTGCACTGCATGAGGGCGCTGCTTTAACGTTTCAAGAATTATTCATCATCATTCAAAATGCAAAAAGAGGTGCTTATTTCAGATTTATAGGCGGGAGTTCCAGTCAGGGGCGGATCTACATAGGGACTGATAGGGCTGATGCCCTGGGCCCCCCCAAAATGGAATTATCATAAATTTTTAATACTTGATTAACAATGAGCACTTATCGTAAAGTAAGAAATAGTTAATATTAATAATATAATAATAATGATTATTTATAGAATTATTTGTTTAATTTTAATCAATGTAACATTATTGGACTTCAATACACCCTGGGCCCCAAGAAACCTAGATCCGCCCCTAGCTCCAGTCCTTTCTATCTTTAATGCCTGTTCTGATAACTTATCACTCGCTGAAGTAACGGATTTCTTATAATGCAATTGTTAAGCCGTAAAACCCGCCTTGGTGAGGCAGAAGTAGGGCTTTGGACTACTGCGTCAGTTTTTTCATGTCCGCTGGCTGATTTTACGGTGTCTGTGAGAGAGGCCGCCCAGTGAGCCATCAGCCGGTTGGGAAGTAAAGCAGTGGCCGATGTAAGAGTTCAGGTGTCAGGTGTAAGAGTTCGCCCCCATGGAAAAGTGTCCAAATGAAGAAAAATACGTAATTACAGTGTATGTTCGTTATATGATTAGGGAGTCAGGGACGGGCATACTAAGCCAGAGGCGTGTTTATCTCAGCATTTGTCTTGTTATCAGACTGCTGCTGATGGGGTGAAATGGACCTCTGGTTGGAAGTACTGTGTATCTCTGGCTGTGTAAAAGGGGAGAAAGGATCATTCACAGAATTGCAGGAGATAAGGGCAGAGACAGACTCATACTACTGGTCTTTTTCCACCAAGGATCATTTTGCAATGGTATATACTTGGAGAGGATAATATGGAGGGCTTCCTCAAAGGAAAGGCCTCTACTGCAAGTATTGCAGGGGGACACAACAATCATAATTTAGGGCAGTGCTCCGCAACCGATGTGCCTTGAGCCGATACTGGTGTGAAGCTGTTGATGTGCTACGGAATTCTAGGAAGAACTTTGGTGTGCCACAGATGAGAAAAGGTTGTGGAGCACTGGTTTAGGGTGTTAGGAGTTTTATGGTATCACGTAGCAATGAGAGTTAGTAGGCTGCTTGCAGTGTAATGAATTAGAATTAGAATATGGTGTGTGGTTTGAATCCCTGGCGAGCGGCGAATTGCGTTGGACACACCAGTTCTCGTCTGATCACTGAAGTTAAGCAGCGCAGACCCTAGCTAGTACTAACATGAGTGGCCGCTTGGGAAAACTGGGTACTGCTAATACCCAAAAATCGTCGCATTAGCGTAGTGTCTGTGTAGTCTCTGCATTAGAACTACACAGTGGACGAGACTCTTATGACGTTGCAGTTGAAGGACCCTTAAACACCATCAAACAACAACAGTTGAACCCCTGGCGCAGTGCCGGATTTACGATAAGGCTAAGTAGGCTGAAGCCTAGGGCCTCAACATTAAGCGGGCTTCAAAACTTAAGAAGAGAGCCTCAAAAGGGCTTGAAACGGGCCTCAAAATTCAAATAGCCTAGGGCCTTCAATATCTAAGTCCGGCACTGCCCAGGTGTTACATGTTCGATTCCAGCCGGGAGCGGTGAATTGCGTTGGACACACCAGTTCTCGTCTGATCACTGAAGTTAAGCAGCGCAACCCCAGCTAGTACTGACATGGGTGGCCGCTTGGGAAAACTGAGTACTGCTAATACCCCAAAATCGTCGCATTAGTGTAGTGTCTGTGCAGTCTTTGCATCAGAACTATGCTGTGGACGGGGCTATAATGACCTTTATAGTTGAAGGGCTCTAAAACACAAACAAACAATGGATTCCAGCCCAAGCAATGGGATAGAGATGTTTTTTTTACCCTGATTTATATTCTATGAGAGTCCCTTCTTGCAACGGCACTGTTTTAAGTTCATTTTTTTAATATCGAGTTTCGCTTCTTTTAACATAATTTCTGCGGTAACGTAGAAAGCGAAATAGAAATTAAATATTGTAACAAAGTCGCAGTACATATTCCAAGTGCTGTATTGCTGAAAATAGCGCTTCCGCATTAGTAGACAGCGCCCCTATCGGCTGTTTTTTTTAAGCGCACGTGATTGCGTTCTTGGAATTCGCACTGTGCGAATAATGTACTCTTATTGCAGGTTTATGACGTTGACACAAGGAAGATTAATATTGTTTTCATATAGAAATGCTACAGTAATGGGTGCATCAACACAAGTACTTTAAACTAGAGTTAATACTCAACATTAAAAAGGTGAGCACGTATTGGATAATTGTTAAGTTTTCAACATACTGTACGTTTACGTCTAGACCACGTGGCTATGTGCACTTTCTTGGCGGTGATTTACCAACTAGAACTCTTAATTGTGCGATATACTTATTAAATATTCTAAGTAATACAGTAGTTGGCAAGTACTTTTACGCATATTTTCTGATGGGATTCACTCGAATTGTTAATTGTTACTGCGACGTACTGTTTCTGGAGGGTACGACAGAGCACGTGGGTATATTCCTGTGTTCTTTCGGTTCACGAAATAGGAATTTTGTCGCTGTACGTTTTTGGCACCAAATTAGAGATTGAGGTCAATCTTGGAATTAATTCACAGCTTCATATTAGAACAGTTTTCAACGATGGGATTATAAACAGAAAATATCAGATGTGCTTTATGGACTTTGCAATATAGAGCTCTGGTTGCTGAGAAATAACGTATAATGTTATGACTGGTTTCATGTTAATATTCAACTGTTGCTTGTTTGTACCGCAATTGCATTAATGCAAACCAGCACTGGAACAGGACTCCTAAATAAGAGAAGGTCCCATTACATGAACAAGCTTTTGTTTAGTAGTTGGATGAGTCATAATGGGAAACTGTTAGTGCTTTTAGTCTAAATTCCTATTAGTCTAAAGGAAATGGTTAATAGTGGTCCCCACTTCAAGCTTCAATGTCGTGGTGCTGCTGATGTTTAGCAACTAATTGACAAATAATTTATTTTCTTGCAGAATACCAATTTGGTCTTCCTCAAACTTGAAAAGAAAAAAATAGCATCTGTTGTTGACATAACATTGTGAACGGAACTTAATTGGTACCAAGGTAATCCACCGTTGCATTAAGATAGCATGCTTACATTATTTCGAAATAGTGAAACAGAAATATACCCTCCTTCAATGGCAATGATTGTCGATTTCATTATCACTGAGCATAACATGTCCTATCACAAAGTAATCAGAAGGTATAGCAACTTGAAATAAACATATCTAGTAGAATAACAAAGTTGGAACATTACCTTCGCATTTATTCAAGTTTTATATTTGATCTGAAAGATATCCTGGGAATCGTGATAAACAGCGGCAAATAAAAATTCTGTCAATGAAAATGTAATATTAGTATTTTGATATGAAGTGAAGTGAGCACGTATGTGAAATACATTTCAATGGTTAAGTGTAGCTCATGTGGGGGCTGATGTGCAATGAGGGACTTTCGATATCTGCCAACATTAAAAATGGTTCAAGATCAGGCGAGACGTCTGATTAAGAGTACTATTGAGTCATTTCATTTACTTTCAAATATGAAACTATCGTTTTTACATTCAAAGAATGGATATTGTATGGTTAGTTACTATCATTAAACGTTTAATAATACTTTTTTTTAATTTTTATATAGTCTTTCTAAGGATGGATGCTACACTTTTTGAGTTACGCAAAGGTTTATCTCAATCGTCATATGTGGATGATTTTGATTCTATGAATTTTGATGTAAGTATCTACGAATGAAAGTTAGGAATCATACAGATGAAATGGATCTTGCATAACGTTGGTTTAATTCCATTTCGTATTTCTTTGCAGACTTCATTTCAGTGGTCCGATGAAGAAATTGTAGATAACATCTTATCGTTTGAAAATGTAGATTTTCTGTCTCATGATTTATTTAATTCAGGAATCGTTTTGGTAAGTTCAAAGAACCAATTTAGGAGCGTTGTACATTTTTCTGTATTTCACAAGAAAAATCAGTCGTAAATATGATTATTAAAAGTTTCCCCATTTTTTTTTTACCTGCCTGAATGTTGGAACCTGATTGAAATTACATTTTATTTACTACATTCACCATCCTAATTGCATGTGGAAAATGACGAAATTATTGACTTAACTGACACTAATTTTTATGAAGGACCACGAGAGTGCCAAGGGGGATCTGCAGTTCATGGAAGAATGGCAACTACACGATATATCAAAGGCGTCTTCAAATTTAGGGGTTGACGCTACCTCATCTTTAATTACTGAATTATTGCTTGGGTGTGATGAAATGAGAAAATGTACTGGAACTTTGTCTAAAGCTGACCACACTACTGAAAATAATTCGCAAATAAGCTTAAGTGATGGCATCTTAACACAAGACAGAGATCTCGATGATCAGTTATCAGACCCTACATTGCAGTCTGGTAAATATTACTTATTTAACTAGAATGTAATTTGAATGAAATAAACTTATTGTTCATATTTCACAGTTTTGGAAGACTTGGATATAGCAAGTCTACTTGAGCAGTTTGACGCATCAGAAGGTAAAAATTTCGTAGTTTTTTTTTAAGCAAAATTCGCTAATTTGAAAAAGACGTTAGCCTCTGTAGTGAGTTGAAGGGTATAGGAATATAACAATAAAACGTTAGCAAGCTATTAAAATATTTGTGTAGCAACAACGATCTTGTTGAAACTGTCGGTGAGCTCCCTTTTATCTTCTAATATTTACCTACTTTCAGGTAAATGTGATGTGCCAGAAGACATTGACAATGTACGTAGTAATTGTGCAGATTTCGATAAAAGTATACCAAAAAATACAGAAAGAAATCCTGGATTAAAAACTCCGCTAGAGGCAACTATTCCGAATGCACAGGTGCATAACGATTTAAGACGGACGTTTCCTAAAAGCAATAAATATTGTGTAGCTGGGCAGTTACCAAGATTTTCTATAATTTTAAAACGAGAACCAGAAATTGTTTCTTCTGAAGCTTCACATCCTCTGCTTGAACACGACTATTGTTATGCCAAGCAAGCAACACTACAATCATCATCTACTAAGAATGAAGTTTTATCAGCAACGACTAAGTGTGTCAAAAAGATGAAGAGCGTCTTAAAGCCACGCGTTTCTGCCGTGGTTGAAACTTCAAATGTGGAGTCATTATATTCTAAATTGCCTGACTATTACACATCTATTGTGCCACATCATAATAAACAAGATGTCAAATGTGAAAATGTGATGAAGACACAACCGCAACCTTGCATCGACACTTGTCCAAAGAACTCCAAAGTGCAAGGGTATTATAATAAATTACCACAGTATCTCACGTCTTTTGTGAATACAGTCATCCATAATCTGCCAAAAGTAGAAGATAACTGTCAGGACGAGAAGTCAGTTGTAGAGGACTTTCCAAGCAACCAATCCAAAGCTCAAGATGAGGATTCTCCGCGCACAGTGTCAAAACCTCAAACTAATAATGTGCAACGAAATGATGGTGATAAACAAGAAGATAGTCGAAATGAATGTTGCATATCACCTGAACCCAGAAGTAGGAAGACACCTCTTCAAGAATCAAGTAACTTTAATTGGGATCGTAAGATAGGAATGAATTCAAATTTGAGAAATGCGAGGTAGGCCGTCTCGGATTGAAAATATCCCCAGTCATTTGAATGGCAATCTTTGAAAGTCAATGTATTCCTAATTAATTTTGTGTAGGAGTGTCACCTTCCTCATGGTATTTCTTGTTTTTAGAAATGCGACTTCACGGTCCTCGTCGTGCTCATTTTCAGTCCTGTCACATAGCAGAAGTCGTAGTAGAAGTCGAGAAAGATCGCCGTCTTCAGGTTCGCGTACATCGTCGTCGTCTTCGACTTATCCAAAGCTCCGTTTTCAAGTAACTAAGAGAAAGACTACAAGAGACAATTTATGTCCCAAGTATCAGAAGGAAATACGTTATAGCAGGTGCGACGCGCAGTGTTATTGGGTGTTGCCCCATAAATTCTGCGGTATTCGCTGAGCAAATATCATGTGATAGTTATTGAGAATGTGACACTGGCCCTTTACAGCAGTTATAAACGAGAACAGGAGCAGAGAAGGGAAGAGGAAAAGAAGAAGCAGATTGTGAGTCATTTTTAAATAGTATTGTCCTCTTAATTAAGAGTTGATGGGGACTTGGGTCAATACTGCACACAACTCTTGTTTTCAAAAATATAGTGAAAGAAGACAGTTTATAAGAAGATCCTAATCAATAAGAAAATAAAAAAAGACTTATTAAATTCTGATTCCGTTTTGTAGGAAGATAGACGTGTTGTTCATGTTGGCAATATTAAACCTGGTACAACACGAGCGGAATTGAGGCGCAGATTCGAGATTTTCGGAGCAATTGAGGATATTACAATTCATCATCGTGATAACAGGTATATATCTCAAGATAGAATCTAATTGCACTATAGTATTTGATAATCAGGTTCCTCATATGTATTATTTCATTTTAGGGATTCATTTGGATTTATAACATTTACGTATACTACTGACGCCTTTGAAGCTTTAGAACGTAAGTTGCTGTCTTGATACAAGTTGAAGAATCAATTTCTTCCTTAATAGTATAAAGTCATATTTTGACTATTTTGTGGAACATTTTTTAGATGGTAACGATGATAGTTTCGAGCCGAAATATGAATTATCTCTTGGCGGTAGACGTCTGTTTTGTTTGGATCAGTATTCTGACTTGGGTGAGCAATCATTTTTCAAAATATTCATGTAATAGAGGATATTCACTCAGAAAAGATATAGGTGTGCAGAAAAACAGATAAAATCCTTCAATAGGCAGCGGACAGGGTTGTTTGTTACAAGCATATGGCAATACAGTGACCTAGAAAAGTCCTTTCGGTTAGAAATAACATTGAGATTAAGGATAAAGCTGGATAGTCAGTTCCTGACAACTCAATCTTTATCAGAACTCTTTTTATAATTGGGTGGATACTATGAAACTATTTTCCCCCTGATTTTCAAATTATTTCAACTAGCCTTCCATTTTTAATGTTAAGTCACGGTGATTAGCAATTGTTGGCTACGCGAATCGCAGTTTACCCCAGTTTGTTTTGCCAAATTTTTTTAATTTTTTGCGTTATGTTTAACTGCAGATTCAACTACCACACACAATTCGCCAAACCCTTCACTTCCATTGCCAAAGAAAGAATATCTTGATTTTGATGAGTTGTTGAAAGCTGCCAAAGATAATATCAAGCCAATTCGTGCTTTACAGACATGATATAAGAATAAACGATTCATCGTTAATAGCAAAATAAAAATAAATTATTCTTGCAAACTTGAGTCTTTTTTTGTTGTTGTTGAAAGCTTTGTTTTAATCTTTGATAGTACCTTCAAGTACCGCGATGGTATGGTTCTCTCCAGGTCATTTAAAAAAATATGAACTCCAATAATTATGAGAACCTTGCATTAATTTTTAATTATCAAAATTTTTTAAAATGACTGCTACGTAACCAACAATAATTTTACAATTTTCCCCCTTTTTTAATTTTATGAACAGGAAATGCACTTATAATTTAAAAATTATAACAGCATAATTTCTCGTAAGGCCAAAAAAAAGGGCTTTACCTACTGTGCCGTGCACGAAGTAAAAACAAAGAAATTCTGTCTCAGGAAAAGTTGGATACTGTTATGATTATCATTAAGCATTTCCCCGCCTAAGGCAATGTTGGGGTGCCTATTGTCTTATTGGAACCCCAATACTTCAACTTCTCAACTCATTTTGATTCTTTGGGGGCACTTTCCCAACAGGAAGCGAGCTCCTACACTTGGAGTAAAGGTTGTTTTTCGTTTCGATGATACTATAGACCAGCGGTCTTCAAACTGTGTTCCGCGAGTCAAAATGAAAATTCGTTAGCAGCGGCCAGATATACTTACCTAAAGGTCATCGGGATGGGGTCCCCCCCCCCCCAAAAACATCTTATAGTTCTAAGGGTTCCGTGAGTCGACAAAGTTTGAAGACCACTGCTATAGACTAAATTGGGCCTCGGCTTTAGGTCGCATCAGATGGCAGGCGCACTGGGGGCCTCTTCCACCTGAAAGTAGCTAAACCACCATGGTCTGGGATCGAATCTAAAACCACAGACGCAATAGTCTTGGACGTTAACAGAACATTATTGTAGTTGAAGGGCCCTGAAACACCACCGAAACAAACACGAAAGATGGAAGAAACATCCGCTTCCAGGACTTCACGATCAAAGTAAATTATGCGAAGCTACGTCATTGACGCCACCTTTTGATGTCTCTGATATGGCTTGACTAGTCATCCTCATTGCACTGACCTTTCGGCGGTTGTTTGTTTACTCATGAGATGTTTCATCTAAAGTAGGATCGTATAGTGGACACTGGAAACGCCTTTAAGGCTCGGCCACAAAGAAAGTGATCTGTCGCGGCGGGAGAGCGATCTATTTGCAATGCAATAAATTGTATTAGGACAGTCACACAGAAGACGATCTGTCGCAGCGATCTATTTTGGATTGCAGCGGGCAGCGATCCGAATACACAAAATTACAATTTTATCGCGCGATCCAATTGTCAGTTTGACAAAAAATCATCATCATCACACCCTTATCCCGCCTGTGACAGTGTCGGGTCTGCGGGCCCACTGAACATGCTCTGACTGGGGGCATTCCTGCCAGGCGTCTGGAACACACAAGAAATGTTGGCTAAGTTGTCTGTGGGGGATACCGACCTACCCCACTGTTCAAACACCGCATTATCCAACCAAAATAGGAATTTTTGGCAGGTAAATTGATGCTTTGTTGGTTATAATATTGCGTGGCGTCTGACCTATTGCACAGTAACTATAATGCAACCGGAGTCAGTTTGACAAAAAATGAAATGAGAAAATTGAAATTGGCACTTTGAAATGGATCGCTGATGGAGATATCGCGCCCTTTGTGGGGTTTTCATATCGCAGACAGTCGCGACGGTCGCGCGATTTCTGCCCACCACGACACATCGCTTTCTGTGTGGCCGAGGGAGCGGCGAGTTGCGTTGGACACACCAGTTCTCGTCTGATCACTGAAGTTAAGCAACGCAAGCCCAGTTAGTACTGACATGGGTGGTCGCTCGGGAAAGCTGGGTACTGCTAATACTCAATAATCGTCACATTGGCGTAGTGTATGTGCAGTCTATGCACTACAACTATGCAGTGGACGGGCCTCTAATGACCTTGTAGTTGACGGGACCTTAAACACAAACAAGAGAGAGAAAGAGTGTGTGGCCGAGCCTTTAATGTAACCATTAACGATGGCCATCAAAGGGACTTGCTACAAAAAAACCTTCAAAAAGTCCAACTAGGGAATAAGGCAAAAGTTGCTTTTGCAGAAATGATTATTTCTTGCACAATAGCTCTACGAATACATATTTCGAGAATCTGGAATAAATTTTGTACCACTTTGGTGTGCATTGATTATACTGACCAAAAATGTTTCCAATTTCCGAAAAGAATGTTCCATGTATATTAAAACAATAAAAATATATATTACATATAATTTTATCAACAATTTGATGAAAAGAATGAAGAAATATAGCTTAATTATTGACTATGGCGACTAGAAGATTGGCGACGCCAACCAATTAAAAATACAAGGTCCATCTGAGACAGACAGAAAGAGGGAGAAAGGAGAGAATGATTGTCCGATGTTTAGTGGTCACTAGGATTCTCGAAAGGTGGACAACCTTTCGTGGGCACCCTGCAGTTATGGTGGGTTTTGGTGAAAGCACGTAGGGACATCTTGGCGCCACATAGTTGTTGCCTGATGAACACGCATTTCTTTGATAATGTTTTGAGAACATTGTCTTTCATCATCATCAACTTTCAGATTGCAAAGAAGTTGCTATTATTTTCAAGTACGATTCTAATTGAAGGGGGTTAAAAGGCATCTTAAAAATTTAATAATTTCAACGCGATTTACATTACCTTACAAAATAATTAGCATAACTTTCAGTATTTTTTTTTCTAAATATCCATTTTTTTAAAAAAATATGCATCATTTTTAAGCACAATTGAGATGAATACACGTTAGATACGGTTAATTTCATTAAAGCGTTTTGGGCACAAAAACGCTGTAATAGAAATGATTATTTTGGCACGTCATGGCCATTATTGCACCTGTTAAAGACCCCCGCGACACAAAAGAAAGTGACCTCTTGCATGTAAAAACTGACCCTATATGGGTAGGCTACATCTGGCATTTTCATTGATGGATGAGCTACTGTGCAAGGTCCCAAGTGTTTCGCCGCGGTGAGCATAATACCATCAAACAGTTCCTAAACCTTATCCCGTCCATGGCAGGGTCTGACACCCATTTGTCCCGTTGGTACCAGTAAAACATGGGCCAATTGTTGGACGGTAATTTTAAGCTAGTCACCTAATGTCACAATCCCTGCTTATGAAAGTCGACCTAACTTTCTCTAGAGACAATTTCTGTTATCTGACCCGAGAAAGTCACTCCCCGAGTGAAGAAACTAGGGAGATGGCAATATTTTTAGGCAAGGCGCAAAATGAGAAGCACGGTGACGCAGGGTGTAGCAGCCCTGCGAAATTCTGCTAGCAGGCAATCACCGCAAATTGAATCGCAGTTTTTCACCATACTTGCATCAAATAACAAGAGGACTTATCTGCTTCGCACCGTTTTTTGTTATTGTCACGCCAACTTCACGCAGGAAACTGCGGCATTGACACTGCGCTCCGCAGGGTCATGTGGCGCAGGCAGTGGCGTTACTAGGGGGTTGCAGAGGGTTCGGACCGCACCGGGTGACACCACTCGCACCATTAGAAATGGGGGTGACACCAAAGCAGAAGAAGCGGCTTTTTTTTCCGGAGAACTGGGTGACACCATGGTGTCACCGCACCGGGTGACGCCAACCCTAGCGACGCCACTGAGTCACGTCACCCTGCGACTTAACATGCGAAACTACATACTATCATGTGAGCCACAGAAATTTATAGTGAGTCACCATGCGCCACCTGCGGAGACTGCGTCTCATTTTGCGCTGGGCCTCAACGCCCTACTGCACCAACTGAAATTCGGTTCGAACTCTCAACTGACCAGTTAAGTGTCCAAGCATCACGTGATATTCCGAGTGCTGTATTAAACGTCGCAATTATTGATACTTTCGGCAGCTGTCTGACAGGGGATCAAGTACCTGCGAGTTACCCTTCAGAAATACCCCTAGATTTGGACTATCAGGTAGAAGACAATGAAGACAATGTGCCATGATCCTTAGTCTCTTCAGATTGTGGTGGAGGGCGTAAGGAGGACTTTTGGGGCGGGATGCTATACCAGAAGGATGCACCTAGGATAGAACCTGGAACAGACACCGGTGTTTAGATTATAGTCGTCCATTGCTAGGGAGCGGCGAACTGCGCTGGACACCAGTTCTCGTCTGATTACGCAGCGCAACCCCAGCTAGTACTGACATTGGTGGCCGCTCGGGAAAACTGAATACTGCTAATAGCCAAAAATCGTCCCATTATTGTAGTGTCTGTGCAGTCTCTGCATAAGAACTATGCTGTGGACGGGGCTCTAATGACCTTGTAGTTGAAGGGCCCTAAAACACCACCACCACCAACAACAACAACGTGTCATTGCTATGTAAAATAGGTATTCATATGCCCCAATTTTCTGGAAGAGAGCATCAGGATTTCAAAGTGTCTGATGAGGATGAATAAATTAAACCAAAAAAAGGTGTTGATGACCACAAGAGGCGGAAGTGTCTATGACTCTATTAATTTGCCAAGTGCTGCACCTGAATACCTGAATCGAGAAAGAGGTGCAGGACGAGAATTAATAATTGATCATCATGACGAATTAGTTAGGCTATATTATGAGTAAATTGCGTTCATACATGTGGAAAGGAGTGGACAAGTTATTCATAATTTTCGGGAAGAATTTGAGGCTAGCCGAAATTGATTCTCACAAGTTTTCTTTTCTTCTTTTTTTTTCTACAAAGGAAAGGGTTATTTTGATCATATTTGCAATCGCGTTATCAACGAGGATGCTGTTGAACTCCAACAGCGAAAGTTCGGTCACCAAATATTAAAAACGAGAAACTCTTCATTTTGTTTGTCAGTATTTGCATTCATTACACCTTGCATATTTTCATCGTCTCCACCACCACCACCACCATCATCATCATCATCATCATCATATGGAAGTACGTCATGACAGCTTTCGGTCGATCTCATAAAAAAAGGGAAAAAAAACAGGAGGTCGCTTCCTGAAGCTCCCTGGAATTGCTCCCTGGAGCAATTCTTGTTGATTTTGACCAGCAATTTCAAAATTTTAGAGGTCGTCACTGCCACTCGGATCTTGGTACTATAACTACACTATTCGACTGAAAAATAGCATTTTACAATATACTGCATATGACTGAATAACCTAAAATAAATATGATGCGTTACCAACGATTTAGAGATGATGTCACATATGACGCAAGTATTTCACTTTCTGTAACGATGCAGTCGCCAAAATTGGACAACACCTGTTGCAGTGGCACACCATGATACCGGATATAAGCGCCAGTGTTATTCAGTTTTTCATCATCATTCTAAACCGTTTCCCATCCTATGGTAGGATCGAAACCCATTTGGTGCCAGGAATACCGGAGCCTGCTGCTGACCTGATCATAAAACCTTTACCATTCGTAGTGGACATTTTGGGTCAATATGTTGGGGAGCGGCTTGTTGCGTTGGACACACCAGTTCTCGTCTGAACGCTCAAGTTAAGCAACGCAACCCCAGCAAGTACTAATAACGACGGCCGCTTGGGGAATCTGGGTACTGCAAATATCCAAAAATCGTCGCATTAGTGTAGTGTCTGTGCAGTCTCTGCATTAGAACTACGCAGTGGACGGGGCTCTAATGACCTTGTAGTTGAAGGGCCCTAAAACACTAATGAAACAAACAAAAATTAATACCCTGTCATTTGGAGGAAAATAACGTTGGGTCAAATGGCGCGAGTCGTTCGGGCGGCATGGAAATCAACCAGAAGTCATGGTTGAACTCCTTGGAGAGCTGCTGGTGAAAAAACAAGCAACTCCTAACCCTTTTGCAGGGTCCGGTACCCATCTTGCCCCTCTGAATGAGCACAACAGTGATGTATTGGGCAGTGTTTTCCGCAGCCAGTTGCCGACCAAAGCAGTAACTCCTACGGTTACTTATTGTAGGTCTACTGTTCGTTGGGGCACTTCACCTACGCCAGGGAGCGAGCTCCTACACCCGTTGCATGGTAGAGAGGGTTCTGTAACGTGCAAATGCCATCGTACACCACACGGGACGTCGGCTTTACTTTTTATTCAAAGGAAGGCGCACTCGAGGCATCTCTCTCACCCGAAAGAAGTCAGCCCATCTCGGTCTAGTATCGAACCTGGAACCACTCTCGCAGTTACTGAGTACGCTACTTACTGCGCCACCGAGGCGGGATCCTTGGAGAGCTGTTGGATCATTCAAGAATTAATTAAAATATAATAAGAATTAATTAACAGCACTAGTTTTCTTTGAAATATTTGCCTCTTGCTCTCGTTGCTCTACTTTTTAATGGTTGTGGGTGTGTTTTGCAGATTTTCTTTGAATCTAATTTCTGTCTCCAGACTGACCCTAGCAGAAATACACGCCATCCATCACTATACAATTGTCCTACATTTGATACCTTTTGTCTCACGTTCAGCCGGGGCTCTAATGACCTCGTAGTTGAAGGGCCCTAAAACACCAACAAACAACAACAACAACACGTTCAGCCTTACCTGCAGTGCCGGATCTAGATATTGAGAGGCCCTAGGCTATTTCAATTTTGAGGCCGTTTTAAAGCCCTTTCGAGACCCTTTTCTTAGGTTTTGAAGCCCGCTAAATGTTGAGGCCCTAAGGCTTCAGCTTACGTAGCTTAATGGTAAATCCGGCACTGCTCACCTGTTCCCAGTAGGGGTTCTAGCATACGCGAGGCCCTGTGCAAACCTGTGTGTAAATTGAAAGTGCGAGGCCCTTTCAACTTGCAAAAGCGAGGCCCCGTGCATTTGCACAGTTTGCACGTGCCTAAAACCGCCACTGCCTGTTCCCATAATTGTTTCAATGGGAATTAAGGAAGATAAGAAAAGGACTTAAGACCATAGACGTGAATCAAAGCATGTTACACTTGGAGAAACTCATCAATTGAAAATAAACAAACAAAAACTAAATACACCGGGCCTAGCAGATAATGGTCATCGCTAATAATCCTTTAGCAACTATTCAGTAACACATTAACCGGAAAACTAAGGCAGTTTTGAAACTAAAAAGAAATCGATTCTTTCATTGGAACCATGGACTGGTTCTTGAAGAAAGAAAACACACTTGTCAAAAAAACAATAGATGGAGGAGAAAAGAGTTTTAAAATCTTATGAAAAACTCCCATTTTTTGAAATCATACTCGAGTGGATCACTGACCGCTTGCTGTTGGCGAACAAAATTCTTCGAAAGGGTTACTGTTATTATATTAATTATAAAAAAACAAGAAATTTCAATAAATTTGCTTTAGCACACCTGATTTGTGTTGTAAGGTGATAGCAGATTAATACAATATGTCGAGCGTGAAATACTGTATGCTAATTTGCCTAACAGTCACGGATTGATCTAATCAAGTTGCAACAGAAAAAAATATGTTAAAAACAAACTCCTGAAGAACGAGGGGCACCATTATGGTGTCCAAAGGCTTGCATTCACAGCAGTAGACTGTAATTTGAAATACTGTAATTCCATAACAAAAAAACAAGTGAAAACCCCTTACACTCTTTAGGGTCGATGGCTTGTAATACATGTAGTATAATTTGCCAGCATGATAAACCTGTCGCCAGTCTTTATGAAAGTCGTTTATAACGTGTTCGCCAACTCATAATAAAAAATCAACATTGAAACCACGAACGTTGTGAACTAAAGTTTACATAAAATGTTTAAAATGGTAATTTTAACCTTTTTTCTTTTTCAAAAAATTGTTAAGTGCGTTGACATAATGACATTATCATTATGGCATTATCTTTATTAAAAAAAAAATTAAATCACTTTCAGCTACTCCAAGATTCCGCCTCGGTGGCTCAGTGGGTAGCGTGCTCGGTAATTGCATCAGTGGTTCTAGGTTCGATACTGGACCGAGGTGTGTTGGGCGTGAGACATGCCTCGAGTACGCCTTCCTTCGGATGAGAAGTAAAACCGAGGTCCTGTGTGGTGCACAGTGGCGTTTGCACCTAAAAGAACCCTCTCTACTATGCAACGGGTTGAGGATGCAAAATTTCCAGGTGTAGGAGCTCGCCCCTCTGGCGTCGGTGGAATTCCCCAACGAACAGTAAGTAGACTGACGATAAATAAGTATAGGGGTTGCAGCTTTGGTCGGCAACCGGCTGCGGAACCTCCTCTGTCCAATATATCACCCTTGTGTCCATTCAGAGGACCAAGAGGGGTACCCGACTCCATGACTAGCATTAGATCTGCCCACATTCGGCAGGGGTAGTGCGATGTTCTACAGCTAGTCAGTGGTTCCAGATTCGGTTCTGGACACAAGTGGTTTGGTTTCTTTCGGACAAGAGAGAGGTCCCCCCAGTGCGCCTTACGTCGGATAAGAAGTAAATCCGTGGCACCGTGAGGTATATACGATGCCATCTGCATCCCTTACTGCAAGGAGTAAAATATTTGTGTAGATGGGCAACATTTCCAGGTGTAGGGGCTGGCCCCCTGGTGTCTTTGGAGGAAAAGTGCCTCCAAGGAATGAAAATAGGCCGGCGATAAATAAGCAGCAGGGTTGCAGTATTAGATTGGCAGCCGGCTACGTGAAAATGCCGTCCAATAGATTGCCAATCAGACGGGACAAAAATGGGGACCCAGCCCTGTCATAGGGGAGAAAAACATCAGTAATGACGACGATGAAACTGGCTAGCAGGTCCAAGGAATCCTGTGTTAAGAGTAGGTCCACATCATGACTTATAACCCTCTTCCGCCTACTAAGCCCTGCTGCAAGGTTGGAGATACACTGGATCTAGGAACATACGAGAGAATTGATGGACGCTATTTGTATTCCGCACGCCCTGTTACCGACTTACTGCCGCAACCCCTAATTTTAAGGCCTCCCTAACTCTTTTCAGGAAAAAGGCTTTTACTGGCACCAAGGTGGGCTCTTACTCCTGGAAATTCTGCTAGTCTATCATTTCATATACTTTCCATTCCACAGAATACACATTGGTAGCATACCAGATTAAAACTCATGTTCGAAGGTGCGATCCCCATCAACGTGGGTGTCTTTCTCTGGAAGGAACAAGGCTAACTTGGAAAGCTAAATTGGATGTGGTCAGCCCCAAGACCAAGGTAAGTGGTTCCCCTTTAATGGGACAAACTTCAACTACTCCTGCTTGTTGCTCGACCTCCTGCTCGTGCAGTCAAGTTGCGTTGGACACATCTGCTCCTGTGAGATCACTGAAGTTCAGCAATGCAAGCCCACGTTAGTACCAACATGAGAGGTTGGTAAAGAACGTTGGGTGCTGCAAATTTCCCCTTTCTCATATCCTCTTCACCTACCTCCTCATCACCCGCGAGCAGCCTCCTAAGGGTTCAGCCTGTTATGGCTGCTTGGCTAAATCCCCAACCTATGAAATTAATCCAGTAATCCTTCTGACAAAATTGGGAGTAAAAGCCGTGGTCCATTCCGGGTGTGAGATGTCACCTGCTGGTAAATAAACTCTGAAAGATGTCACGTTAGGTCGTGTGCAGAAATTAAGACCGACCTGTAGATATTAAGGCTAGATATGAATGCTGAAGGAAAGTGGTAGGGCAAGTTCTCACATTTGAAAATTTCGTCAATCTGCTACCCACTGAGAGACTAAAGCCAGTACAGAGGTAAAACGGCCATCTATTTTGCAACGACGACTCTCATAACTCTTCCCTCTTTCTAAACCTTCGAAAATTGAGGCAAGAGGAAAGGGAACGTATTGGTATCCTTAAAAGGTCAGTTATTTAATCTTCAGTCGAAACTGTTGGCATCTTCGTGGGCCACAGCTTGCGAATTGCAAGGTTAGTCGTCCATGGAGTTTTATAGCACAGATTAAAACAAAAAAAAAACAATAAACGTGTTTCTGACATACGAGACGGGGCTTCTGGACGAAAGTAATAAGGACATAAAGGAACTTCCTTTCCTTTGGGCCATTTCTTCTCTTATTATGATTACGGTGATGTTGCCAACGTGTTTTCTCGCTTTTTAATTCAACTATGAGTCACTCGACTTGATCAAATGTTTTATTAATAAACTTGTTTCAAGATTGCCTCTAATGAGTTCTAGGTGAATGGTCGACTAGATACTCGTTATGAACGATGGCAGGTTTTGGCATCCTACTGACTTTGATAAATTTCCTCTTGTTCCCTACCTTATTTGTCATTTGCGTCTTGAATTCAAATGATTACAAAATTATAGTCCATGATTATAGGAATTTCAAATATAAAATTAAAAAAAATTACAGATAATGCTCATTATGTTTAGCGAATATCTATACTTCCTTTAGATATACAAGTCGCCTGCCTCGGTTTTGGTTTGTTGGTGTTTTAAGGTCCTTCAACTACAATGTCATTAGAGCTCCGTCCACTGTGTAGTTCTAATACAGAGACTGCACAGACACTACGCTAGGGCGACGATTTTTGGGTATAAGTAGCACCCAGTTTTCCCAAGCGGCCACCCATGCTAGTGCTAGGTGGGGTTGCGTTGTTTAACTTCAGTGCTTCAGTGGTGCGTCCAACGCAATAAGCCGCTCCCCCTGACTCGGTGACGCAGAGAGTAGCACACTCGACTATAGCCTCAGTGGTTCAAGGTTCGGATGGGAAGTAAAGCCGTGGCCCTGTGTGGGGTACGATGCCATTTGCAAGTAAAAGAAGATCGTCCCCTGGTATCGGTGGAATGCCCCAATTAGATGGTAGGTCGACGATGAATAAGTATAGGGGTTCCAACACAGGCGGCTTATGGGGCAGGCAAACCTAGGCGGCAAATTTATGAGGGACGGCCAGTTTCAGATGTACTTCCTTGCCATGCAGTCTATCGATCATTTGAAATATACGTAGTCCTGAGGTTCCCAAACTTATCTGATTTTGTGGGGCCTTTTCTAAATGTTGGCTTTCTTGAGGCGTCTTGTTGGAGAGTCATAGCAATGCATTGGCAATGGGACAAATGCCAAGGTCGTGAGAGACGCTCGGACAATTTAGAACTGCGTTAAATTTAATGGGGGCGGCGGCGATGGACCCACTTGCCTAGGGCGCCTGAGACTCACAAGCTGGGCCTGTGTTCTAGCATTAGGTTGGGAAAACTGGGTGCAGCGAATACCCAAAAATCGTCGCATTAGCGCAGAGTCTGCAGTTCCTGCGTTAGAACTATGCAGTGGACGGGGCTCTAATGACCTTGTGGTTGAAGGACCGTTAAACACCAATAAAACAAAAAAACGTGCAGACCCTGCATGGCGACTAAGCAATGGACGGGGGTCTAATGACCATTGTAGTTGCAGGGCTCTAAAATACCAACGAAAAACCGATCCGACGGAAGGCTCTCTCGTCCGAAAGAAGTGAAACCACCTCTACGCGAATCGAATCTGGAACTACAGACGCAGCAGTTAAAAACACTACTTTTGGGCCACTGAGGCGGCTCCAATATCACATCGGATGCAACCCACAAAAAAAGGTTAATTCTTGGAGCGAGTGACAAATTCATAGTGCGTTGAGGTTGTTTGCTAATTGAAATAACTGCCCATAGATCTCTGAGAACGTTGTTGATCAGCAATTCGTTTGAACCACCGCTTTCACGGCTAACATTAAGATGCAATTTGTCATTTGTTAACAGTTGGACAACATGTGCACACAACACAAATAAATAAACACACAAATGTTTTCTTCCGGTTACTCAAGCATGTCGCTTAGAGAGGAATGCGGCACGAATGCGTATTTCGGGGAATTAACATAAGAAAAGATTCTCTCATCTAAATGAACTTAATGACTAAGGTGTGGATATACAAGGGCGCTACACACATTTCGAGGGCTGGCGAACAGTTGCGCCGGACATTTAATAATCACCCCCTTCCTAAGATTTTCTTACCTATGTCAGTGTCGATAGCCGGTTACGTGATCGGCTGCCAGTCTAACTCCCAGTAGTGGGCAAATCAGTATTTTTTCAAATGCTTAATATTGTCCCATTGGGGCACATGAGTGCTCCGTTGGTCGGTGTGTTAAGGCAGTCTGCCGCAAACCTAATGCTTCACCTCTGCTCTTTACTTATCGACGGCCTAATTTGAATCGCTGGGGCACATTTCCTTCACCGAAGTCGGAGGGGAGCTAGGTGCTACACCTGTAAAATTTACCGAACTACATGCAGGGGCGGATCCAGAGGTGGAGCACTTCAAAATAAGTGCGCCCCAAATATTTTTAATATTCAGTATCCCCTAATATCAATCTAGCTAGGTGCTCCACTGCCCAAAATGCCCATGAGTTGTAAAGTTGAATAGTGCATAAGTTGAAATACACGCCTCATTGAGGCACTCAGAGGGGAGCAAATGCTGCTTTGCTCCCCCTGGATCCGCCCCTTTGTTGTTGTTGTTTGTTGGAGTTTAACGTCCCGTCAACTACAAGGTCATTAGAGACCCGTCCACTGTATAGTTCTAATGCATATACTGCACAGACACTACACTAATGCGACGATTATTGGGTATTAGCAGTACCCAGCTTTCCCGAGCGACCACCCATGTCAGTACTAACTGGGCTTGCGTTGCTTAACTTCAGTGATCAGACGAGAACTGGTGTGTCCAACGCAACTCGCCGCTCCCACACTGAAGCAGTAGTATAGTACGTTACCTCCGGGCCACCCGGAGGTAGCACCCCGGATTTTAGGAGCTAGAGATGCAGTCGTTGAAGCACGTTGTTATGTTTTTCCTTTCTTTTTCAAACTAAATATATATAAAAAAATCAATCAGGAACTTGGAGCTCGGGTCAAGGTGTTGGGTTCAGCACCCTCCCCGTTCACTAGTAGGGCAACAACTCAACGGTTAAGACCCATTTTAAAGATAACTTCAGTAAACATTTACTTCATAGTAAACAGACCCGGACATTAACACTGCCAGTTTAAAAAAAAAACCGAGTAGACAACATTCTGAAGTTCATGTAAAAGGGGCAATTAACCCTTTAGAGTTCGAATCCCACATATCAGATATAATTTTGAGTAGGAAAAAAATTAACAAAAGGAAGGTACTTACTATAGATTATGCTCATATCAAATGCGACTACATTAAAATATCTAACATTTTTCTCCCTCCTTTTCCACGTCAGTCACATTTATTGTTGAAGTGTCTTTTTATGCTTAAAAAGATTTTACTTATCACAAATAGCCCTAAGCAAGGCAACGTTACTGACCTTATCGAACGTTAAACCCTTTATGATATTTCTCCTCGTCAACCCTTCTTCTTCTTCCTTTGCAGCAATGCGTGACTGGTTTTATCACAGACTGAAATATTCTCATATCAAACTACTACTACGTATTATGAATAATGCTAAAAGGGTTGAAACCAAACAGCTTCACTAAAGCATCACAAAATATTAATATTCAAAAAAGAAGGGTTTTTAAAGGTCCGGCTATACTTTTGATTTCCCTAATCATATATCTATATAGTGAACTTTATAACCTACCCCCCAAAAAATAAGAAACAATTATTCGCATAAATTATGCATTATCTAACTGATCATTGAAACACATTACCTCCGGTCCTATTTCTATTAATAGTTTAATGGCGGTCATCACTTTTAACTTAAAATACTTTTACTACTTTCTCCTGCCAAATCGTACACACGTCATCAACATCCACCTGTCCGACGAGCTCTATAATGGGAATACTCTCAACGAAATCTCATGAATTTATACCGAAATTAATTAAAAAGAATTGGCAGTCAATTTTATCCGAAAATTAAATGTCACAAAATCCAGATACACTTTTATCAATAGTGTATAAACTTGAAAGAGGGCCAGTTGGTCAATGACAGAGAAGAGAGGAACTGTGGGAAATAGATTATTAAAAAAAACAGGGGTTGGTGGGGTAAGGGGGGAGAGAAAGAGCTCTGATAATACTGCACTCTCCCCCTCTGAGGACGTCACATGTCCAGCATGGCATGAAGTGAAAAGGCTAGCTTTTCTACTATCACCTTTTGTAGTTTGAAGACAAATAAGTAGGTGGCAACCTACAGGTAACTGAGCTCTGCTGCTCTGTCCTAAGCCAAGTTTTCCATCAGGTGCGCAAAACGACTGAGAACGTTAAAAATGCTCGCGAACTCTACTCGGTTTCTATAGATAAGAGCGCTCTGCTCTGCCCCTCTGTCCCAAGCCAGGTTTCCACCAGTTGTGCATGTGTAAAATTGTGTAAAATTGCGCAAACTAGACATGTTTTTGGTCAAGTGGTCAAGCACGAACAAACATAAAAATGTTTCAAAATTGTTCTTCTATGTCCCAATGGTTGTTAGGACATCAAAAATTGCTTACTACTTTTTGAGTTTCTGAGCACGTTTCGTTGAAGGCGCCATTTGCCACACAGGATCAACAAGTCTGAACATTTGCCTGGTGAAGGTGTGCAATGTCTTTAAATGTTTGGGAACATTTGGTAACGTAGACAATGAATGTCCTTATTATGGTGGATATCCGGGTACCCGGTTTCAACCACGGATTACAGTGCTTGGCTAGTAGCATGTTCCATTACTGAGTCAGGTCCGATACTGGATAGAGATGGGTTGGTTTCTTTAGGGCCAGAAAGAGTGAGATGGAGAGAAAGAGGAAGAGAGAGAGAAAGAGACCCCAGTGCATCTTTCCGTCGGATGGGGAGTAAAGCCGTGGTCCCATGCGGTGCGTACGATGTCACTACTGCACGAAAAAGAACCTTCACTACATCATCATCATCCCCATACCCTTGTCCCGCCTGTGGCCCTCCACTCCCGTCTGTTTCCCACTAGGTCCCAGTCCACCCCGCACACTGCTATGTCCCTCCGGACAACCTGTTCCCACGTCTGCTTCGGTCTCCCCCTACCCCGGATGCTGCCGACCACCTGCATTCCTGAGATGCACCTAACGAGTTCTCCTTCCCCTCTTCTCATAACGTGTCCATGCCACCTCAGCCTATTCCCCCTCATTTCGGCGATGTCCACCACCCCCAGGGTACCTCTAATGTACGCATTCCTAATTCTATCTGCTCTTGACATGCCACACGTGTACCGCAGCATTAGCGTCTCGGCTACTTGCATTCTATTTACATGGCTTTTCTTCACTGCCCAACACTCTGATTCATACAGCATTGCTGGCCTAGCCACTGTCCTGTAAAACTTCCCTTTCAACTTGATTGGGACCCTCCTATCGCACAGGACTCAGCTTGCCTTTTTCCATTTCAACCACCCCCCATTGATTCTACGGGTCACATCTGAGTCCATCTCCCCATTGCTGTGGAACGTTGATCCTAAGCACTTTACCTCCTGCACCTTTTTCACGAGTTCGCCCCTCGAGCGTATGTCCCCGTTGTTTTCCTGACCATCCCAATTGAAAGCTTGATACTCTGTCTTCATCATGTTAATCCTTAGCCCTCCCTTTTCCATTGCTCCTCTTATATCGCTTAGTCCCTTCTCTATCTGCTCTCTGCAGTCACCGATCTACCCTAAATCATCAGCAAATGCCAGGCACTGAGGGGCCCATTCTCCTACACCCGTCAGCAGTTCATCCATAACCAGGCTGAAAAGACATGAACTAAGTACTGAACCTTGGTGCACCCCAACTCTCACTGGAAAGCCTCCGGTGTTTCCCCAAGGTGTCCTTACCCTGGCTATGGAGCCATCATACATATCCTGGATTATTCTAATAAACCCTTAAAAAGAACCTTCACTCCCCATTGGGGTAAAAATATAACCTTAGTTGGGCAACATTTCCAGCTATAGGAGCTTGTCCCCCGGCATCGGAGAAAGACAACCGCCCCCATGAATCAAAATAAGTCAATGGCAAATAAACATAAGTATTTCATCACTAGCTTGGAAGCCGGCTGCTGAAAAATGTGTTCCAATTGAACAAATATAGGCAACCGACCCTGTCAGAGTGATGAAGGGTAAAAGAATGAGTTCTCGAGATTAAAAATAAGTTGTGGACCTCTGACATTATCGCCCTATGTCAACCTTTTAGTCTAAATTAATTCAACAATTGCTTTCATATGGTCTGACGTTAAAATCTCTTGTTCATTTCCGTTGTTTTGCCCCCCCCCCCCTGACGTCCCCGTGATGTTTCATGGCATTCATATAACCCTGCAAAACCTTTGTTTTACCAGAGAAAGAGATTCTGCTCATGACTTGCTGCATTTGTGTCAATGATGTGCACCTGCATGAACTCGAAAGTTGCCTAACATTTCTAGTCAATAGCAAGAAATGTTTGGAACAGTAAGAATTATGTAAACTTTTTATATTAAATATTAACTGACACACTGGCTATTATCATTAGATTTTCTTACAAACTCTTCATTATTCTTAATAGTTTTTTTTACCAGGTGTAGTTCTTGAAATGTATAGATAACGGAAGTGGCTTTAAAATTTATAAATTATGAAATCGACTTCAACACCTTCATAACCACGCAGTCGTAGTCACTACCTTGATCGAAATAACTACGAATTTAAGAGTATATAGAGGCAATAGGTCAGACACCATGCAATATTATAACCAACAAAACATTAATTTACCTGACAAAGTTTCTATTTTGGTTGTACATATACAGTTCGTATAGTTCGGTTAGTTCCATGTTCGTGTACGTGTAGTTACATGTTCCTTAGAACACCATCCTCATTATCAAACCCTTATCCCGCCTGTGGTAGGATCGGGTCTGCGGGTCCAATGAATATGCTCTGACTGAGGGGCACCCCAGCCGGGCGTCTGGAGCCCGCAGGAAATATTGGCTGGATTGTCTGTGGGAAGTGCCGGCCTACCCACTGTTCCAACACTGCGTTACACAACCACAATAGAAAGTTTTGGCAGGTAAATTAATGCTTTGTTGGTTATAATATTGCATGGTGTCTGACCTTTTGCATAATAACTACAACGCAACAGGAGTTGCGTTGGACACACCAGTTCTCATCTGATCACTGAAGTTAAGCAGCTCAATCCCAATCCCAGCTAGTACTGACATGGGTGGTCGCTTGGGAAAGCTGGGTACTGCTAATACCCAAAAATCGTCGCATTAGTGTAGTGTCTGTGCAGTCTCGGCATCAGAACTATGCTGTGGACGGGGCTCTAATGACCTTGTAGTTGAAGGGCCCTAAAACACCAACAAACAACAATAGCAGGACAGGAGTCAGGCTTCATGCCTTTACATGTTCCTTAGGAGTAAAATATACAGAACGTGCAGTTCGGGAACGTTTTGAGGTGTGAGAGCTCGCCTCGTGGCTTCAGTGGAGGACGAAGAGCCCCAATGGCGAAGCAGGTCAGCTGCGGCTGCGTAAAAACGTAAAAATGCTGTACAACGGATGTGTCCCAATGGCATAAAAATGGGCATCCGATCTGATAGGCCGGAAAAGGATCAGTAATGTTTGTTAGTGAAACTGTCGAAGGTAATAACATAAACATTTGGGGGCAGTGGTTAGGCCCACTAAGCTGTATGGGTCAGAGTGTTGTGCAGTGAGGAAGAGCCACGTCAATAGAATGCAAGTAGCCGAGATGCGAATGCTGCGGTACTTGAGTGGGATGTCGAGAGTTAGGAATGAGTATTATTAGAGGTAGCCTGCGGGTGGGGGACATCGCGAATAAGATGAGGGAATAAGAGGAGGAGCTCGTTAGGTCCATTTCACGAATGCAGATAGTTGGAAGCAACCGGGGTAGGGGGAGACCGAAGCAGACGTGGGAGCACGTTGTCCTTAAGGATATGATGGTGTGTAGGGTGGACGGGGACCTGGTTGGAAACGGTGACAGGAAGGAAAAAATGATATAATTTCCATCTTGCTTTTTAAACATGAAAACTTTTATTGCGTTACCTCTTTATCTAGCAACTCCAAACTCCTAGCCCTTTTCCCGCCTAAGGCAGGGTCGGGAACCCATTTGTCCCTCTGAATGGACACCGGGTGATATATTGGTCATAGTTTTTTTCTGCAGCCGGTTGCCGGCCAAAGCTGCACCCTTACGCTTATTTATCGTCGGTCTAGTGTTCGTTGGGGAATGCTACCGACGCCAGGGGGCGAGCTCCTACACCTGGAAATTTTTGCCTCATCTACCCGTTGCGTAGTAGAGAGGGTTCTTTTACGTGCAAGTGCCATCGTACACCCACACGAGACCTCGGTTTTACTTCTCATCCGAAAGAAGGCACACTCGCGGTTTCTCTCTCGTGCGTTACCTCCTTATCTATCGCTGTTTTAATGTTATTGAGCCCCTTCTCTAGGTCCTCTTTGGAGTCACTAACTTTTGCAATGTCGTCAGTGAATACCTGAATATCATGCACTGAGGTGCCCATTCCCCTACTCCAGTCAAAAGCTCGTCCATGACAAATATGGACTAAGTGCTGAACCTTGGTTCACCCCAACTGTTACCTCAATGCCTCTAGTATCTCCCCAGGTAGTCCTTACCCTGGCTACGGACCATTGTACATATAATACCCTACACTATCCTGATATACTTTTCTTCCACCCCCTTTTCCTTAATACTGTACCTCCCATTATCACATGCCTTCTCCAAATCATTTATAATTGCACAGAGATCGCTCTTTGCTGTTCTACTGTCTCCGAATGAAGATTGGTTCCATTGTAGACCTGCTAGGCATAACCTGAACTGATTTTCTCGGACACTAGTTCTATCCTGAAGGCGACGTTGTATAGCTCTCTCAGAGCTTCATGGAATGGCTCATAAGCATAACAGGCCGAACCCTTAGGAGGCTGCTCGCGGGAGAGGAGAGGCGAAAGTAGGTGTGGGGGATATAGGAGAGGGGAAATTTGCAGTACCCAACGTTCTCTACCAACCACCTATGTTGCTAATAACGTGGGTTTGCGTTGCTTAACTTCAGTAATCTCACGAGAACTGGTGTGTCCAACGCAACTTGGCCGCACTCTAATAGCATCTCCACTATGCTACGACACAATACGATGGGGATCCTATCTGGGCCTACACATTTTCGACCTTTCTTCTTTCTGGACCTTGTCCACCACCTCAGACGTTGTAGGATGGGTGTCAACGTCTTCCTCTCCTCACTGCAGCATTCGAGAGGTAGTGGAAATATTCGTCCCACCTCTTCTTTACTTCAGCAGAGAGAAACAGGACCCTACCACTGTCATGACTCGGGATAAGTCTTTATTTGGCCTCTCTCTAGCCTTGTCTAATTTAAAAACTTCTCTCTCCTTCGTTTGTCCCTAACTGATAGTAGAGGGGCTTGTGCAATGATCAAATGTTTGTCTGTTCATTTACTGAATAGAAAATGGTTTCTTAACTAAAAACCAAGGTGAGATTTTCTTTCTGAAGATGCGTTGTTTGTCTACCTTTTATAATAGATGGTCATGAATTTAAGTTTCAAGGTTACTTCTCAAAGAATGTTTTTTAACACCATTCCATTATATTAGACGATTAAGTACAGAAAATATGAGCCTTGAAGCATAGTAATACCATTATAAACACTGACACAACAGACTGGGCGGGTAACTTTGCATACCAACGGTAAACAAACTATAGTAAATCAAGTTCTGAACAAAAATGCAAAACATCCTTTAAAATATTCTTAAACTTGTTTCATGTTTATGTTAGATCAAAACTCACACTATAATAAAATGCATGCCTACGTGCCAGAAAATGATGTTCCACCTACATATGTGAAATTTCTTACTAATCAAAGGTTGCCATACCAAATTAAACTTCCCTTTTCTAAACCTTTCCAACGTGTACTGTATTTCTCATCGGTAACGAACTATTCCAAATCTTATGACGAGGTAGGCCTACGTATGCAAGCAACTCATCACCCTTTCCCCGCCTATGGCCGGGTCGGATACCCATCTTGTGAATCTGAACACAAGGGTGATGTATTGGACAGTGATTTTCCGCAGCTGGTTACTGACAAAAGCTGCAACCCCTATGCTTATTTATCGTCATTCTACTGTTCGTTCGGGAGTTCCACCGACGCCTGGGGGGGGGAGCTCCTACACCTCGAAATTTTACCTCATCTACCTGTTGCACTGTATCGAGGGTTCTTTTACGTGCAAATGCCATCGTACACCACACGGGACCTCGATTTTACCTCTCATCCGAAGAAAAGAGCACTCGGGGCCTCTCTCTCTCACTCGGCCGAAAGAAGCAAACCAATCTCGGTCCAGTATCCGACCTAGAACCACTGACGCAGTTACCGAGCACGCTACCCACTGCGCCACCGAGGTGGGGTGAAGCAAGCCTCCGTAGGAATCCAACAAATTATAAACTGCTTTATGACCTTCTTAACTCTCTAATGCTATTATTAAAATGATTACTTTTCAAATCACACCACAGGCGGCTTATATGGCAGGCAAACATATGCGGCAAATTTCATAGGAGCGGTCAAATTACAGAGGTACTTCGGCCATTTAAAATGTTCATAATCCTGGGATTCCCAAACTTCTGTGATTGGTGGGGCCTTTTCTAAATGTTGGCTTTCTCCAGGCGACTTGTTGCAGAGCCTTACCAATGCACTGGCGTTGGCAGGGACAAATGCCAAGAGCGTGAGGGACGCTCGGACAGTTTAGAACTGCATTAAATCTAATGGGGGCGGCGATGGACCTACTTGCCAAGGGCGCCTAAAGATCACGAGCCGGGCTCTGGCAGGGTAACCGTGGGATCCATTTGTCCCACAGATACCGGGAATGCATGGGTGGCATTTTGACGAAGCCGGCTGCCAACATAATGCTGAAACCCTTATGCATATAGCGTTGGCCTATTTTTCATAGTTGGGAGACTTTTTTTGCCACCGACACAGGGAAGCGAGCTTGGTGAACTAAGCGCATTTTTACTCCATCTAGTAAGGGTTGCTTTCCGTGCAGAGGCGACTCAGACTTCAATATTTGTATGTGATCCCTTTTGGCTTGGTGGGATACGTCTTGATTCACGAGTCAATGGCTGCAAGTTCGATTCTAATTGGGAGAACAGGCTCCTGCCGTACGAAAAACAGAAAAGCCGTTATATTATCCTTTTCATCGGAATGGAAAGTAAAGCCATGGTCCTTCACCTTCAAAATTAAAAGACGTTTCAAGGAAAGTAGACATTATATTCAAACTCCAGACAGTTTATACCCTCCGAATAACAATATTTCACCGCTAGATATCAACATTTTGGAAGTTGGGTAACTGTTAAGTGGAAAAAGACTGTAAAAAACCCCATTCTAACCCCTTCTTGGGTGGTGAATATGGTGAGGTAGTAATAAGTAAATAAAACAAAGATACATTTTTCGCAGTTTACATTTTGATAGGTTTATACCACCTCATATCCGACGTCTATCCGTCATTAAGACAAATGTGAATAACCCTCAACATCATTTGCATATAACCATCAACTAATAAGTGGCGTCTGAGATATTAGTTTAATAAACCTAACACTGAATTGACTTGAGAGTAGGTGGAAGGTGTTTTCAGACAAAAAAAGGAGTCTATTTTATGGCCGTCATCAAATAACCATCAATATCCACTTTGAATAGCCACACACATAAGAGTTAGTTGAATGAATTCTTTTACTTAAGTACAAACCAAAGAATGGTCGTTGAACGATGCAACAGCAATACAGTGGGTCATTCACACTTAGGTACAAGTTACGTACATCAGCTCCCCCAAAAGCTGTCAAATGAAGGTGCTACACGCACATTATGGACAACGTACAATTTACTTTATGTTCTTAAGTACGTCTCGGAAGAAAATGTTGGCTTTTTTTTGTTTCGTTGGTGTTTTAGGGCCCTTCAACTACAAGGTCATTACAGTCCCGTCCACTGTGTAGTTCTAATGCAGAGGCTGCACAGACACTACACTAATGCAACGACTTTTGGTATTAGCAGTACCCAGTTTTCCCAAGCGGCCACCCAAGTCAGTAGGGCCTACTGACTGGGGTTGCGTTGCTTAACTTCAGTGATCAGACGAGAACTGGTGTGTCCAACGCAATAAGCTGTTCCCCAAAATGTTGGCCTGTTCAAGTAATACTGCCAAAAGTATTTTTGCTGCTAGTCTCTAGTCCCCCTCGCTCTTCTCCCTCCAACCACGTCCAAAACTACGACAGAAGTTTGAAAACTTGGTCCAAAACACCGTTCAAATTATTTTAAAGAAAGATGGAACCATTATAGTTCATGTAATGTATACTTTTTTGGAAAAGAGTTTATTGAGCTTTCGAAGGTGAAGATTTCTCGGCGAAAAGCAACAATTAACCCTTTTCCCGCCTATGACAGGGTCGAGTACCCATTTTGTCCCATTGGGATACATGGACGATATTTTTACACAGCCGTTTGCTGACTTAATGCTGCAACCCTCATGCTTATTTGTTTTTTCTTCAGTAGGGCACATTTTTCTTCATCGACGTCTCTTGTTGCATAGGAGAGAGGAGGGTTCCTTTCCGTGCAAGTATAATTACGAATAATTTAAACCTTTGCGACGGATACCTTGCTAGTGAGATTTGTCATGTTAGACCCATATGCCTAGATCTCCACCAGCACCCTAGCACCACCTTTGCCTTTCGCACCAATTCCAGCCGCTCCATCCCAGAACCTCTTCCGTGGTGGGGGTTCCCCAACCCCTCCTGCAGTGATCCAACGCTGGACGAGCCAGTATCACATGCCTGACATCCTCCACTTGGTCCCCACATAATCCACAGATCTTCTCTCCACCTGTAATCTTTCCCACCCTCTGTTTCGTCTCCAGCGACCCAGTTCTTGCCCGAAACAGAAGTGAGCTCTCCCATGTATTGTCATAGATTACCTCCCTCTCTATGTTGAGCTTGTTCCCATACACACCACACGGAGTCATGGCTTTATTTCCCATCAGCGCGGGGTCTCTCCTTCTCGCGAAAGAAACCAAACCACCTTGATCAAATATCGAACCTGACGCACTAATGCAGCAGACAACCTTTGTTCCATCGAGGCGGCTCACAGGCTAGTTTAGCGTCCCGTTTAAGAATAAAGCGTTAAACAAGTGTGGACATTTTAGGGCAAGCAGTGATTACATTCAACCCGCCGCGGTGGAGTAGTGGTTAGCACGCTTGGCAACTACGCTAGCAGTTCTAGGTTCGATACTGGGCCGTGGTGGATCGGCTACTTTCGGGCGAGAGAGAAGCCGCGAGTGTGCCTTCTTTCGGATGAGAAGTAAAACCGTGGTCCCGTGTGGGTGTACGATGGCACTCGCACGTAAAAGAACCCTCTCTACTAAAATTTCCAGATGTAGGAGCTCGCCCCCTGGCGTCGGTAGCATTCCCCAACGAACACCAGACCGACGATAAATAAGCGTAGGGATGCAGCTTTGGCCGGCAACCGGCTGCAGAGAAAACTATGACCAATATATCACCCTGTGTCCATTCAGAGGGACAAATGGGTAGCCGACCCTGCCATAGGCGGGAAAAGGGTTAGGAGTTGCTTTGCAGTGATTACATTCAACACGTTGCAAGGCCTTGATGACTTTTTAATGGTTATCAAACGTGAAGGAGTAGGGTTAGTAGCATTTCGTGAGGTAGCATTGGAGTTCTAATGAGAAGGGGAGAGGAGCTCGTAGGTCCATTACAGGAATGCAGGTCGTTGGAAGCAGACGTGGGAACAGATTGTTCGTAAGGATATGGTAGTGTGTGGGGTGGACGGGAACTAGTGGGAGAAAGACGGGAGTATAGGGCTAGAAACCGCAGACCCGACCCTGCCACAGGCGGGATAAGGGTATGATGATGATAATCAGGGTCAGTAGCATTTCAGTCTGAATGATTCATTATCTCCTACGCTTTATTGCAAAAAAAAAAATAATTTTTTAAGTAACGTACTTTGTGACAGTCTGTCATTTTTAGACAAAACTCTGTCGTCTGACTGACATACTGACATGCAGACTGACAAGCTGAGTGCATCATCTTCCAAGTTTTTAAAGCGAATGACTTCATCCGGATTGTTGACATTTCGCAATCTAAGGTGTTACTTCTCACAGAAAGATAAGAAATTGCTATCTCTTGGAAGCAACCTCAATAGCCATTATCGGTTCTGCAGTCAACCCACCTCGTCAGATTGATATCATCCTATTATTGCAGAACTGAACAACACCGAATGCCACTTTTTTCCACAGTATAAAAAATTATGAACAGCACACATCTTGTCAAGGCCTTAACAGAGCATGATTTCATCAAATGGGCTAAAAGAAAACTTGAAATAAACCGCTGCCAACGTTAATTTTGAAGTGATGTCAGCACGCTGATAATGGAAACTTTTAAGTGAGAGTGGAATTCATTGTTAGTCACTGAAGTACCTTACAAAACCTGAATTATCATTTGAAAAATACTGCAAGCAACATTACTATATTATACAGCGTTATACAAGCATGTCTAGGAGGTTCATGAAACCACAATTGAAGGTTCGACCCTGACCGAGGCAGATAGCCCTACGTCAGACGGGAAGTAAAGCTGTACGATAAAAAAACTTATTTTACACAGAACACTATACCTGCAAGTAAAAGAACCCTTACTACATTTAGTAAATACAGTATACGTGTAGCTCAGAGCTCACCCCCAGGTGTCCTCTTCAGCAGTAGTCATATTCAGTACCAAACAGCGAACCAAAGTAGTGGAACCAGGAAAATCAAATAGCGATCCGCCTTCACACCAGTTCAGTTTGTGCATGCCTACTGAATGCATCATTAATCCAAACTTTTACCATCTATATAGGGGCCGGATATTCATTTGTCCCATCGGAACTCGGAACACACGTGTGAACTGTTGGGCAATAGTTTTACTTAGTTGGTTGCCAGTCTAAGCCCAGCGCAAAATGAGACGCAGTCTCCGCAGGTGACGCAGGGTGACTCACTATAAATTTCTGTGGCTCACATGATAGTATGTAGTTGCGCATGTTAAGTCGCAGGGTGACGTGACTCATTTTTTGTTTGGTTTTGTTGGTGTTTTAGGGCCCTTCAACTACAAGGTCATTAGAGCCCCGTTCACAGCATAGGTCTTATGCAGAGACTTCACAGACACTACACTAATGCGCCGATTTTTGGGTATTAGCAGCACCCAGTTTTCCCAAGCGGCCACCCATGTCAGTACTAGCTGGGGTTGCGCTGCTAAACTTCAGTGATCAGACGAGATTCCAACGCAATTCGCCGCTCCCTGCGATGTGACTCAGTGCCTGCGCCACGTGATCCTGCGGAGCGTAGTGCCAATGCCGCAGTTTTCTGCGTGAAGTTGGGGTGACAATAGCAAAAAGCGGTGCGAAGCAGAGAAGTTCTCTTGTTATTTGATGCAAGTATGGTGAAAAACTGCGATTCAATGTGCGGTGATTGCCTGCTAGCAGAATTTTGCAGGGCTGCTACACCCTGCGTCTCATTTTGCGTCTCGCCTAATACAATGCTGCAACCATTAGTTTACTTAACGTTGGTCCATTTTCTTCGATGGGACACTTTTCTTCTATCGACACCAAAGGGCGAGTTCCTATAACTCGAACTGTGCCGATCCATACATAAATTTCACTGCATGTAGAAATGGTTCTTTTACCCGCAGGTGATACACAAAAAGGGGGTCAGGGCTTCACTTCCCATTCAATTGGGCTTCATTCTATTTTGTCCGAAAGAAGTCATCTGGGTAGGTCAGGCTGGATTCTGCAACTGATGCATTCACGAACTGCCACAGCCTCAAAACATCGTGTCTTATTTTTTGAGTACAAGCACCGAGCGAACGTGATGCTGTGAAATTGAACTGCTTTTATGCAGAGTCCAATTTTATAAATGAGATAATATCTAAGAGATGTAGAATCACAATTTAAAACAATAAACTATTATTACTGTATATAGATTTTTTCAGCAGTAATGTACCATGTGTGTGCCTACACGAACAAAAAATAGGCATTTATATTTTTCCTTCCCCCCTCAGTTGTCCAAAATGGAAATCATGTTAACGAGAAGAGACCACTGTAAATCAAGTTGTATAAGTATAGAGTAAATTCGGTAGTCATCATTTGAAATGCCCTAGTATTTCACTGATATGGCGCATCTTGGCACGAAAATGTAAGTCATGAAGTCGATTTTTTTTCTTTTTTCTCTGTCAAAATTAAACTATAATATACTTTTGTTATGGGGAGCCCACCTCTATAAGATACCGCACTCTGAGACAATTTGGGTCAAAGTCACGAGAGAGTTGTCTACCGTATTTTATACTAAAGTATCTGGTGAATGTAATTGACCAATTGGCTACTATTCAAATTTCAAAACACGAAAACACACCTGAATTCCTAGTTGAATTATAGGTATAATAATTATCTTATTCATAGATGATTACTTTAATATGGAAGTTGTCTAAAATCAAGCTGCTTACTGTTATTTTCAGTAAAAAAATGAGTAACAAGATTAGCTTTATTACAGATTTCGCAAATTTCCAGGTGTAAGAGCTCGCCACCTGGCGTCGGTAGCACTCCCCAACGAACACTAGACCGCGTAGGGGTGCAGCTTTGGCCGGCAGCCGGCTACAGAAAAACTATGACCAATATATCGCCTTTGTGTCCATTCAGATGGACAAGATGGGGACCCGACCCGGCCATAGGCGTGAAAAGGGTTAGGAGTTGCTTGCTTGCTTTTATGAGAACTGGTGGACATCGCCGAAAAAAAATAGGGAGAATAGTTCGACGTGGTATAGACACGTAATGAGAAGAGGGGAGGAGGAGCTCGTTAGGTCCAGTTCTAGTATGCAGGTTGTCGGAAGCACCCGGGGCAAGGGGAGACCGAAGCAGACGTGGGAGCAAGTTGTGCGTAGGGATATGGTGTGTGTGGGGTGGACGGGAACCTGGTGGGAGACAGGCGGGAGTGGAGGGCTAGAACCCGCAGACCCGACCCTGCCACAGGTGGGAGACGAGTAGAGATGATGATGATGTGAACTAAGCAATTACAGCAGCAGTTTGTCAACTGAAACTCCGACAAATTTACAAAATCCTGCAACTCAGAGATCTGTGATTTTGGCGATCAAACCCCCTTTTATTCTTCATAATAATGACAGGGAGCAAGCTCCTGCCTACATCAGATCATTTTGCCGATATCCACTCCTCGTAAAACGGGTTAAATGCAATAGTGACATGGCACACACCTCTAATTCATATCCAAAAGGTGTATTTGGGACTTCCCTCACATTCGAAAGAAGCCACCGACCTTGGACAGCATCTCAGACCTGGAACCATGGACTCACGAGTCAAGCACGCTACCTCTGAGCCAGAGGTGGGCTACCCGACTCGAATCTGAACCGTGCAGCTGGATTTCGTAGCAAACCGTGTAGCAAATAGTCCACTTTCATTATATCGAATTGGTCAAATGGTCAACAAAGAATTCGTCGATTGTGTGAAGCAGTTCCTAAAAGCGACCAGAATGGTGCAGAGAAAACGCATGGATTTTGCACCGCGATCATGCTCCTGCTCACACCTCTCTTCTTGACCAAAAAGTCAAGGAAAACTATTCCATAAGCTTCGTATTCTCCTGATACGGCACCATGTGACTTTCTTCCTATTCCCTCCGCTGTCATGGGGGAGCGGCGAATTGCGTTAGGACACACCAGTTCTCGTCTGATCACTGAAGTTAAGCAGCGCAACCCCAGCTAGTACTGACATGGGTGGCCGCTTGGGAAAACTGGGCACTGCAAATACCCAAAAATCGTCGCATCAGTGTAATGTCGGTGCAGCCTCTGCATAAGAACTATGCTGCGGACGGGGCTCTTATGACCTTTGTGGTTGAAGGGCCCTAAAACACCAACAAACAACAATAACAACAACCGCTGTCATGACCGCTTCGTGGACACTACTTTGAACCGATAGGTGCAATAAAAGAAAAAAAAATCGTCCAAGGTTTGAAAGCTACATCTGAAATCGACTATTAGAAGTGCTGCGAGACAGAGGCGTGCCAGCACAGTGTGCAACGTGAGCAATGCACATAGGCCCCCCGGCCCTCTACTTGCTTCTTAGATGCGGCTCCGTGATCTGACATAGCCAGTGTCATTATTTTTTTTTTTGATTTCCTAAGTCACCATTCCCAGGTGATGCAGTGACATATGGTGATGTGTGGTATATGTCACCGTTTGAGAGCGTTTTTTTCAATTGGGAGGGGGAGATAGGGACGCCAACTATGTTCTTGCACACGCACCAAACACTACTAACCCACCACTGCTACGAGAATTGGAGAAAAATGGTGAGCGGCGAATTGTGTTGGACACACCAGTTCTCGTCTGATCACTGAAGTTAAGCAACGCAACCCCAGTTGGTACTGACATGGGTGGCAGCTTGGGAAAGCTGGGTACTGCTAATACCAAAGAATCGTCGCATTGGTGTAGTGTCTGTGCAGTCTCTGCATTAGAACTACACAGTGGACGGGGCTCTAATGACCTTGTAGTTGAAGGGCCCTAGAATACCAACAAACCAACCCCTGGAGAAAATGGGCGTATTAGTTGCAGTGGAAGAGGGCTATTTTCAAGAGGAAGAAGCTCTCCACCTTTAAATTACAGATTTATCTACCAATTCTTTGCTCTGTGCGTCCATTTCTCTCTGTTTACCATGACAATATTAGCCAATCCGTGGATACCATGATAAACATAGCATTTCTGCATTAAATGTATAAAACACCTAGTGTCCGTGCTTGGAATTTTAACCAACACCAGAATTACCCTCACTATCAAGAATTTTAACATTCCACCATCAGAGAGAACAGACTTTTGAAAAAAAGAATCTCACAAACATCCTTGAACTTGTCAAGAAATAGTTTAAAAGTTTGTTGTTAAACCCTACAACTATTTATAGGATAGATAAATTATAATTTCTGTCACTAGAAAACCTGTCAATTTTACTTAGAACAAAAACCCGAAACGCTATTTTATGACTCATTAATCACTAAAGGGTTGTGGTATAACTCATGCCATCTCTCTTTTTATCATAAAATGATCAAATTTAATTAAACAAGAGAGGTTAAGATCAAAAACACAAGAGTGAAAAAAATTCCAGATAAAACTGTGAGCTTAAAATTATCAGTAGCTTATTGACCTAATTTTTCATTACCTTGATTTGTCATCATTATTTCATCATCATACCCTTATCCCGCCTGTTGCATGGTCGGGTCTGCGGGTCCACTCAACCCGCGACGCACGCACTGAACCAGGGGTCTGGAACCCGCAGGAAATATTGGCTGAGTTGTCTGTGGAGGGATGCCGGCCTACCCCAATTATTTCAAAGTGGGGCAGGCCGGTGTCACAGGTGCCTCAATGTGTCCGGCGGACACTTTGAGGTAATTGAGCATATACCTCAAAGTGTCCCGGCCGTTTTCCATTTTACCCGATTAGGTTTTTTTTGGTTCGTTGGTGTTTTAGGGCAAAATTGTTGCCAAAAACAAGTATTTTTATGAATAAACCATATTGTTGTAATGACAGAATTGCAACTTGAGTGTGGTGACGTTGAGGCCAGGCAGATGGAAAGCAGAATTGAGATTTTTCTGTGTCTAGAAAAATGAGATTCGTACAAATGGAATATTCGTGGCTATACGAAATCATTCACAGAATCGATATGTATCTTGTTCGCGGGGAGAAGGGCGGGAGACCGAAAATAGAGATCATTGTAATGATATATACCAAAGACAATTCATCACCTTCCTCTTTCACCTCAATGGCTAGGTAATATTAATAACCAGGTAAAATGGAAAGCGTACACCAAAAATGGAAAAGCATTGCATTATCTACGACAGTGGTTCTCAATGCGTCTTCTGCAAACAAATTAAATGCAGAAATAAAGGCGTTGGAAAAAAATCGGTACAATTTAAAATAATTTTTGGATGGGATTGTAATCAGCAAACGACATACAGTAGTTGTTCGTTTTATTGTTATATGAAGTGGTAGTAAGTACCAAGTGTAGAAAGTGTACAAGCTGACTTAAAGTTTATGTTGAATTGTAAATGTTCCGTCCAAGTAAAATGTCACAGTGTAGCGTTCCCTGGCTTCAAAAGGATTGAGAACCATTGATCTACGAGATGGTAAGTTAACATTTGATAGAAATTACGCCTTGATTCAAGTTGTATATCTTCTCTGCAGTGCATATGTGCTATGCAGAAAAGAGACTAATTCGGGCAACAGCATTCGTATCTAAATTTTGTTGTTGTTTGTTGGAGTTTAAGGTCCCGTCAACTACAAGGTCATTAGAGACCCGTCCACGGTATAGTTCTAATGCATATACTGCACAGACACTACACAAATGCGACGATTATTGGGTATTAGCAGTACCCAGCTTTCCCGAGTGACCACCCATGTCAGTACTAACTGGGCTTGCGTTGCTTAACTTCAGTGATCAGACGAGAACTGGTGTATCCAACGCAATTCACCGCTCCCTCGTATCTAAATGGTGGACACTTTGAGGTACTCAAACATTGCATCAAAGTCTCTGGCCGGACACTTTGAGGTAGACCCCGGACACTTTGAGGTAACTGACACTTTGACACGTGACACCGGCATTCAACAAAAATCAAACTGTTAAATAATAAAATTCACTTTTACGCATAGGATTTTCTAATTCTAATTGAATACACTGCAAGCAGCCCTGATAGGCCAAATTGGCAATGGAGAGAATTACTCATTCCTAATTTCTAACCCATTGAAAACCCCAAGGAACCTGAAGCATAGCATCTATTCTGCCATATATTGCCTACCTGCTATAATGGCACCTTCTTGCAGAAAGTTCCTCACATTATCCTCACCTAGAGCATTCCATTGCCGAATGACTCTAGGAAAAAAAGACCAGTAATACGAGTCTCTGCGTGCCCTGATCTCCTTCAATTTGAATAGATGATGAGCGGAGAGTTGCGTTGGATACACCAGTTCTCATCTGATCACTGAAGTTAAGCAACGCAAGCCCAGTTAGTACTGACATGGGTGGTCGCTCGGGAAAGCTGGGTACTGCTAATACCCAATAATCGTCGCAGTAGTGTAGTGTCTGTGCAGTCTATGCATTAGAACTATGCAGTGCACGGGTCTCTAATGACCTTGTAGTTGACGGGACCTTAAACAACAACAACTTGAATAGATGATCATTTCTCCCCCTATATTCTGCAAGGAATAAAGCTGCCAACGGGAGGACCCTCGCACCCTATTTTCAACAGTCTGCTAAAAAGTTTAATGTTGTCAGATACCCGCCTCTGACGCCAATCTTTTCTGAATCCAGCTCCATTTCATGATTTCAATGTATTTGACCGTTTATTTTATCATGTATTCATTCATTAACCAAAAATTAATGTCTGTGGGGCATAGAAATAGTCCTAGGGGACTTAGGTTACCCATGCAAGCACTAGGTGACAAGGCCAGATTGTTAGAAATGATTAGAGGCAGTTTAGGATTTGGAGAGATTGCAGAAGAGATGAGAGTAGGTTATAATGTAGTATGGGTACATCATAAAGAGAGGATCTTGGGGGCTGGGTGAGACACAGATCTTAGGTAGGGGCAGATCATAACAATAGGGGAGTAGGTTATAAGTCGGAAGATAGCATTGTGTGGGGTGAACAGGGATTTGGATGATAACAGAACCGAATGAAGGGCAAGAATTCGCAGACCCTAATCTGCCACAGGCTGGAGAAGGGGATGAAGATGCAATTGTTGCATATAATAATTAATTGGAAAGACTTACAGCCAGCGTGGTTTGTAATAACAGTTTTTCTAAGGTTTAATTCTAGACACTCACACCAGATTTCTTTTGGCATAAAAATACATTTGAAGAGGGGAGAAAAGGAAGAGAAAAGATATAAAGAGGGGGATATGTCCGACATATGAAAATTCCCGCGGTTGAAACGTATTCTACTCACGCTTCTGCTAAAGGTAATTTTGTCTCCACAGGCCATTTTGAAAGTTAAAAATAACCTAAGCCATACATTAAAATTCAGTTAACCTAGCAAGCCGTGGGGAACTTTAAACTTTTGAAGAAAAAAAAGACAACATTCAAACCTTGTTTATTCCCAGTCTGGTCATCATTAAAAATCTCTCCTCGAAGTTCAATTTCTTAAAGAACTCCGCAGAAGTTAAAATTCTATTTAAGTGCGTGCCGTCTGCTTCTTGACATTTCAATTTATTACATCATTTAAAAATCTCTTATATAGCATAACATACGTTTTGTAACATTATATCCATTTTTGATATCTGACCATAAACAACCACTATCTTTAAGTACTTGAGGAGAAAATTAAAGTAGGGGGAAAACAGGTGCTAAAATTCCCCATCAACTAACTAATCTCGTTTACAACACCCATAAAGAAATACACTCTCCCCTTCTCACCTTTATCACCTCTCTCTATATATCTCCCTCGTAGACGCCCTTCTATGTGGTACACACTACTACAGAGAGAAAGAGGGGGGGGGGCAAACAGGATTAGAGAGGGAAAGAGGTAGAGACACAGAAAGAGGGGAGAGGAAGCAGACGGGAGAGAAGGACAGAGAGAGCGCGCGCGAAAGAGGGGAGATAGAAACAGGGAGAGAAATCCGTGAAAAGGAGAGTGGCAAACAGACAGAGGTAGAGAGCGAGACGAAGGACAGAGAGAGGGGAGAGACAGAAAAGGGCAGACAGAGAGAAGATAGGGCGAGAGGGGGGAGAGACAGAAAAAAAGACAGGGAGAGAGAAAGAGACAGAAAAAAGACAGGGAAAGAGAGAAAAAGCGAGAGAGAGCGCAAGGACAGAGGGAAGGAAAGGGCAGACAGAGAGAAAAGATAGAACGAGAGGGGAGAGACATACAACGACAGGGAGAGAGAGAGCGAAGGGAGAGACAGACAGAGGTAGGAAGGAAGAGAGGAAGTCTAAAGCGGGGGTTACACGCTCAGTCTGGCATCAGTTCAGTCCATGATCTTGATCAAGAATAGACTGATGCCAAACTGATGGATTGATGGATGACAATACACCATCAGTCTCCTCAAAAACCTTGATTGTGCGAAATAAATGATGGATTGCAATAAGGAAAAAGCTTGTATTGCAATTATAATAGGTTTAGCAAGAAGTGGTAAAAGGCAACGTTGGACCAGGGGCGGATCCATATGGGGAGCAATGCAGCAATTAATCCACTCTCAATGCCCCGACTGGGGTGAAGCCATTTTTGACAAAGCAAGATACATGCATGAAGAAGATACCTTGCTAGTGAGATTTTTCATGCTAGACCCATAAGCCTAGATCTCCACCAGCACCCAGGCAACACCTTTGCCTTTTTCACCCACTCCAGCCGCTCCACCCCTTAACATCTTCCAATGTGGTGGTTCCACAACCCTCCCCTGCAGTGATCCAGCACTGGACATGCCAGTATCACATGCCTGACGTCCTCCACTTGATCCCCACAGCCCTCCTCTCCACCTGTGATCTTTGCCATCCTCTGTTTCATCTCCAGTGACCCAGCTTTTGCCCAAAACAGAAGGGAGCCCTCCCACATATTGTTTCACATGTATTGTACTCTTATAAGTCTTTCTCTGGTTCCAACAGTTGTACAGGGATTGCTGCAGGCAGTGCCGGATTTAGCTATTGAGAGGCCCTAGTCTATTTCAATTTTTAGGCCTTTTTCAAGCCCGTTTCTTAAGTTTCGAAGCCCGCTAAATGTTGAGACCATAGGCTTCAGCCTACTGACCATAGTGGTAAATCCAGCACTTGGTCCCAGAGACTGTGGAGGGGTTAAAACGCATGTGTCTCCAAGCAGTGACTGACACCAGACTGATGAAAGGCGCTCACACGAGGCCGCACCGGGTGACACCACTCGCACCATGAAAATATGGGGTGACACCAAAGCAGAAGAAGCGGCTTTTTTCGGGAGAGAGGGGTGACACCATGGCATCACCACACTGGGTAACGCCAACCCTAGCGATGCCACTGATTGCATCCCTCGTTTCTTTTGCGCAGTCAGGGTTTTTGAGGAGACTGATGGTGTAATGTCATCCATCAATCCATCAGTTTGGCATCAATCTATTCTTGATCAAGATCATGGACTGAACTGATGCCAGACTGAGCGTGTAACCCCCGCTTATAGCTAGGTCCACACTGGTGCGCTGTTCAATAAACGCATGCGTCATAACGCACAGGGTGTGGAACGAAAGGCATGCGCTATTGCATACCTCAATTGCATTCATCAACGTTCCATTTCAAAGCGCATGCAATGTTGAAAGATGAAACGCAAGTTGAAACACAAGTGGAATTGAAAGGGGAAGACGAAAGCGCACCAGTGTAGACATAGCTTAAGGACTTCTCATCTTGCTGTCTAGTGACATCCAGATCAGCGTCATCCCGACAGACAGTTTGCTGTCTAGCAATAATTTCAAAATATAACAGAAATATTATGACATTTCAATAGTTTATTTTTCAGGGTCTGACGTGTATGAGACAGGCTGTTCAGGTTCATTATGAAATGAACCTGACTCCTCCTGACTATCTCCAGATTATCAGAATTCAGTTGGTAATCCTCTACGAATCTTTCCGCCACTCCTGCAGACTTCGACCTTCCAATTTTCGCCCGCAATAACAGCCAAGGGCGTAGCCAGAATGTTGGGGGGGGGGGGGGGGGGGTAGCAGATATTACACATGAAAACAATAAATTAAAAAAATAATAAAATTCTCACCAACAATCATGAGCAAGTATATTTACAAAACATCACGATTAAGCAAGGGGGTTATCTGCCTCGGTGGCGCAATAGGTAGCGTGCTCGATTTACTGCGCCAGTGGTTCCAGGTTCGATACTGAATCGAGGCGGGCTAGCTTCTTTCGGGTGACAGACAAGTCCCGAGTGCACCTTCCCTCGGATGAGAAGTAAGAAACCGAGGTCCTGTGTGGTGCACGTGTAAAGAACCCTCTCTACTATGTAACGGTTAGATGAGGTGAAATTCCACAAAGTCACCCCCTGGTGTCGGTGGAGTGCCCCAACGAACAGTAGTCCGACGACAAATATGCATATGGATTGTAGCTTTGGTCCGAGCCAACTGCGGACAAACACGGATACACCACCGGATCGGGATGCCGATTCAGATTACCCTCTCCTATTGTCTTTACTAGTTTATATCACTCACATAGGAATAATGAACATTTGTAAACGTCTGCCATGAATGTTTACTTTGATATTTCTTGTTAAGGCCCGTCTTTAGAGAGGTAACTCAACGCATAATTTGCATGTGTATACAAAGGAAGGGTACAAAAAGTATTTAATGACGTCATTTCTTGCATAATGGGTCTCTTGCTGAAGGTAGTTTGGCGCTCTACCCTAATATTTACGAGAAAAGCATTTCTAAGCTTAGTTTATAAAAATTATATTTCCATAATTCATCTTTGAACTGCCTACAACAACAAGTTCGCCGACTCCACTCCATATTGATCTTCTAACACTGACATAATAGACATTAACCATTTTGTCGGAGCACCATAGGCCACTCACAAACGTACAACTGCTAACTTATAATTACTCCTTTAAGTTCTTCAGTCGTGATAAAGGGTTTACATTCGACACGTGCATACTATGAAAATGTCTTGAAATTTTTGTGCACATTTGTTAAGAGTAGTTTCGCTTCGACACGCACTTACTACATTCAAAAAATGTGTTCAAAGCAATGGTGCAATCGCCGAATTCATCAAAAAGAAAGCTTACGGTGGCCATTTCTAACAAGTTCTATTTTAACCTTGTTATTTAAGGATGTAAAGTACTCATGAATGATGGGGTTTGGACAACGTGAAAGTTACAATTTAAATATACTCATTACATCACATAACCCCCCTCCCCCATGCATGCCATGAGGCTACTAAAAACGATTGTGGCGTTTGATCGGCAGCCAGCCATGTAAAAACATCGCCGAACAGTTCACCTAAGAGATTCTTTCCTTCCTCTTTTTATGTTATCCTACCGCTTTGCTGTGTCCTCCTCCTTCAGCAGTCGACTCTCATTTTGTTGTTGTTTGTTGAGGTTTTAGAGCCCCGTCCACAGCATAGTTCTTATGCAGAGACTGCACAGACACTACACTAATGCGACGATTTTTTTGGTATTAGCAGTACCCAGTTTTTCCAAGCGGCCACCCATGTCAGTACTAGCTGGGATTGCGCTGCTTAACTTCAGTGATCAGATGAGAACTGGCGTGTACAACGCAATTTGCCGCTCCCTCGACTCTCGCCTTAGTATACGAATTACAGTGAAATCCGTTTAACACGAAAACGCTTAACACGAAATAACGGTTAACACGAAACAACACTGCGGTCCGGACAAAATACTCTGTAATTCCATATATTTTTTTTCTTTTAACACGAAACAAAAATCGCTTAACACAAAATTATTTTCCTTCTCAGGTAACAAAATACTGGATATACAACATATACCAGAGTTTTCGTTAAACTAAACAAATAAACAATGGTTGCCACTGTTGCTAGATTACAGCCTGGGTTCAGGATGGTAGAGGCATGCTATTGACAAACCTTTCAAACTATGGGGAGGGGGCCTTTTTATTGACAATTTATGCTCAAAAAGACACTGAAAAATAAAGCACATTTTATCCCAAAAACAATAATTCTTTTAGCTTTTTTTTTTAAATTATGCATGTGTACATCATTTTTTAAATTGGAAATACTGAATCTAATATGAAGCCCACAAGTGTAACTTTTAGTCAACATCATCATCACATGCCCTGGACTGCGGGCACCCCAGCCAGGCATCTGGAACCCACAGGAATATTGGCCGGGTTGTCTGTGGGAGATGATGGCCTACCCCCATTTGTTCCAACATTGCATTATATAACCAAAATAGAAACTTTGGCAGGTAAATTAATGCTTTGTTGGTTATATTACTAAAAATTACAAGTGTAACTTATAGCAATAAATCCAATTAATAAAATATGACGACATACAAAACAATGATCGGTTTTCTGCATGAATCGCTTAGCACGAAATTCTTTTAACACGAAAAAATATTTTGGTCCCGTCAGTTTCGTGTTAAACGAATTTCACTGTAGTTTATTTTAGATACGAAACAGCTTGCTCATCATCATCCAAACCTTAATCTCGCCCACGGTAGGATCAGGTACTGAGGGCGCGCAGTATGGGCAGCTGCCCGGGGCCTTCCACTGAATAGGGGCAATTTTAAATTCTGTAGAATATACTGTAATTTGCAATAAGATGCTGATAGAAATTCAACTCTTGATACACTATGCTATTGCATACTCGAGACGGTGGATCACTGGGCCTCCCACTTCGTAATTGCCGACTGAGCCTCCCAAATATACCTGCCCGGAGCCTCCCACTTCGTATTTGCCCGGGCCCTCCCACTTCGTACGGCCGGCACTGCACAGGGGAAACAATTGGACAACATTATAACACACCTATCTGCTGATCGAATACAGCAACCATTTGCCTGCATAACGCCAGCCTATTTTCTCCAGGGAGCAGCTTCGTTCACCGACGCCAGAAGGCGGACTTATACACCTGGAAAATTTGCCGATCTACACGTATATTTCACTTTACGTACAAGGAGCAGGTGGTGACACACGGAACAGGCGCATACCAGATTCTCATCCGACAGAAGACGCATTGAGAAGGGGGTTACTCTCGCGTCCGGAAGAAATCAACTGCCTCGGAGCAGGATTTTGCAACAATGGACTTAAGAAATCAAGTAGATAAACCATCGAGCTACAGGAAGATGGCACTGTTGGCTCACTTACCCATGCAGGTGACACACACAGATTTACTTTGTACTTGGGGCTTCTCCATCGCCCGATGGGCAAACCATAGGCTAGATCAAAGCTATTATCAAGAATTCACCAGTCAACTACGCTATCCGCTGAACCAATGAAGCGGGATCAAGGATAAAGAAGAGGAAGTGAAAATTGGCCAGACAATCTTGTGCTTGAAAGGGCTTAAATTATCTGATTTTATAGACACAAGTGTCCTCTACGGAGTACACACACATGCACTGTCCTCCTAACGAATTTAGGAAAACATATTTTCACTCCCTTTTTCATCATTTGAATGCAGACTTGCAAAACGATAAAAATTTTAGATGCAGGAGGTTGCCAATGGCCTCACTGACTAGCTCTGTATCAATAACAAGTCACAGCTTCTGAAAGTATGCATAGTTTTCTTGTAGTTTATTAGCCTGGAGATGCATACATTATCCTTTCTGTCTGTCTACAATGGCTTGTTGTGGTCTACAACAGTTTGCATACTATTTTTATCCAAAATAAATATGTAAACGTGACCTGGTGCACACAGTGTACAGAGGAGTTGTTGTTATTATCATTTCGTCTGTTATTTTAACTAATTGTATTCTTTGAAATAACCAAATACAATAGCCTAATATATAAAATTCACAATATTTTTCTGGAATCCTCGGGCCTACTGTATTGGGTTGGAACTGCAATGAAGTGGTTATTTATTTTTATATCCAATTGTCGTCAGTCGTTATATACCGATGCCTGGCGGAGGGAAGAAAATTGTACACCTGGGAAAGCTGCCTTTGGAGAAAGAGTTTACTTAAGGGCAGATGACGCACTAACTGCTGCACGAGGACTGAATTTTCCCATCCCATCTGGTGAATAGCCAACCCATTTGACACTTTTCCTATTGCCCGAGAAACATATCTCTCCCTGTCCCTTCTTTTATTTGTAAAAGAAATGTGTTAATAGGAAAGATAGAAGATTTTGTTGTTTGTTGGTGTTTTAGGGTCCTTCAACTACAAGGTCATTGGAGCCCCGTCCACAGCATAGTTCTTATGCAGAGACTGCACAGACACTACATTTATGCGACGAGTTTTGGGTATTAGCAGTACCCAGTTTTCCCAAGCGGCCACCCATGTCAGTACTAGCTGGGGTTGCGCTGCTTAACTTCGGTGTTCAGACGAGAACTGGTGTGTCCAACGCAATTCGTCGCTCCCTCAAGATTGAAGAGAAGTGTGAAAAAAGGTTGTTATCGTCACTTACCCCTCCTGGCTCATTTCTCCATATGACCCTGGTTTCCAACCCGGAAGGCGCAGACTATTGCCTGGGGAGGCGCCAGTGGAGAGTATGAAACATTGTACTGCAAAGCAATGCAAGTCCTTCTACAGTTTGTAACGTCTTATTTATGCGAAACGGGATTTTCTGCACTGGCTGCAATGAAAACCAAATACAGAACCAGGTTAATAGTTTTTTTAGGGAGGCGTAGTACCATAAAGGTGACAAAATGTTGGGTCCGAGTAAAACATGCACTCCAAAACAGAAGTCAGGTGCATACCTCTACTTGGACACCAACAAGGGAACGAGTTCTAGACCTGGGAATGTTGTCAATCTACGCCTACAATTTTTTGTGAGATCACTGAAGTTAAGCAGCGCAAGCCCACGTCAATACAAACAAGGGTGGTTGGTAAAGAACGTTGGGTGCTGCAAATTAACCCTCTCCTTCGTCCATTCACCAACCTCCTCATCTCCCGCGGGCAGCCTCTTAAGGGTTCATCCTGTTATGGCTGCCTGGCTTACTCCCCAACCCACGAAACTAATCCAATCCATGCATCAAAAATCTGTGTACGTAGCTCCCTCGACTGTAATTATTGACTAGGAAGGATCGAACCAGCATTCACTTGGGTATCCTGGTGTTGCATACGGATTTCTGAAATTTGCATGCTTGGGGTGCATATGACTCTCGGCCAATTCTGAGCTTGTAGAGTGATAATGATGGTGTCACCCAGACTGACCGACTTGTCTGTCCGCTGTTTTGAACGTTCAACCACCAGACTAAACTGCAAGTAGTCAACGCGGAAATAAATTCGTGGTCAGGTGTTCGTAGGAATATCAACCATTTGCACGCCAATGAACCAACATTTTTATAAGAAACTAAAAATTGAAGCACCTAACGTCCATGTAAATTTTTACTATTCTAATACTGCATTGCAAAATGTCTACACGCATGTAGGGTGGAGATCGAAATGTTTCCATAGCCTGCCTTATTACCCCTTTTTTTGTAAGTTAATCGAACGACTGGCTACATATGAGTGGGAGTACTTATTTTTCTCATAAATGGCGTTCAGAAATAAAAGAAATCAATACCGGAAGTGACAGATTACGATATCGTGTAAAACACTGATTGAATTAACCGAAGAAATCGTCTAAAATCTAACAGTGCAAAAACTTGAGCCATTAACTATAACCTTTACACATCAGTAATGGTTAGTTAGTTGTGATAAGCGGTGTGTTAATTAAAAAACATTGTCCACTTCACGCCATGTTATACAAGTCGAATTGATTGGACGGTTAGTTAACTTGTCCCATCAACTTTTCAAAGCAAAAATGCCGATGGTTCTCTTACGTGCCAACAATAACTAATTCGGTATACACGGGTTTACTTCCAGCCAATGGCACTACCTTTTTCATCCCTCCTCCCCCTCCTCTTACACCTTAAAATCCGAGGAAAATATCGCCAGCGGCCTGGGTCAAGGTCGAACCTGCGCTACAACCTTCAGACTCTTACGACATGACCATTACTATCTACACTTCCTTTTTACTATTTTCTGCAGCCTGTGGCATGATTATGCTGATGTCAGGTGTGCCCAATCAGAAAAAAACTGCTAGGTAAAAAGGGTTGGATGTTGAGAACTACCGTATTAACCCGAATATAACGCGACCCCGAAATTCTTCTTGGGGGTTTGACCCCTCTGGTGCCTCGGCAGGTTCATGACACGCAGGTCGGGCGGAGGCATAGGCAGTAATAATTACACTGAAGAACAAATTTTTATTTTGGAAAAAATACATTTCTCACTTAGTGCTAGATTTATTGGATAAGTTATGCTGATTATTTATCTGTTCTCCATTTTGCCCTAGGACGTCATGTTCTCTGGTAATTCATAGGGCTGCAGTTCCATTAAAAAATTAATTGCGAATGGACAGCATACCTCAGATATCATACTCTATATAATTTATGTTAATAATATAGGACTTGACATGATATAGGGCATTTATGTTAATGACATAGGGCTATATGCAGATGACACCTGCATTGCAAGGGTGGTGGATGAAGGGTTATCTTCCTGCACAGAATTGCAACAGGACCTAAACAAGATGTATACCTGGAGCATAAAGTGGGAGTCATTGCCATTAAACCTTCACAAATGTAGCTTCTTATGATAAGCAGGTCCTGAAGGCGATTTGATCTTGCTTATTGCATAGGTGGTGTGAGGATTAAGAGGGTTCAGATCCAGAAGTTCCTTAGAATTATTCTAAATACTATGGTCACCTGGAGGGAGCACACTGACAAATTGATTGGGAATACTGGGCATGCCCTCCGTTTGGTTAGTAGAGTCCTAGGGGACAGCACAAAGGAAAGTTTTTCACTGGTATGGCCAATTGTAGAGTATTGTAGTCCAATTTGGTATCCCTTTTAGGCAGGGATTATCTTGGGAAATTGAAATGATTCAAAGGAAGGCAGCAAGAATTATGTTACATCACTTCTCTCGAAGATTGAGTGTCTCACACATGATCACAGAAAGTCTTTGGCAGCTTATCCCTTGCAGAGTATAGAGGGAGAAATTATCATCCATTCCAAATTGAAGGGGATCAGCACACAAACAGACTTGTATTACTGGTCTTTTTCCAAGGGTCATTTGGCAATGGAATGCTCTAGATGAGGATAATGTGGCGAACTTTCTGCAAGAAAGTGCCATTACAGCAGGTAGGCAATGCATGACAATAGATGCTATGTTGCTTCAGGTGGGTTACAAATTAGGAATGAGAGTCATTCTCTCCACTGCCAATTTCACCTAAGAGGGCTGCTTGCAGTGTAATCAATTAAATTAGAACGCAATCATGTTCCCCGTGGCTCACTAATCTGTCAGGGAAACAAAACTCTACTATGAACTGGTCACTATCTGTATCCTAGTAGGCCTACCTAGGACTAATAGCTGGCCAGTGGCAACAGGTAGGCTAAAGTACAGCCAGATTTCTTTCATACTGTATGTCATTTACTGCTTTATTGACAACTGTCACTAAAATTTTAAAAAGGGGAATTACAAAAAATTTGAGGGTCGCACAGTAAAACGAAAGTCATTTTCGTGAACAGCATACAAAAATACATAAAATAGTTCTATTAGTATTTCCGTATTTTTTTTGGCTGTTCTACAGTGTTATTAATCAAAAAATATCGCGTTATATTCGGACTAGGTCTAATACGGTAGTTATCAGGGGAAAATTCAGAAGGGGCTTAAATGCGTGGTCCTATATCTGTGAATGATGTTGTAGACAACTCCTAACCCTTTTCCAGCCTATGGCAGAGTCGGGTACTCATCTTGTCCCTCTTAATGGGCACAAGGGTGATCTATTGGACAGTGTATTTTCCGCAGCCGATTGTTGACCAAAGCTGAAAGCTGATCGTTGAAGCATTCCACCGACGCCAGGGGGCGAAATTTTACCTGGAAAACTTTTCCTGCACCTGAAAATTTTACCTCATTTACCCGTAGCATAGCAGGGAGGGTCCTTTTGCAAATGCCGTCATACACCACACGGGGAATGTTGTAGCCAACAACAGAAAATTCACCATGGACAGTTCAGCAACTACAGAGTATTCAACTAGTGCGGACATTTCAGGTCATTTGATGAAGGCAAATCACAAAAGTTGAAAACACGTGAAAACCCGAAAGTTCCAAGTTTCACTGAAGTTTTTCTTCTATCTGCATGTGTTAGGGTAGGCTAGGGCTGCCTCGATTAGATACGGTTTGGTTAAGTAAAGGAGTTAACATTTCCTCCTAGCTCAATCTTCTATCACTCAAACAATCCAATCAAAATAATAGCCGCAATTCATGATAATCGACTGACAGGTAAGGTTACTCTAAAGGTAAGTAATCATCGACTTCTAGAAATTATTTTACTGGCCCCTTTTTTGCTTCCGAAATTTGCATCAGGCAACCGTTTTCTCCTTGTTCTCATTAAATATTCTTCTCACATGTCCACAAATAGCTAAACCCTTCTTCATTGAATATTTTCACTTATCTCAACATCTTACACTAATTACCTGCCTTTTAAGTCACGCTTTACACTCCGGGAAGAAGTGCACTTATCGCAAATAGTTCAATTTATGCTTCGTTCCCTTGCTTATTTAGTCCCGGCCTATTTTCTTCATTGGCGTGCTGATCCTCCGCCGTCACCAGAAGACGGAGAGCGGGGAAGAGCTCTTTTACGTGCAGATGACGTCGTACACACCACATGTGTTTGTTTGTTCGTCGGTGCTTTAGGTCCCTTCAATTACAAGGTCATTAGGGACCGGTCCACGGCATAGTTCTAATGCATAGACTGAACAGATGCCACATTTTTGTTTATTAGCGGTACCCAGTTTTTCCAAGCGGCCACCCATGTCAGTACTAGCGGAAATGGGAGCGGCGAGTTGGGTTGGACACACCAGTTCTCGTCTGATCACTGAAGTTAAGCAACGCAAGCCCAGTTAGTACTGACATGGGTGGTCGCTCGGGAAAGCTGGGTACTGCTAATACCCAATAATCGTCGCATTAGTGTAGTGTCTGTGCAGTATATGCATTAGAACTATACAGTGGACGGGTCTCTAATGACCTCGTAGTTGACGGGACCTTAAACTCCAACAAACAGCAACAACTAGCGGAGGTTGCATTGCTTACCTTCAGTGATCAGACGAGAACTGATGTGTCCAACGCAATTCGCCGCTCCCCACCACACGCGACCATGGCTCTACCACTCCCGAAAGGAGTCCCTTGCCTCGGCTAGGATCGAATTTGTAACCATCGACGCAAGAGTCAACTTCTGCATCACTGAGGCAAGGCATGAAGGAGCTCCTCAGCTGGACGAAGATCACTGTTTTACTTCCTAGAAAGAGTTCATCCGCCTCAGGCCGAATGGATCGATCATGAGTCTAGGAGTCACTGAGGTTACCAAGGAGGACTTACTATCCCGGAACATGGATACTCCGAAATGGGAGGAGATGAGGCCGACACATCAATGGGGCAGTAGACGCCGCCGACACCAAGGGGAGGTTGCGAGTTCCTATATCTGTCAATTTTGCTGAAGTACACTTGTACAGGTTCTTTTCCGCCCAGGTTTGACATTGAGCACATCACAGGGAACTATGGCTTTACTTCATAATCCGACGAAAGGCGCATTGGGGAACCAAAGCACCTCGGGCAATAATCCAGCACGCTACCTCTACACCTCCGATGCGGTATTGACGCCTCCATTACCATGACACATAAATCTTTCAAGTTACCAGGCAGAAAAGAGTTTGGGATCATTGATTGACTAAGGCTGGCTGTTACTTCCTCCAGAAGGATTTTTGACTTTAATTTTTCTTTCCTTCATCATTAACATTATTCAAACTTATAATTGTAATTTAAATCTTTACTAGTTCATTAATGTCATCATTGATGCATAAAATATATGTAAATGATACTTGGCGTTTTGTAAGAATCAAAAAAACTCACTATTCTGGTGGGCATTTTGGTGCTGGTGTGTGGGATTAGTAAAAGTCAATTTCCTTATCTCTTAAGAATTGATGAGGCGCAAACAGAAATGACTTGGATAGGTAGGACAGAGGTAAGAGATTTCAAGAAAAAAAAAATATACATCTATATGTATATAATTTACATGCTTCCAAGAATGTTGTAAGATTGTCGTCATCTTGACCTTAAGATAATTACAGCATTACATTTGGAATTAGATATTATAAAACCAGATATGGAGAGGATAAGAATGGTGGAAGTTTGTGTTAATTCGCTTGTCACTTGATTCACAACAGACTTCTTCTTCTAATGGTTAATATACAGAGCCATTTTGTTTGCGAATTCAAGTTCACAGACATTTATGTGGAATTTGGGTATAGGTCATTTACATTAAACTTCAACTTGTGATATTCTCATTCTTTACTTTCTCCTTCCCCATTTGAAAAAATCCCTCTCAGCCTCTCTCTCTTTTCTACCTCCGCCTTCGTATCGTCCCCTGCGGGACGATGAGAGCAGGAGGAGTAAAGGGGGGGAAGGAAAATAAGAGGACGATGAGCAGGAGGAGAAGGAAGAGGCGGAGAAGACAGTCTTAAGAAATTGACGTCACATTCTTGTCTACATTGTGAAATAGAGTATATAATAACACTTTGATCACTAGTCAACATTTGCTTTCTACTTAAGGAAGTACATTTGTCTGACGTTTCAATAATGAATACTATGTTTACCTTGATAATTCAAAGCATGCAATTTCAATCAGAAAAAAAAAAACTTTTTCTTAAACCCTTCTGGTGAAAATATAGACTATATATAGCTAGCTCTTTGAAGAGGAGATGCTATTTTAAAACAGTCTTGAACTAGAATGAATAGCTACAGGCTTTCATTTTTTTTACCAACTGGTATCACTATGGGACCAACACCTTCATAACAAACAAATAACAAACATTGATCGCTGTTTGCTGGCCTCTTTCATTTTCCAAGTCATTTACCTACCAACTTGTTCATAATTATTAAATACAAGATTTAAAAACGTGCCAACATTAAAAGCAGAATAAAATTCAGTTGAATAAAATTTGAATTGCGTTGGACACCACCAGTTCTCGTCAGATCACTGAAAGTTAGTACTGACATGAGTGGCGAGCAGCCTCCACAGGGTCCGGCCCGTTATGACTGCTTGGTCGATTCCCCAATCCGCATAACATACTAGACTAATGACAGGATTTACCTACAAAATCTGGTAGACTACTAATGAGCTCATGTCAGTTGTTGTTGTTTGTTGGTGTTTTAGGGGCCTTTAACTACCAGGCCATTAGAGCCCCGTCCACAGCATAGTTCCTATGCAGAGACTGCACAGGCACTACACCAATGCGACGATTTTTGGATATTAGCAGTACCCAGTTTTTCGAAGCGGCCACCCATGTCAGTACTAGTTGAAGTTGCGCTGCTTAACGTCAGTGATCAGACGAGAACTGGTGTGTCCAACGCAATTCACCGTTCCCAGCTCATGTCAGACCTTGAACCTGTAGATCGGTAAGACATCCAGGCATGGGTGTCCGCAGAACATTTCCCAGGGAGGAGGAGAGGGGGTCTGAATTTGAAGTCAATGTTTCAGATGTACAAGATATGTATGCGAGGACAATTTTTTCCTGCTCAATTTCTATTTTAAGTCTGTTCCCCCGATCCGGGAAACAAGTTTCAAGGAAGTCTCCATATGCCCTTTTTCTAGGTATAGGACCTAGCCACTGACCACTGCGCAGCACACTCAATTTTTTTCTTGCAAATAGCATAAATAAAAATATTTCTAATGAAAATTGAAAATATCACAGTCAGTGCTCATGCGTGGACTCCTTGATAGACCGATATCAGCTTTGCCCTAAATAGCAAGCAACGCCTAACCATTTCCCGGCTATGGTAGGGTCGGGTGCCCATCTTGTCCCTCTGAATGGACACAAGGGAGGTATATTGGGCAACGTTTTTCCACAGCCGGTTGGGGACCAAAGCTGCAACCCCTATGCTTATTTGTCGTCGGTCTACTGTTCGTTGGGGCACTCCATCCCATACCTGGAAATTTTGCCACATCTACTCGTTTCAAAGTAGAGAGGGTCTTTTAAGAGCAAAAGTCATCGTACATCACACGGGACCTCGGTTTTACATCTCATCCGAACGTAGGCGCACTCGGGGCCTCTCTCCCGCCCGAAAGGAGCCAACCCACTTCAATCCAGTATCGAACCTAGAACTACTGACGCAGTTCCTGAGCGAGCTACCCAGAGCTGCGCCCTAAATAAATTATGTAATTAATAAAGGGGATTTTCAGTTTATTTGTTTTGGGGTGAGGTAATGTACTATCTCGGGGGGGGGGGGGGGGGGGGGGGGGGAATTTTTTTAAAGAGTTATATCGGATTGTACTTAATGCAAACTTAAATGAAGATTTATAGAAGAATTTTAAATATTAATTTTTTGCTAGAAACTTGTAATCATTTACGTCCTTCACTGGAATTTTTAACTTTCTCAACTTTTTAGCTACACACAAAGAAAATCCTTCAGCAGTCGTTGTGGGCCGCAAAATTACACGTAGCGAGTCACCATTTTGACATTCCTGAAATATACAGTATATTATCCTTCAAATGAAATTGAAAACTACATCGGACGAAAACTAGGACAGATGACGATAACACACAGCAGGAGGGAGATAAAGGTAGAAAGTTCAGACACTTGGCCCTAGTAAACTATGCAACCTGTTTGCAATTTATATATTTATGAAACAAGTAAACTTAATTGGATTTTAAATGGCTCGCATAATGCAATAATTTGATGAATAGAATTGCTACGTAATGTTAAAACGTCTCTCCTACAAGAAAATGGACAACTTTCAAGGTAACGGCCATTGATAGCATCTGCCCTTAACGCTATCAAATATTTGCTGAAAAAAACTAGCTTTCACGACATATTTTGGGGGAACAACACAGAGAAGGATTTAAAAAATTCGAAATAAACTAGTTTGAGGTCCTTGCACTGGTTAAGATGGCTAAGACCGACTGAAAAAGGACAGTGGATTTGGTTTGATTCGTTGGAGATTTACGGCCCTTCAACTACAAGGTTGACCCCGTCCACTGCGTAGTTCTAATGCTGAGACTGCACAGACACTGCACTAATGCGACCATTTTTGGGTATTAGAGGCACCCAGTTTTCCCAAGCGGCTACCCATGTTAGTTATAGCTGAGGTTGCGTTGCTGAACTTCAGTGATCAGATGAGAACTGGTGTGTCCAATGCAATAAGCCGCTCCCAGAAGGCAGTGGAACATCATCATACCTGTGGCAGGGTTGGGTCTGCGGGTCCACTGAACATGCGTCTGGAACCCACAGAAATATTGGATAAGTTGGTAAGTTGTCAGGGGCAGACGAGGGACCCACATGGGGGACAGACATGGGACCCACAAAAATCTAGACAACTAGGGCCTCGCACCTTCCCAGCCCTCCCGAATAGGGGAAGTTATGTAGGCAATTACTGAGTTACATAGAAGTCGTATAGGGTAGGGGGTATCAAGCGACTTCCTACATTTTTGTATGCAACATTTAAAGAATGTAACGAAAATTTTCGAGATTTTATTACATTTCACAGATCCTCAGGTGTTATGCAATCCGTACTGTCGTACGAGATCAAATTTGAGTTATGTTCTCCCACACATCACCACCCACACCACACATTTGGCTTCCTCACCAAGCAGATGTTAATTGTACACAATTCGTCAATAGCGGCCAGGTAATAATAGTCGACACCAATATAGCAACAAATGAATTCTCATGGAAGTTTGGCACAACTACTAAACACCTGGACGACCAGATGGTCAAAAAAGGTAGAGTAACACCGATTAATTATCAGAATGGTTAGCTTTTAACATTTCTGATGATTAATTTCATCTATGAATAGACAAAACTGTTTGTTAATAAGTCAGGCTCGGTAACTTAGTAGTTAGCGTGCTTAACTTAATTGCTTTACATCGTTGGAGGCCCACAGGCTCACAGTCCTCAAATTACATGGCAAATGGTATCTTTTGGGCGAGATTGAGAGCTCAGTATGGTGTACTGTACTATCTCACCACTGCATAGAAAAGAATCCCTTTTACACAGAGTAAACATACAATGCCAGGTGCAAGAGTTCGCCCCTGGCGTTGGTCTGACGGCCCACAGGCCAGTTCAACCCTTCCTAAGTGTAAAAATACGATTTCTGAATCGTTAGGCTTGGAGTGCGAAACATTTACATTTCCCCCACTGTTTTAGGACATTCTTCCTGACTGGACAATTAGAACTGACGAATACTGGTTAGACCCAGAAGAAGGTGTCGAGCTCGTCAAAATCATTTTGAACGAAAAGGCTGCAAAGAAGTGCCTCCCACGCAATTCATAGGCTCGTCATTATAGTTTCAGAAATCCCTGGTGCTAACTTTTACGCAACAATTACATCAGAAAATGATGCCAAGACAATTAGTGAACCGCGTAACCTTAAAATGTTTAGGTGGTGTGGCCCGTAGTACTGAAATTATACGAGAATGCCTTGTCAGAATTGAATTACGGAACTTTTTTCTATCTTAAGATGACGATAATCCAGAGTTCTACTATTATTATCTCGGCCTACTTATGGCCAACCCTATCAGGAGCGGAATCTAAATCACTAGTACACTCTACAAATGTCTGAATTGAATTTTTTGCTATGTTGGCGTTTTAGGGCCCTTCAACTACAAGGTCATTAGAGCCCCGTCCGCAGCGTAGTTCGTATGCAGAGACTGCACAGACACTACACAAATGTGACGATTTGTGGGTATTAGCGGTACCCAGTTTTCCCAAGCAGCCACCCATGTCAGTACTAGCTGGGGTCATGTTGCTTAACTTCAGTGATCAGACGAGAACTGGTGTGTCCAACACAAAGAACTGAACTGAAAGAGCAGTGGTTCCTAGATTGAACCTTGTACCGAGGCGAGGTGCTCCAACGCATTTTACGATGTCACCTGCACATTCGTTATACAGAAGTGCATGCTAAAAGGCAAAATTTCCAGGTGAAGGAACTCACACCCTGGTGCCTGTGGAAGAAAAGTGCCACAATAAATCAAAATAGCCAACGATGCATAGGGGGTTGTAGCATTAGCACGTAAAAATACCGTACAACAGATCGCTCATGAGTCCCAATGGGATAAAAAGGACCGCATGACACCTCCAGAAGGGGAAAAAGGGTTAATGATGAGTGAGATGTGTTGGCAACCGAACTTAGTAGCAAAACTTAATTGACTCATGTAATACGCAGGATTTAATTGTGGAGAGCCGCATATGACACACATTTTTTTTTGTTTAAATTGATATCAAATACGTGTGAAAAACCGTATTGCGCAACTGAACGTACAGTGGCATGACGTCATAAGTCCACTTACTCAGGAGCAATGGGATTAAGGCCAAAATTCACTGCTAATATTGACAGTGCTTACTGAATGGTGTACTAAGTACACGCATTTCGCTAATGTGCCAACTGTGAAAACAAGACCTCGGCCCATGTGACATCACCGGTGTTTCACAAAAAAATGAATAATTGATTACTAAGTCACTATGAAATAACTTAAACGTTTGTGGACTCTGAATGACCCATTTAGAGTTGGTCAGGTGAGTGTGCAAATATTTTGAAACTAAAATTTTAATTATAAATAATCATATACGGGCTTAAAATCAATGACATCATTCATTAGTAAAATTTAATTGCGTCCATTTCAGGTACTGAGGGTTGTATTTAGTGTTTATAACATTGTGCAACTATGATTCACGTGAGTGTACAAAGTAAACAACCAGCGTTCACTAGGATCGAACCTGGATATGCTAAGCGAAACGTTCAAGCACTCTGCCATCAATTGAGCCTAAATGAGCAAGAGATGCTCTAGGAAATACGGTGGGATATCCTTAGTTCAAATGTGAATTTTTTTAACAATCTTGCCACCCTTTCAAGGATTCCGACGTCATCAACATATCTTAACCGGTTATTAACCTAACATTAAAGTCCTTTGATAGTATTAATCTCGATTACGTAGAGACAATTCTGCAAACAAACGAATGCGGAAAAACTTATGGTACCATTGAAGTGGATTCCCGGTTTTTCAGTCCAGAGGGGCCATTTATTGACATTGAAAGTGACATCAGAAACGTCTACCATTGACCAGAATTGAACCTAAGAAAGACCAGCTCAACAGTAAACCACACGCCGAAGTAAGGCAATCTGCTAATCTACACGCACGTCCCTGGCAAGTGATTAAAGCCTACAGTGCAGGTGGATCGAGTTCAATTCTTCCTCCTCTTCCTCATTGGCATCTTGAAGAACAATACCCCGACGTTCCCAATGTAAAAAGGGAAATACAATATTATTACAGTACACCCTCAACATTCGCGAGGGTTGCTTTCCAGGTTTTGGTCACGAAAGTCAAATTCACGAAATTCAACATTTTCAGATTTAGGAGCTCGCCCTCTAGCGCCGGTGAAGGAAAACTGGCCGTAACTATGGGAGTTAGTGCATTACGTTTGCAGCCGGCTGAATAAAACTACCATCCATCAGATCGCTCCATGTGTATCAAGGAACTGAGAAATTCTCAAGACCCAGGGCCACAGAATTGATTATTAAGTGTTGGAACAATACTAATCTGGCCCTCCCTCACCTGCACATCGACACATGAATCAAAAATACTTGCAGATATATTAAAAAGAGGCAGGGCCGGCCTTAGGGCAAGGCGATTGAGGCAACCGCCTTGGGCCTCGAGCTGGTGGCTTGAAAGATTTTTTTTTAATAAATTCTATACAAAATGTGAGTTAAGTTATTAAAATCGGAATCTTATTGTTTGCGTTTCATCTTCCATGTTAATTTCCACATATTTTTCCGAATTCCTCGGGAGCGGCGAGTTGCGTTGGACACACCAGTTCTCGTCTGATCACTGAAGTTAAGCAACGCAAGCCCAGTTAGTACTGACATGGGTGGTTGCTCGGGAAAGCTGGGTACTGCTAATACCCAATAATCGTCTCATTAGTGTAGTGTCTGTGCAGTATATGCATTAGAACTATACAGTGGACGGGTCTCTAATGACCTCGTAGTTGACGGGACCTGAAACTCCAACAAACAAACAAAACCGAATTCCTCCCTCATCCGAAATATTCCGGAATATTTATTTTGCTAAATTTGCGTAGGGCTACGGGTTATGGCATTATTTTAATTTCATGTATGTCTAAAGACATTAAAGTACTGCATTGGTAAAGCAATCAACTACATTAATTTTGACACTGGGGGCCCGCTATCGCCTGCAGCCTTGAGCTCGGCAAACTCTAGGGCCGGCCCTGAAAAAAGGACAGATATTTCGGTAAAAGATAATAAAACAATGACACATATGGATCGCCTTTGATCTCTACGGACTCCAGAACAATGTACTGGCTGCACCTCTATCTCCTCAGGTCTGCACCTCCAATCTTCAGGCCTGTGCCACCTAATCAATTTCTAGGTTGCATTGAACTCTCAACAAAATAATTGAGAAGATTCAGGCACATGTGCCTATAAAAGCAATTTCTGCAGTTTTGGTTTCAACATGAAATTGTGCGCCATTTCAGAAATCTCGCTCAGTACGCATTCTTCCATTGCAAGTCTCACTTTCTTCAATGCCACTGAACTTGACTTAACGATGAATGCAGTAATGCAACACGACGTGGAATTTCAATTTGAAAACGTGACACGAGAAGAAACAACTGCTAAACACAAATCTAGAAATAAAAAAAAAGAACTGAAGGGAAGGAGGGAAGCAAGGGGAAATACCTGAAGTACTGTTGGCGTGGTATTAAAGGATTTTGCCTTATTGTTGGTTCATTGATTCGAGAACATGCATATCGAGACAGAAAAATAAGAGTAACAACAACAGATCACTGTATCAGATCTCGCAAACAATGCTAAGTGGGTGACAGAGATTGCATTGGAAACGCTATCTAATAATTCCTATTCAGTCTATTCACAAATATCAATGACACCCCATCAAATATGGATGAAATATCTAGACTTCCGAGTGTTTGTTGGCGTTTTAGGGCCCTTCAACTACAAGGTCATTAGAGCCCCATCTACAGTGTAGTTCTTATGCAGAGACTGCACCGACACCACACTAATGCGACGATTTTTGGGTATTAGCAGTACCCAGTTTTTCCAAGCGGCCACCCATGTCAGTACTAACTGGGGACGTGTTGCTTAACTTCAGTGATCAGTGCAGCCAAGTTGTTTTCGACACACCAGTTCTCGTGAGATCACTGAAGTTAAGCAGTGCAAGCCCACGTTAGTACCAACATGGGTGGATGGTAAAAAAACGTTGGGTGCTGCAAAGTTCCCCTCTCCTATGTCCACTACCTACCTCATCATCTCCCGCGAGCAGCCTCCTAAAGGTTCATCCTGTTATGGCTGCTTGGCTAACTCCCCAACCCATTATATGAATCCAGAATCCAGACAAGAACTGGTGTGTCCAACACAATTCGCCGCTCTAGACTTCCGAGCTGGTCAGGAGGGGTTCCTGGGTACCAAATCAAATCTGTACGTACGATCAGGGATAGAAGAGGTCCACCATCCTCATACAAAGGCTCTGAAGAGATTACTAAAGTAAACTTCCTGACATTTGACATCTGTTCTCCCAATATCTCCACCGCTTTCCGTCATTGTAAACAATGATGAGAACTGATACCCGAGAAAAGCAATCTACTTAACCCAATTTTACGCGGAACACAACAGACACTGTACCATTAGAGGCCACATCATATGTCTCCACAACTGCGGAATTGAACTTGAACTCACCTGAATGCCAAGTGAAAGATTTAACTGGTTTTACATCATCATCACGATCACCCCTTCCCGTCTCCAGCAGGGTCGGCTACTCATTTTGTCCCACTGGAACATGAGCAATCTGTTGGACTGTATTTTTTCGCACCTGATTCCCAATCCGATGCTCCTTCCAACCCTTGTCGGACTACACGAATATTTATTTTACTCTAGTAAGGGCTCTTTTCCTCTCACCCGAAAGAAGCCACTGACCAGTGACGCAGTAGTTCAGCAAGCTCCCATTGAACCACCGAGCCAGATTAAAAGCACAACTTCTTGGTGGATTAAATTATATGCGTAGTTTGGCAAAATTTCCAGGTGTAGGAGTCCGTCTCCTGGCGTAGGTGAACGAATTCACGCCCTCTCCCGCCACGAAGAATTAGGCCAAAGTTAACTAATCAGAAGGGGGAAGCAGGTGAGGCACTTACCCCACCCCCTAGTGTGGGCAAAAAAGTGCAAAAAAGACTTAAAATAGAAATAGTGAAGAGAAATGTACGCCTTCGGAAGTTAGGTGACCCGATTTTTGAAACATCACCTCCTCCTTCTCCCGGGAACATTTGTCTCCAAGTTTTACCTGCGTACCCTGGAAAATTTCACGCGGGGGTCAATGGATGCAGCGTTAGGTCGACAATTGGTTAATTCAAAATGCCGTTCAACAGTTCGCCCGTGTGTTCCCTATAACCAGTAGTACAAATGGGTTGCCAATTGCTGGAAAGGGGTTGGAATGATGACAGTGGAAATGCAGTCTGAAAGAGTGGCGGTTTGCTTTCCATCAGCTCACGTTCCCCTCTCCTGGTAACCACAAATGCTTTCTCTGCACTAAATGAGCCGTTTGCTAAGAATCCACTCTCTCCAAATCCAAGTCGGTACCCAATACGCATTGTTGTACACACCTCCTAAGGGGACAGAAGAAACGGGTAATGGAAGGGGTGATGAGATGGAAAGGGGGGTACATATTTCGCAAATATGCTTGGCATAATGAGCAGTGTACATCCTGTGCTTAACAGAATAAAAAAATAATGATCGACTTATCCTTAACTTACCCTTTACCCCAACAAGAAATTTCTCACGTTGCATTTCTCCTGGTTAGTAATCCTCGAAATACATTTTTTTTTCTAGGCCACATCTAAGGGATGATTATTTTACTTTCATATTTATGCAAATTAAGTTGTGTGACATTGTGCTAATGAGAGATTTATAATTAATTAAAGAAAAATACCTTGTCTTTTGGGGTGCTGGCAGAAGGATAGGGTGGCCAGTCATCCTGGCAGAACGATGGCGCCTGAATCAACCGCATATAGGTGTCGGTTGAAGTTGTGTTAACCTCCGCCTTTCTCTTGCTTATCTCTGAGGAGTGTTTTTTTATTCTTATATTTGGAAAACTCTACTTGAATTCTCTCTCCTTCTTACCTGTAAGTCAACTTAAAGACTGGAATGTTAATAATCGGATTTTTTCACCTGTCCGGTGGCGTCTTTCAGAAGTAGTTTGCTTAAGGGGATTTGTTGTACTGCACGGCAGGACGGTTTCCTTGAGGACAAGAAAAGGAGACTAAAGAGAAAAACAAAAAGGGGTTCAAATGGGATATAACAATTTAGATAGAGATGCAAAGAGGGAGGAAGGTGGAGTGAGGAAGGGAGGGGTCAGTTTGCAGCAAAGAAATGACGTGATGGAAGAAGAGGAGAGAGAGAGAGAAAAAAAAATCCCGATGAGGACAAGGGAGAGTGATGGTTGGTCCAAATGAAGAGCAGAAAGTGAGAAAAAGATGCATTCATGGGACCTAAGAGGTTGGATGGAGGAGAATGCAGGTAATAATCCTGAAGGAATGGGGTGGACAACGCAGACGATGAGAGGGGGATGGGGAGGGAGAGAGAGCTAATGTATAACAGGAATGAAGAATTTCAAAAGAAAATAACAGGGGTACAAGAGAGAGGGAGGAGTAAGATGACGATAACTTTTGTACAGTGAGAGTGAGGGGAGAGAAAGGTACAAGTAAAATTTTGTCAGTTCCCCTCTCCCCCTACACATCACCACCATTTCTTCAAGAGAAAAAGATGAGCACTAGATAAAAATATGCAAGAAAAAAAACCTTAAGGTCTCATGACCGCTTGGTAAACCAAGCGTATTAACTCCAAAAAATGCCAGCGGCAAGGATACTGCCATTTCTTTTTCTTACCATCACTATTTTTTTATATTCACGTATTCTCACAACTTCAACCTCATGTTTTTATTCACTGACAGAAGAAAATACAGAGTGAGAGGTAGAGAGAGGGGGGAAAGCAACGTGTTTACCAGCCGGCTACATGCAAGACAACTATGCAAGAGACCTTGACACCACCACCTTTTACAAATGATATAACTTTCTCATATGAAATTTTACAGCAGAAGAAAAAAAAATAAAACAAAATTTCAATTTCTTCTTGGAATGTAGAAAATAGATATACACTCTGAATATATATCGTATATTTTAAAAGCAACTTGCATAAATCTTGACGTTTTATTAGCAAGCTTGATATAAAATTCTTAGGGCATCCCATACCTGATCACAATGATCACCAACGAAGATATCTGGTGAAGTTCTGACAAGTTCTCAGTACAGCCCGATAAACAAGAATGAGTCCCCCCCCAGTGATCTCATGAGCCCACAATCCCCCACGCCCCAAAGAAGGATGAACCTACATACCACGAATTTCAAGGCAAATAAGCCACCAAGGTCGCCTGTCAGTTTTAGACTGTCTAGGTGCAAGTTCTGCTCTGTCACCGGCAGGCAGTTGATTGTTGATTTCGACGTCTGAGGAGTTGTTGATACTAAAATGAGTCTTTTACGCGTAGACGGATATCGTATCTAAACTGATAACGTGAGTAACGTCCGAGTCCATGGCTCGCCCCCGCTGTTAAATGTACGATATGTCACCTGCCCGAACCAAAAACTGGTTGAGTTGTGTTGGGCACACCAGTTCTCGTAAGATCACTGAAGTTCAGCAACGCAAATCCCAAGTTAGTACCAACATGGGTGGTTGATAGTGAACGTTGGGTGCTGCTGATTGCCCCTCTCCTACATCCTCTACACCTACCTCCTCACCCGCGAGCAGCATCCTTAGGGTTCGGCTTGTTATTGCTGCCCGGCTTACTCCCCAACCCCTTAGCGTAACATACTAGCATAACCAGAGCTGGCACGAGGCGGGTTCAGCGCGTTCGCCAGACCCATGTTTACTAAGGCCCTACGCGCCGTCCTCTATATATTACAAAATGATTTTTTTCCTGCAAAGGGCCCCGAAAAATATTTTTGAACCCGGCCCCGCAAAAGCTCGCGCCGGCTGTGATCATAACAAATCCCTTTTGGACCTATGGCAGGATTGGGTGCCCATTTTTGACCCAATTGGGACACCAGACGATATGTTACGGAGCCGGTTGCAAACCTAATGCTGCAACCCTGTGTTTGTGTATCTTCGGCCTATTTTGATTCTTTGGATCGCTTTCCAGTCGTCGATGCCAGGAGGGGGCGACCTCCTACACCTGGAAACTACCTAATTACACGTTTGACTTAACACTCCGCCTTGGTGGCGCGGTTAGTAGCGAGCTCAATAACTGTGTCAGTGGTTCTAGGTTCGATACTGGACCGCGGTAGACCGGCTTATTTCGAGCGAGATAGATGTCCCGAGCGCACCTTCCTTCGGATGAGAGGAGCGGCGAGTTGCGTTGGACACACCAGTTCTCGTCTGATCACTGAAGTTAAGCAACGCAAGCCCACTTAGTACTGACATGGGTGGTCGCTCGGGAAAGCTGGGTACTGCTAATACCCAATAATCGTCGCATTAGTGTAGTGTCTGTGCAGTATATGCATTAGAACTATGCAGTGGACGGGTCTCTAATGACCTTGTAGTTGACGGGACCTTAAACTCCAACAAACAACAAAAAATTCGGATGAGAAGTAAAACCGAGGTCTCGTGTTGTGACGATGGCATTTGCACGTAAAAGAACCCTCTCTACTATGCAACGAGTAGATGAGGTAAACTTTGTAGGTGTAGGAGCTCACCCCTTGGCGTTGGTGGAAAAAAAAAAGCATAGGGGTTGCAGCGTTGGTCGGCAACCGGCTGTGGAAAAACACTGTCCAATATAACACCCTTGTGTCCATTCAGAGGGACAAGATCAGACCCTGTCATAGGCGGGGAAAGGGTTAGGAGTTACTTTAGACGGTTTACTCAACGTAGAAAGCAATCCTGAATGTGGGAGATGAAAGAACAGAATGGATCCCTAAGGAAGGGGCATCAAACGCTGAATTCCTAACATTTGAACGGGCTCAAAAGATTAATGCTACACTTTACCGTAAATATCATCACGTGCTTTCGAGGGCTCTATACCCGGACCTAATTGATCTGCATATAAATCCAGTACTTTATTCTTCTGCTCGATGTCATTAAGGTAACTGACAGATAGACTTTAATTGTATAGGCCCTCAATCCTTTCTTCCACCCTACCTCGTCTACCCATTTGAATTTGACTTGAAAATGATGAGATTTTAGCGACTTTCTTATGTAAATAACCTCTAGACCGAAATGGTGCGACATCATCACTTTTTTTTTTAATATTTGTCTTGACACATTTAACGTTTGACAATAAAACTTTGATCCCTCAGACCTACGTACAGTAGGTGCAATTCAATTTTTCAAATCTTTGGGAATGTTAAACGGCGCCTACCTAATTTGAATTTGTACATTGCCCTCCTCCTCTCCTGTTTTTGTAGGTTATTTTCAAGTCTAATTTATTGCGCAGAAAGATGCACACGCAACATGTAATTGTTTTGGTAATAGGTAAGAGATTTGAGGAAAACAAACACGCCCTAGCGAGTAATGTTTACCTTCAAGTACGCTTACAATATTTGGATATATTGTCTTTTTTTCCTTTACTACTTTAATGATTATCTAAGAAAATGATAAAATCTTAAAGATTATTTATATAAAGGGCTGAAAAATAAGCCGATAGAAATCCGCTCTTCACCGGCACACTATCGCCCAAGATATAATGGACCATACCAATAAAATATAAGTGATTGCTCATGAGCAGAAGGAAATACTTTAAGTAAATGCTTTTAGTCTGGAGGTTGAGGAAAAACATTTGCAATCTTTTGTACGAATAAACACAACCTTTAACTTCAAAGATATCACTTCAATCAAGCAAGTACGTGCTGCTTCAGTTGTTCCAGGGTCGATCCTGAACCGCGGTTGTTTTGTCTGAGTGGCGAATTGCGTTGGACACACCAGTTCTCGTCTGATCACTGAAGTTAAGCAGCGCAACCCCAGCTAGTACCGACATTGGTGGTCGCTTAGGAAAACTGGGTACTGCTAGTATCCAAAAATCGTCGCATTAGTGTAGTGTCTGTGCAGTTTCTGCATCAGAACTACACGGTGGACGGGGCTCTAATGACCTTGTAGTTGAAGGGCCCTAAAACAAAAACAAACAGTTGCTTTGTCTTCCGTCGGGCGAGAGAGAGAGAAGCGTATTGCGTCTTAATCGGATAGGAAGCAAAGCTGTGATTCCTTGTGGTGTGCCCGGTGTCGCCACTGCGCAGATTGAATCATTTGCTGGTGTATCAAAGTTCATTAGAGCCCAGTCCACTGTATAGTTCTAATGCCAAGTCTGTACAGACACTACGCTGTTACGACGATTTTTTGGGGGATTAGCGATACCCAGTGTTCCCAAGCGGTCACCCATATTAGTACTAACTGGAGTTGCATTGTTTAACTTCAGTAATCAGACGAAAACTGGTGTGTCCAACGCAATACAGCCGCTCCCCCACTGCGCTGAAAAAACCCTTACTACAAGGAATGAAATACGTGTAGTTCGGCAAGAAAGATTCCCAGATGTAGGAGCGCATCCCCTGCCGTCGGTGGTGGAAAAGTGCTCCGAACGAATCAAAATTAACAGGCAGAATTTAAACGGCAGCATTAGGTTGGAAGATGGCTGTATAAAAACACCTTCCTAACATCTAGATGGGCTCGTGTCCCATTGAGGCAAAATAGGCACTCGACCCTGCCGTAGGCGAGGGTTTGTTTAGTGATGAAAGAAAGAGAAAGGGAGGGGAGAGAGGGAGAGAGAGAGAGATGGAGATAGAGGGAGAGATAGAGGGAGTGAGAGAGAGTGTGAGAGAGGAATTCTGTTTGTTTGTTGGTGTTTTAAAGCCCCGTTCAGAGATGCAGAGACTGCGCAGGCACTACACTAATGCAATGATTTTTGGGTCTTAGCAGTACTCAGTTTTCCCAAGCGGCCACCTATGTCAGTACTGGCTGGGGTTGCGCTGCTTAACTTCAGTGATCAGACGAGGACTGGTGTGTCCAACGCAATTCACCGCTCGAGGGAGTGAGACAGAGAAAGAGAAAGGGGGCGAGAGAGCACTGTATTCACTTAAACTTTCAGAGGAAGAGACTTTGCTTACTGTTATATTATAATTATAAAATATCGTTCAAATGTCCTACTTCACAATTTCGGCATTTTTACTACACATTCCTAATTTAGTTTCACAGATTTCAAGCGATAAAGAAACACATTTCAAATTGATTACACGTGATCTGAATCACGCTTCATAGCATCCACAAGTTACTTATGCACTCAACCATAGCGCGGCTACCAGACTAGAACCGGCAAGAATAAGTACTCATATCTTATCCTTTTCCACAACTTTAATTGCATACCAAATCACGTGTGTGTGAAAGTACTACTGTTGGATCTTATGACACCATTGTTTTCTAGTACTTTTAATGTAAGGGTAGGGTAGAGGGTTTCAATTTCCATCTGTGCCTATCGGTATATAACTCCAAAAATCCTAGGTTAAGTTCTTGATGAACACCTGGTATTGTCAAGTAACGAAGAGAGAGTTTATCCCCTAAGGCTGAGTTCTTGCAGGCGTGAAGTGCCCCTCAGCAGGTCGAAGGCCCCAATAATAGGCAGTGGAATGTTCACGGCTCAGTGTCTACCTTTGCAACCTCACAGAACTGAAAGAAAGGTCTGTGATGCCTAACTTTCAACAGGAGAGTTTCTAATGAGCCCATTTTTATCTCACTCTGCCTACCCGTTGCCATTTCTATAATTCTATTTTCTGAATTCATGACAAGCAGGAAAATGATTGGGAGCGGCGAGTTGCGTTGGACACACCAGTTCTCGTCTGATCACTGAAGTTAAGCAACGCAAGCCCAGTTAGTACTGACATGGGTGGTCGCTCAGGAAAGCTGGGTACTGCTAATACCCAATAATCGTCGCATTAGTGTAGTGTCTGTGCAGTATATGCATTAGAACTATACAGTGGGAATTCATGACAAGCAGGAAAATGATTAAATGTATTAGTAAGGAAAGAGACTTCAGTGTAGGTGTTTATGATTGTTTGTGAAGCCTGGTGGCTTAGTTGAAGATTTTCACCAAAAGAGAAAAAGTTCATGACCCATAAGAGACACGACATCAATGTCGTAAAACAAATACCTAGCACCTAATTAATATTTTTATAGTAGGGTATAAAAATATTTACGTGTAATAAGCAGATCTTTGACAGATTATGTAGATAACAAAAATTCTGTACCTTAGAATGTATGCTTCATCTGACCTAATAAGATGTACTTTTCACATCCGGAAGTATCAAAATACCAAGAAAAAAAAGATGTACACATACAAAACATGAGTATCATTAATATCTTCCTCATTGTTCATCAAAATCTAATCCGCTATGATGACGTCATTAACTCTGAGCATTCTTATGACATTAGTTTCAATATTAACTAGATCGTTAGGATGCAGAAACAATGTCCAAAGGCCTGGGGTACAGGTGGAGAAACACACAGAAATACGTGAGATAAAATGAAAACAGATTGGCACAGCAGGCCAATGAATGGTTGGCCTCCTTTTCGTTTTACCTGAATACCAGAAATACACACAAATCGACGTTTTTATTGATTTCCCTTTTTAACCTTTCGCCTTTTAGCACAATTAAAACTCTAAACTAACGTGGTATGTGTGTGGTGAGAGTTATTTTAATAACATGATTTGCCCCTTATAGAATATTTCTGCATCTAGGAGATGAATCAATGAAATATTCTAGAGAGGATATGCAAATGTCATACTGCTGTCCCAACCCTGTCATGCAAGAAATTATCCTAAGCTACAATAAATCCTTATTTGGCCCACGCAAAGCAACTTCTAACCCTTTAACCCCCCATGGCAGGGTCGGGTACCAGTCTTGTCCCCTTGATTGGACGCAAGAATGATATATTGACAGCGCCTGCTCTAGCACTTATGCCGCCCAGGGCAAAAAAAAACAAATTGCCGTCCCGGACAAAAGGAAAAATTGCCGCCCCTTGAAGCAGGGCTGTGTTCGCGTGCTCTGTTCTCACACTTACAGCCAAAATGGCGCCCTGGCGCCCCCCCCTTAGAGTGGGCCCTGATATTGGACGGTGTTTTTTCTCAGCCGACTGCCTACCAAAGCTGAAACCACAATGCTTATTTATGGTTGTCTACTGTTTGTTGGTGACTCCGTCAACGCCAGGAGCGAGCTCCTAAACCCGGAAATTTTGCCTCACCTACTCGTCGCATGGTAGTGAGGGTTCTTTTACGTGCAAAAGCCATCTTACACCACACAGGCCCTCGGTTTTACTTCTCATCCGAAGGAAGGCGCACTCGGGGCTTCTCTCGCGCGCGAAAAAAACCAACCCCCCTTGATCCAATATCGAACCTGGGACCACTGGCGTAGTAAGTCGAGCACTCTACCTATTCTAGCCCACCTGGTGAATATTTGAGTATTCATAAGTGTAGGACCCCGTCCACCTTCAACCGATGAATGTCCTAGTAGGCAGACAGACCAGGCAGCCTTATTGGCTTGCCCCCAACTTCCGCTTCCGAATAAATCACCTTTAGAGTCGAGTGGCCAACATTAGCTAGCCTAACCTTATTCGAACTACCCTTATGGGTAGCAGGGACCTCATTTTTGGAAGTGCAGTTCCTACATGAACAGAATATGATGAAATGCCATAAAACTAATTTTTTCCCCTTTCGTTAATACCTTTCCCTCCCCTAAATGTTGAACCTTTGAAGCTATAAATATAACTAAAATGCAAACAGTCCCCTGCCCATGACCTTATTGTTAAAAATTATCACTATATCAATTACCCACAGTCCTTTGGCTGACATATTTTTACAGAGTTCACAAAAATATCTGTTAAAACACTTGGCTTCATGTCGAAAAAGAAAATGCATTTTTCTCTCTTTCGTTTTCAACAGTTAATATTTAATGTAGTGATGATTGAAGTCAAGGCCGACAATATGGTCATGCCTAAAAAGTCAATAATCGGCCTTTTAATTTCTTCGTGGCCTTAATATACGTACCTAACTGGAAAAAAAGAGAAAGCGTGAAGACCAAGATGTGGAGATTGCATGATCACCTCAATCATGGATTGCAGAACACTGATGGATTGAGCGGTAATAACATTAACATTAATGTAAGTACGTAAATAGCTACCTATTTATACAATGCTACTAAATAACATGTACTTTATTATAATTTCAATGCAATGTGTTTTATAGAGCGTTAACAATTTCAATGCACAAACAAAATCACCGGATATCTACAAAGAGTTGAAGCGTATCCAAGTCAGGATACTTAAACAGCATGGATGAAGTAGAACTCGAATGCAATTTTGAACCTCTCTTCAGAGGCTCCAACGGTAGCTTGCGTGACTTGTTGCAAAGATCCAAGTTTAACCCTGAACGAGCGGATGGTTTGTCTTTTTACGAGAGAGAGACAGAGCGAGAGAGAGAGAGAGACAGAGCGAGAGAGAGAGAGAGACAGAGCGAGAGAGAGAGAGAGACAGAGTGAGAGAGAGAGAGACAGAGTGAGAGAGAGAGACAGAGTGAGAGCGAGACAGAGTGAGAGAGAGAGACAGAGTGAGAGAGAGAGACAGAGTGAGAGAGAGACAGAGTGAGAGAGAGACAGAG
>JAAFCE010005724.1:12853835-12931285 GCA_013389805.1 Trigoniulus corallinus | reverse complement strand
GAGAGAGAGAGAGAGAGAGAGAGAGAGAGAGAGAGAGAGAGAGAGAGTGAGAGAGAGAGAGAGACAGAGTGAGAGAGTGAGAGAGAGACAGAGTGAGAGAGTGAGAGAGAGACAGATTGAGAGAGAGAGACAGATTGAGAGAGAGACAGATTGAGAGAGAGACAGATTGAGAGAGAGACAGATTGAGAGAGAGAGACAGATTGAGAGAGAGAGACAGATTGAGAGAGAGAGACAGATTGAGAGAGAGGGAGACAGATTGAGAGAGAGACAGAGTGAGAGAGAGAGACAGAGAGAGAGAGAGAGACAGAGAGAGAGAGACAGAGAGAGAGGCAGAGTGAGAGAGAGAGACAGAGTGAGAGAGACAGAGACAGAGTGAGAGAGACAGAGAGAGTGAGAGAGACAGAGAGAGTGAGAGAGACAGAGAGAGTGAGAGAGACAGAGTGAGAAAAGATGCCGATGTAAAATTCCCCGGGCTCGGGACTCACAGAAACCGGATCAATTACCCCACAATTTGTTTGTTTTTACGCTGAAGTGCGCGGCCCATATAAATTATAAATTTCTCCCTGACCTTATGACATCTGGTCACCTGCACGTTAAGGAACCCTGTCTAAACGAAATAAAATCTAACACCAGACTGGGCGCTTCCTCGCTGGGGCTTTTTCGGAAGCTCACCAATATAGTTTCAATGTATTAACCTAACCCCTCTATTCCCAGCCTGTGATTAAGATTTCTGTAAGGGTATACTGTATTATCCTATCTTTAGCTAAACGCTACATTAGAGTGGCTGCCGTCGCCCTCAATCAATATGTACAGTAGTAGTGTATCGAGCCTGCCCGTGTGAAACGTTCAGGATCATGATAGACAGCAGGCAACATTCTCGGTTAAGGATATACACCGGTATAGTGTATATAGAACCTTTTACAGTGCAGCAATCTTCAACTGTTGTCGCAATAAGTCCTGCAATTTAAATGGTTGCGGGGATAACCTCATATTCAATGCACAATATAGCAGCATTCAAATTGCTAGGTTTTGGATGCCGGTTGCTCATTGCTGAAATTTAAAACACGCCTTACATGACTATAGTCACGTATTTGTGGTGGAAACCCTTTATCTAAAAAAATACCTTTAAAAATAATTATAGTTCATAACCGTATCTAAGACGCCTTTATGCAGAAGGTCGTTAGTATTACTCCTGTTTAAGTCGCCAACCACCCTCCACAGTTTTGCATTTGGTATGGATATGCCTAGTACACACTCACTGTTGCATTCCAGATTTTTTAGTACTTCCCCACCTAAATATGATTAATGACCATAAACGTGTCCTGTATGCGTTCATCCTTGGCTCTAGCGCCAGAAATTTCGCCTTCAACCTCGATCCTATGCTCAAACAGCAAACTTTTGGTCGTTGTAATCATTATCACCAACCTTTTTCCCGCTTATGGCAGGCTCGGGTGCGCAACTTGTCTCGCTGGGATACATGAGCGACCTGTCTAGACGGTATGTTTACTCATAACCGGCCAACCAAATGCTGCAACCCCTTACTTACTTGTCGATGTCATTTAACGGTTTCAATTCTTCAGGGAACTTTCCAGGGCTTGGGAATTTTAGGAATCTCACCAAACGACACTAATATATTTTACTCCATGTAGCAAGGGGTTGGGAGCACCGGGGGAGGGGCAGACCAAAGCAGATGTGGAAACAGGTTGTTCGTAAGGATCGTGAGGGTGACACTAACGGAATGGGGAGTAAGCCAAGCAGCCATAACAGGCCGAACCCTTAGGAGGCTGCTCGCGAGGGAGGAGGAGGTAGGTGTTGGGGATGTAGGAGAGGGGAAATGTGCAGCACTCAACGTTCTCTACCAACCGCCCATGTTGGCACAAACGTGGGTTTGCGTTGCTTAACTTCAGTGATCTCACGAGAACTGGTGTGTCCAACGTAACTTGGCTACACAAATGGTAGTGTGCGGGGTGGACGGAGATCTGGTGGGAGATAGATGGGAGTGGAGGGCTAGAACCCGCAAAACCGACCCTGCCACAGGCGTGATAAGGGGTTCTTTTCCGTGCAGTGTTGAAATTTTACACGCCACATGGAACCACGGCTTTACTTCTCATGCGATGAAAGGCGCAGTGGGGGCTTCTTGCCCGCAGCAGCCTAACCATCTCAGTCCAGGATAGAAGTTGAAACCATTGACGCAGTTGTGAGATGGCGGGTCATTTTACCAAGCAGGAATAAATTAAACATTTTATGAATTCATTTGTCAAATTTCTGGGGTCACATTAGTCAGTAAACTAATGGCTCAGGGCGAGAGATATCAGAATTACTATCACTTCAACATGTGAATTTAATTGGCAGTAAAATTAAAGATAAGTAGTTCGCAGCTGGTTCGTCTCAATTCAGATGTATTTTTTTGGTATTATTCATACCCTTCAGAGGCGCGCCTATGCGGCCTATCTGGAACTTCTTGTGATGAGTTTTAGGATAACCCAGAGCAGGCTTCTCTGCTGGTTGCTCTAACGTCATAAGTTGTATACCACATCAAGGGTGCAACTGAGATACTCCTCTCATTGCATTATTTAACTGATATTGAAGACGTAATGTTGTTCGGTGTCAGGATCGGCAATAGTGGTGTCAGTAGTGCTCACACTACTAACCCGGAACGGTAGTGGTGCTGATCATTCAGTACGCTACAGCCGGCTCAAGAAGGGGGTAACGATTCATAAGTCTACCGAAATGTCTAATATTCAAGACGATCTTCAACGACATAGAGTGAGTGAAGGACTTCGACAGACATATTCTGGCGGGGAAATCTCCAAACAAACGCACCGGAAGTGACATCACAAGGGCAGCTAATGCTGTAGCCCGATTTAAGAGACATAAAACAGGCAAGATAAAGCAGAGGTAAGGAAAGTTGGTTGAATATTTTAAATGGATAGCTTTCAACCGACTCCATTCACAGCTATTTTTACCCAAAGCGTCTTAACCACAGTTAAATACCGTATTGGGGCCATATATTCTACCCGGAACCCAACTATAGACACAGGTGTTGATATTATCATGGAGATTTCTTTGAACAAGGGAATTATTAGCATGTGTGATTAGCTGATAACGCTGTTGTTGTATGTGGCAAACGTCAATGGGAGACAAAACGAGTGACCACAACAGCTCTCCAAATGTGCCAGTTTTTGTGTTGTCTGTACCTTACAACCAAAGCCAAAAAAACATCATTATCACGAAATGAACTCCAATTGGCTGTCGGATTTACGCATGCGTATTCAGTTCACGGTCATGCAACGTTACTTGAGATACTTAGTTGGTACGTCCTACAACCAGTCGCTCATTGACCCTCAAACTGCCTGACGGTTCACTCTGGTGGTGATGGTGAACCTTCCTTTTTGTTTGTAGATACTCACTTTCACCTACATTGATACTCAACGCGCACTATTCAATACTGATTCATTTTAGTTGTTCAAAAAAATCCACCTTCGAGTGAGAGTGAGTGAAGTCCACGAGAGACAGGTGATTTTCAGCAGCAGTAGTCACAGCAACTGCTCACTCATCAGCCAGTAACAATTGCGACACTGGAAGGAGCAACAACTGCGAGGAGGCCAAAGGACCTTAGGTGCAGATTTACTCAGTTACAGCATCATGTTTCAAAATCTGTGCAAAAGTCCCATTAAGGGCAAATCCAGATACTTCCTCAGGCTATTCACAGCCCTTACCTGTGGTGTGTTTATATTCGTTTTTTATTTCGTCAATGGCGTTCAGCAGCATGTCAAAATGGAAGTTGCCCAGAGACTTCAATCTCAGGTGGTCGACTATAGACAAAGGTGCGTCTTGCCCATTTATTGGGCTGGACAGTCCAGTAAATACACTGTACTGTACAATTTTATTCCAGCGGATACGCTTTTCGAATACAATGAAAGTATTACCTATACTACTCATGGAACTGCTAAATACCTCAGCCATGTAGAAAATATTGCTAAGAGATGGAATGGACCAATATCCTTAGCTGTTTATGCCCCTTCCACAGATTTTGAAGAAACACTCTCAGTTATACAGTACCTGCGACAGTGCGCTTCTCCACTAGTACGTCAACTAACAACATTCCATTTGTTTTTCGATTCCATATACAAGCCAAGTACCATTCCTTGCTCAATGGACGACTACATCACAACCATAGATTGTGACACTTATGTTTATCCAAATATCAGTTTTCAAGCTGAAAATAATTTATCTTACCCGGTCAACGTGGCTCGTAATATTGCTCGAATCAGTGCTCAAACACAATACGTTTTACCATCCGACATCGAGCTTTACCCAAGTGTCAATTTGATTCCAATGTTTCTCGACATGATTGACCGCATCAATCAACAGGACAAAAACAATATCAGCGCGAATGCCACTAACAGCACACCAGAAGTGGCCCTATCTTCATTTGGAAACATTTCAACAAGCGCTCCTTCTGTGGGACCCAACACCAATGGAACTACAAAGACTACTAATGACAATCACAACAGTGAAAGTGACTCCCCTCCACCTGCAAACAGTGCTTCTAAGAAATCAGACTCAGGATTGCCAGCACCTGGCTCCTTACAGTATCCATCCACACGGACCGTGTACGTATTACCCATATTTGAAGTGGATAAATCGTTACCTGCTCCTGCTAACAAATCCGATTTGGTTGCACTATTAAAACAAGAAAAAGTGGTGCCGTTTCATAAATTTGTATGCCCCGAGTGTCACCGAGTACCTAAACAAGATTCTTGGCTCAATTACGTTCCTGCCAATGAAACAATGTCTGTATTCTACAGCACAAAACGACACAAACCCTATAATAATTGGGAGCCCATCTACATTGGGACTAATGAAGAGCCACTATATGATGAAAGACTCAATTGGGAAGGAATGAGTGATAAAATGACTCAGGTGAGTTCAAAAGCTTTTCTTTTATTCTAGTCATATATTTTGATTAAAATAACAAGTACGGTGAGTATATTTGTATCTAAATACTCTGCAGAAATAAAATCGGAATGTGTGGCAGGTTCAAACACAACCGGTATTTGACTTCCGTTGTTAAAGGAAATGACGTACTGTCTCGGAGAAACTCCATGTGCCTACAAATGAGCTCATTACGTATACTAACCAGCACTCCACCAGGCAACTTTGTGACTACTTCTAGCATAGCTTCCACCTCTGTAAGGTCAAGCACTCGTAATTTTTGTGATATCCCATACAGAAAAAAGGATAAACAGAACTAGAAGTAAGGAAAAAGGGTGGGATACAAGAGAAGCAAGGAGCCTAATTTTCTACTCTGAACTTCATACAGAGCAGGATAATGAGGTTATTTCGACAACAGAAAATCAAGTGAGGACAAAAGCAGTGTTGAAACCTTTAAGATCGAGGTCACTTCTAAAGATTATATTTAAGAGTTTGAGGCGACATTTCTAAACTTCACACACGTATAATAAAAGAACGACACACTTGAACAGATATGATGATAAAAAATAAACCACTTTTATCTTGAACAGCAAAAAAAAAAAGGTTTTTTCTAGATGTAAACGCCATTTACTATCGGTTATTACCTGCCCTGCTTTATGGGAACTGTAATTTCACTCTCTTCGTGGCAATCGCAGGACGCAGAGAAGAAAGGCACACTTCTGCAATTTTGCAATTCAATGCAGGAGAGTGCATTTTTTCCTCAAATGATGCTTTTTCTTATTAATTACACATCCACCGGAAGTTGTCTGAAAGTATTGATTTTGACATATGTAATCAATTATCGTCAGGAATTGGGTGGCGGAACACTATAGTCAAGCTGTTGGATAGCAGTGTACACTTTCTGAATAGAAATTACTAGAAAAATGAGTGTCCATCATTTGTTACGCCTGTCATTAATATAAGTACAGTGTATTGCACACCTACAATGGAAACCTTCAACACTCAGTTGCACACAAGCATAGGGTTGCTAATCAAGTTCATAAAAAAGTAAAAATATTTCACAACAATGCTTCAGCAGTAAAGTTTTTGCCACATGTCAGCCCCTGTGAGGAGTTTCGGGTTAGACGACCATTGTTTTAGTTTTAAAGTCCATCTGGGATTGTTTTTTGTTGACAATGGCAATCGACGTTGGTGAAGTTCTTATCATCCTGTCATTTAAAATTTATGGAGGGCTTCATGGGTTTTAACCTTGCATATTGTAATCACAAGATTTTACATGGCTTTGAAGTAAACTATACAGACTTAAGACTGCAAGCCTGTTCCCCAGTCATTGCTTGCAACGGCCAGCGAGGTTTGTCCCGTGTTAGGAAGTCTTTCCTCCATTCTGAGATTCTGGATCCATAATGACTCTTAAGACTTATAAGGAATTGTCAGCCCTCTGCCAGAAAAAAAACTCTTATAATTCCTAAACTAAACGTTTTAGAGGGATTTCCTAAAGGCATTTATCCCAAAAATTACATTCTGACAGCTGAATGGTCAGGTTCCAATTTGATTGTCACTGGTATCCCTGGTTTTGGAGCAGAACGATCGAAACTTAGTAATGATACTACAGCCATGTCACCGAATTTGCATGTAAGAGGACCTTCATTTATCATAGATCGGCAAAATTTTCAAGTGTAGGAGAACAGTTCCCTCAATCCCCCTCCACTCTGACTCAAAAGAGAGCTTTAGGATCCTAAGGGCTGACGTTAAATAATGCAGTAAATACCAAAGTGATTATTTGTAATTGACGAGTCCTGAAATTGGGGGGGGGGGGACACGGTTAGAGGCTGCAAAATCAGTTTCCTGAAATGGGAAAAAATAACGTCCACTTTCAATAACTGGGCGATTCCATAGTGGGCCTCTTTGAAATGTGACAAAGAAATGACCTGTATAAATCTGATGTCATGCAACACCATATAAAATTATTTCAACTTAGTGCTGCCTGTTTAGGGGAAGGAAAGCATAAGAAACTAAACTAATGCCATGGATATATTTCTTCCCTCCGCCAGATTGTCCTTCAGGCCCATTTCCTTCAAGGCGTTTTCGATACACCTAGTAGTGGAGTTATCTTATCATAATCAGTCTGAATTTATTGAAATACTTTACATGATTAGTGGTATCTTTAGTTAACCATTCATTTCGGATTTGAACGTCACCCATTATGAATTGACGGGGGAGCGGCTGCATTGCGTTGGAGACACCAGTTCTCGACGGATCACTGAAGTTAAGCAACACAACTCCAGTTAGTACTAGCATGAGTGGCCGTTTGGGAACACTGGGTACCGCTAATACCCAAAATCGTCACATTAGTGTAGTGTCTGTGCAGTCTCTGCATTTGAACTACGCAGTGGACGGGGCTCTAATAACCTCGTAGTTGACAGGACCTTAAACTCCAACAAACAAAAACAACCAACAAATCAAGCGATGAAAATACTGGAACTATTACGTCATTGCTGTTTGGAAATACAAATATCCCAGTCACTAAGCAGATGTATAAATAAATAATGAAATCTACAACCCATTCTGTTTTTTTTTACACTTGTAAAAAAATATATGCTGGAATTATTGAACGAAATGTAAGATTGGTTTCAAGACGTAAAAAAAGATCAGCAAATTCCCTATTAGAATCTAATTATTTTTATGTTTATTTTTTATTATTTTTATATTTTTATGTTCTGATACCGTTAACTCTGACTGTGGAGCACTTCAGGTGCGATTAAGACACCAAACTCCAACGGCAGACAGAAATTGAATTGATACAGTTTTGGAAAATTCATAAAAAATAGAAATCAGAAATTATGAAGCCATTTTTTCTTACTGTTTAAGTCGACCGTCTAAAATGTAAGGAAGTCGTGCAAAAAAGGATGAAATTTATTTTCCCAATCCGTGTTAAATCAAAATCATGTAAAAAACAGAAATGAGTGGGCGTATATACTAGGGTAGGATTTATATCATGCACAATATTGAACAAGCTAATAATTATTGAGTTATGTGCAATGGCAACGTTGGTAAAATATGGATATCTGTCCATGTTCCAATTAGTATTACCAAGTAGTTGCCTAAATTAATATTCCCTGGTTGCGGAATACATTTCACACGAGGGATGGCTTTTTAATCATGATGTATGTAGTATAAAAAGTGTGGCGCATTCTCCTCCCCCATCACCGTCATAATTATTATTACTGATTTGGTAAGAGTAGCGTTAAATTCCACCTAGCATAAAAACAAGGTAAAATATAGGACGCCGAAATTAGTGCATGAAAAGTGAGTGTGAGTTTTTAAATAAACATTGGACTTCAAACAAATAGCAAACAAAATACGATACTAATACTTCTAGGTATTCTCATCTGCCCTTGCATTAATAGTCCAGTACCATCATTTCGAAACCCTTTCCCCCCTTTTACAGGGCAGGGCATCCCTTTGTCGCGTTGGAACACACGCACTGTAAATTTTATACAGCCGGCTGCCAGTCAATTGCTGGAACCCCTTGCATCGATCTACTGTATATTTGTCTGCCTATTTTTCTACGTTGGGGGTAGTTCCTCCACTGGCACCTCCTACTCCTGAGAGGGAAATGTGGCCGATCTACATGCATAGTTTAGTCCACGTAGCAAGGGTTGTTTGACATGTAGGTGATACCGTACACACCACAGGAGGCAAAGGTCTTCTTTCCTATCTGTCGCAAGGCTCACTTGGGGCTTCTCTCGCTGTCGTCCGAAAAAAGCTACCTGCCTTGGCCAAGGTGGATCCTGCGATGATGGAGGTAAACACTGAGCCACCGACACTGTCATGTTTTCAAATGAAAATTCATTTAATAATAACCCTTTCGCTCAAGCAGGCAGAACGCAAATGGCGAGTTTGAAATGACATTCGCAGCTGCAATACGTCATCGTCTTACATAAGCATGACAGCTTTATATGAATGACAGCTTTTAGTGCTCACATCTGGTAAGCGTACCAGAATACAAATACCTAGCATCTGTTGTCACAGCCTTTTTATCAGTTCCTAGTGGCATCTTATCAACTATGATGAATGAATATGGTTCGAATAGCCTGAAACTGGTGTGCGACAGTGCAAAAGGGACGGGCCATGAGTTCTACAGAAATTAGGAGCTGATGATGACGATACCAAGGATGTTTGATCAATTTCAATGATAGGGCATTTCAAAGGGGGCAGCGGTGCCAGCGAGGCGCAACCTCGAGGGTCTGCTTTCCTGAAACTATAGTCAGCAAATGGTACAGAACAGATTGAATACATCAGTTGGTGGTGGTGGTGGTGGTGGTCAGAAATGGAAAACCTTGAGGATAACGTACCTGAAGGTGGCTAGACTCAATTGAGAATGTGTCACTAAGACCCTCCACCCACAGATCATTTGAAGTGAACACGTGTGTGGATTCGTCAGTGCATGCGATTAGCCACTGCAACAAATAGGGTTTAAAGGAGACGATGTCCAAGGATGATACATTACCTGTTGATCAATGTCAATGAAAGCAATTTTTGAATACTAATTGCTGCAATCTGTCATGGGATGTCGTGCTCTCGTATTACACCTCGATGGAAAATGGTACACCTTGTACTCTTTCACTCTCCAATTACAAATTCAGAAAGGTGAAATCTAAACACAATGTCGAGATTGGGGTTGTTGGTTTTTTTTTGCCGTGAAATGTCTTGTACTCCTCTACATGACACAGGTTTGAAATGCCTGATTTCCATGTTTAAGATATTTTATAGACTTGTTAGACTATAGAGTTTTATTATGGGAAGTACAATTAGTTTTACGCTATGTTGCTGACAATAAACTCCTGAGGAAAGAAGAAGAAATAACACGATTAGAAGAGGTATTTCTGAAGAATTTAAACACAAAATAGCAACACGATTTGTTTAAGCCCAATAAAACAACCTACAGGTTGCTGTTAAGTTACTGCTTCACAAAAAACCAAACTCATCTATTGAAGGTTTCATCAGAAAATCACCAGCAGCAAATTTTGATACTAATTTGGCAACATCTTCGATTTTTTTTTTCAATTTCATTATCGTCAATACTGAATCGCCAATACATTGATAATTCTTCCATATAATTCTTCCCTGTCGTTGGGGAAGTTCAAAGCAGTTTATCCAGTAACTGTATGCCTTGCTCGACTACCCAGACATCTCCTGTACATACTTAACTTCACCCCCATTTTTGATGGGCATTCCAATGTTTACCTCCTGAAATTTCCTGACAACAAGAGTCAAGAGATGGGAATATTTGATCCACACTTTCTTCATGGAGGAGAGTTTTAGGTCCACAATTTTTGAAATCAGCAAACGGCCTCTTAAAAAGTACAGTACATTTGAAATGCCCCGTGTCTCAAAGAGTCGGCTCCAAATTTCCTACCTTTTCACCGATATCAAAACTTCCACGCGAATGATGATGTTGTTGTTGTTTGTTGGTGTTTTAGGGCTCTTCAACTACAAGGTCATTAGAGCCTCGTCCACTGTGTAGTTCTGATGCAGTGACTGCACCGACACTACACTAATGCGACGATTTTTGGGTATTAGCAGTACCCAGTTTTCCCAAGAGCCCACCCATGTCAGTACTAACTGGGGTTGCATTGCTTAACTTCAGTGATCAGACGAGAGCTGGTGTGTCCAACGCAACTCGCCGCTCCCACACGAAACATGGACGAAGCCCTAACAGCCCTATGAGTTTGGAGATCATCAGATCTTGGCTATGCCAATGACGATAAATAATTAAACTAGACACCCTGAAGTATCCTATTTCGCGTGGGGAACGTTACTTCGGTTCTTCATAAGAGAGGAAGCCCACAAGGGCTTCTCATTACTATCCGGTATTCCTGTCTTAAACTAAAGAAAGTATTACTTTGTTAGGAAAAGAACAAACATGTGATTTTTCACACTGGGTCGTAGTTGCTTGAAATACAAAGATGTATTTGTTTCGGGACAAAACATTAAAATTATAACTACGATTCACTTCCTTCACATCCTGTGACTACTTCAAAGACCTACCTAATTTTATGGAACCAAGAAAAGATAAACTGTCATCAAATAATTGAAAAGAAACTAATACAAATCACTCACGTTTGACATCAATTGAAATTCCTACCAGTTTGTAATTCCCTGTTGAATTTCATTAAAATCAGTTTTCGAATTTACAGACTGGTTACAGATAGAAGTCTGCTAGTTTTTCATGTAGGATTTTCGGATAATCAAACCCATTCTACCTATGTATCCGTAGTACATGAATGACCCAAAAATGATATGAAAACTGTATGCTAAAAACCTGTTAGATTAACCAAATTAGCAGAAATCACTATATAAAAGTTACTTTCGTTTAAAAAGCGTTCAAAAAGTTTCTGAATGTTTAAAAATAATTTCGTGGTCGGTCAACAATGAAGAAAAAACATATGTATGCAATAGCAACTTAATTAGTAGTCGATACAGAAATTAGAGTACCTCGCCCTTCAGCAAACTGGTCACTTTAATACCACACCAAAAAACCTGGCTTAGTGTCACGTTTAAAGTTGTAGACCTTGCAATCATAAATAACAATTATTAAGGCGGAGGCTGTATTTTCATACAGTCTGCTTAAATCTTTTCCTTATCATCATCCAAGAAATTTAAAACCCTCTAAAAACAGGGAGGCAGTGCTCTTTAATTACCTCAGAAATGTGAATTATGCTTAGTATTCTTAAATTTAAAAACATCATTATTAAAACTAACATATCAGAGAATGAAAATAGCTTTAAACTACCAAAAACTTGGAGCAGTGGAATGTGCAAGTGACCTTAGTGTGTTCTCTCCAACTGCATTCAACAACTAGACACACCAGGCGTCAGAGATCCGATCAAAGGACAAATTTTCTTATCCACAATACTGGTTCAGAGTTTTAATTGCCTGCCAAGTTTGAACCACTGCTGGCCGTCCAAACAAGATTTTTCAGTGAAGAGTACAACTTGGGGACAATGTTTCAAAAATCGAATCCCCTCATTATCCTTAAGGCTTTTTTTTCCTCCTTAACTTTCCCTTTTCTTCGATCCCAGCAGAGCAAGTGCCCCGTTTGCTCTCTCTCCTCTGCCAACGCTTCTGACAGTGCAGCTCACGCACTATTATTGACCAAGAAAATCTTGTTCCCCTCAAACTCCTTAACAGACAGTAGAGAGCAGCTTAAAGTATTTTACTGAAGCTGCAGAGATAGTGGGCTGGACTACACAGTCAGTAATTCCTGGTTCGATAGAAGACCGAGATGGTTTGGCTTCTTTAGGACGAGAGAGAGAGGTCCCTTGTACACCTCCCGTTGGATGGGAAGTAAAGTAGTCGCCCAGTGTGGGGTGTACGATGTCGTCTGCACCTAAAACACCCATTACTACAATATACGTATAGGTCAGCAAAATTTCCGGAGGCATGAGATCGCCCCTGATGTCCGCGGAAGAAATAAGAGCCCCTACAAATCAGAATAGGCTGACAGTAAATAAGCATGAAGATTGCAGCATTAGGCTGACAGTAAATAAGCATGAAGATTGCAGCATTAGGCTGACAGCCAGTTGAGTAAACATACCCTCCAATAGATCACTTAAATGTCCAAATGGGACAAAATTGGGCACCAGACCCTGTCACAGACGAGAGAAAGGTTAGGGATGATGATGTTTTAATTTCAAAGTTTTGAAAGATTTGTTGTCACTCCTGTATGTGACGTTTGTTGACGCTTTGTTGGCGTTTTAGGAACCTTCACCTACAATGGTCGTTAGAGGCCCGTCCACTGCGTAGTTTTAATGTCCTATGTCCAAATGGGACAAAATTGTGCGCCAGACCCTGCCATAGACGGGAGAAGGATTGAGATGATGATGATGCTAGAGGCCACAGATCTGTGTAACCTTTTTCGAAAAGGGGACAGCTTGAAGGTGCTCACTGCAAATGACGACAAAATGATAATCATACTACCATTTTATTTTGAAATAATTTTTTGTTGCCTAGCGTCAACGTCTTAAATAAAAAAGACTCATGAAGGGAAAAAAATACAATTTCTTTACAGAGTGCAAAATAAAAGGAAACTTCAGTAAAAGGAGAGAAATTAAACCAGGTGGCTAGATTAAGGTCGTCGATCTCTGCAGGCTTCTCATCCATTAGTAATAATGCCAGGCGAAAAACTATTTTTTTTCTTTATATTAACATTATTTTTTTTTTGAGTATTTAAGAATACTGTTGCAAACCTGTTATCCACATAAATAAACATACATACAAATAATATCAGCGAACAAACAAATCAGCCTTGCGGCTTAGTCGTGTGCAACATCTACTGTAGAAACAATGACATTTCAATTGTTTCCCTTAATATTTACAAGACATTTTATAGTACCTGTATATCAGTTCTTTTACACAATTCCTTCAAAAACTTGAACAAATGATAAATTTCAAAAATTCCATCTTTTACGAGATGATGATAAATGTTGATTAGCGATGTCACAGTTAAAAGCGTTGTCATCAGGGAGACCACCAGGATGTGCCGCTATAGGGCCCACTCTCCCCTGTATACTCATAAGACGCTCCTTCAAGATAAAAATAAATCACACACAAAAACGATTTACCAAATTTTTAGCCATTAAACTCTGTCAATAAGTACTGCGCTGATTATTACGTCAGTAGTTCCAGGCTCGAGGCTGGCTGCTTTCTGGCGAGAGAGTGAAGGGAGCGGCCTACTGCGTTGGACACACCAGTTCTCGTCTGGTCACTGAAGTTAAGCAACGCAACCCCAGCTAGTACTAACATGGGTTGCCCCTTGGGAAACCTGGGTACTGCTAATACCCAATAATCGTCACATTAGTGTAGTGTCTGTGCAGTCTCTGTACTAGAACTATGCAGTTGACGGGGGTCTAATGACCTTGTAGTTAAAGGCTCCTGAAACACCAACGAAACAAAAAAAGGCGAGAGAGCAAAGCTGGCTGCCAGAACGTCTTTCGTCAGAAGGGAAGTATAGCCGTGGTATGCCAGGTTAGGAGCCATATACAGTACCTGTAGTTTGGCGATATTTCCAGGTTAAGAGCTAGCTCCTTGGCGTGAAAAAGTGCCCCAACCAAGAAAATAGGCTGATTATAAATAATCGTAGAAATTGCAGGGTTAAATGGGCAGGTGGCTGTGTAAAATACCTTGGTCCTAATAGGACAAAAATGGGCATCTGGCCCTGCCATAGTTGGAAAAATGGTTAGTGGGGAAGTAATGTGATGTCTGCAAACTCTAAATAACAAAATCACGTGATGTATAACGCACTCTTCACACTAACTGACTATAACATGGACTTAGATTGCAAGTTAGGATAATATACAGCTAACCAGCTTTCATCACTGGGAACTCGGGCGCCAGAAATGTAGCAAGGAAGTGCTAACACTGTACATGCCAGTGTTAGAAGTCAAGATGAGGGAGGTACCGTCAAGATTTATCAAAACAGTGTCAGTGTAGATAAATTTACATATTATTTCCACGTGGACCATTCATTACACTGTCAGAATGCTGATCGGACCAAAAACATCAAGGCTACATCAGGGAGTTGTAAAGATGCTGGGACTCAAGTCTTCTCAATTAAAAACGGCATTTATATCGGCCCTTTACTAGGGTTATCCATCTAAATCAGCTTTATACAGGTCTACTTTTCTCGCCAACGTGCAGAATCAATAAATTATTTTCATAAAAAAAAATTCATGAACCTACAGTTTGGGCCCGACTCGCCTCTGTGGCACAGGAGGTAACGTGTTCGATTACTGCATTAGTGTTCCAGTTTTGATACTGCATCGAGGTGTGGTGGCTACTTTCGGGCGAGAGAGAGAGAGGCCGCGATTGCGCCTCCGTTGGATGGGAAGTAAAGAAAGCTTTGTACGTAAAAGCACCCTCTCTGCAAAATTCCCAGATGAAAGAGCTCGTCCTGTGGCGTAGGAGAGTGCCCCAAGGAACAGTAGACCGACGATCAGCCGGCTACGTAAAAATATCGTCCATGTGTTCATTCAGAGGGATGAAGATGGGCACCCGACCAGTGGCGTCACTGGGGGGGGGGGGCTGTGCGGGCCGCCCCGGGGGACACCACTCGCACCATGAGAAATGGGGTGACACCAAAGCAGAAGAAGCTGCTTTTCTCGGGACGCCAACCCTAGTGACGCCACTGTACCTGACCTTGCCATAGGCGGGAAAAAGGGTTGATAGTTGCTTTGTTTTCCCTATAGTTTGGATCAGTTCCGAAGTTTACTACAACATTGGGGCAGCTATCAGCAGGATGTTTTACAAGAACTTTTTGTTACAGTGCCCTTTAAAACTCATGGCAACACTATTTTGGTAACTTTCGAGTAGGGCCTACTCGCGAACGCAATCCGTTCGACATTTTCAACAGTGGCTTACACGGTTATTTACCGTTCTACACCGTTCGGTGCATTTTACCGCAGGGAACGCAACATTTGTGTTTGTTTATTGTGCATTGCTTTGTATGTTAAATTCGCCCTTGACTCATATAAGGCACTACAGTTTTTGATCAAAAGTCTTTCACCGGCTTTTCAAATTTGAATATTAGCGAGATGCAATTGAAGGTCACTTATCGATCCAGACAAAACTAGTTGAGTGTTCCTCCACACGTCACTTTCCGTCTAGAAGGGGTTCTGTCACGTGTATCACAGAACCCCTCTTACCATTTGATCACTGAAGTTAAGCAACGCAACCCCAGCTACTAGTACTAACATGAGTGGCCTTTTAGAAAAACTCGGCACTGGTAATACCCAAAAATCGTCGCATCAGCGTAGTGTCTGTGCAGTCTCTGCATGAGAACTACGCAGTGGACGGGGCTCTAATGACCTTTGTAGTTGAGGGGCCCTAAAACACCAACAAAACAAAAAAAATACCATTTGACGAGAGACCCACTTAGGAATTTCCTGATGGAAATAAATTATCGACCTTGACCAAAGCAGAGCCTGTACATCATTACCTAAGAGGGCAAACACGCTACTAAGTTAGGAGGATGTTGTCGCCCTAAGGAAACTAACAATTTAGACCCGGATTGAAGTTGTATTATCATCCTGTCTGATCTCAGTTATGTCTGACTACATAGGTAGGACTTCAGTGACTCATCGTACCACTGACTCATGATGGTTACAAGCAGTACTGGAGACAACCTATTGTATTTCCCAAATTATGCTTCACATTCTTTGGAATTTTAGATTTCTTAAGAAAATCATCAATTTTGTAGTTAGACTTGAAAGGAATGCCAATTCTGCTATCAGGAGATGGGATATTTTTTGTGTGTGGTTATATTAAAGTGTTCTGGCACAAACGAGTCAATAAATGTCTGATCATCATCGATCCTTTTTCATAGTCCACTTCTTTTCACCTCTCAAGCTCACCTGCCTTTTTTAAGCACGTAAACATAACAACAAGAGGCGCAAAAACATTATACCTCCATGACTAACACAACCTAATGTCTAGAAAAAGGACAAAAAAATAACTAACAAGAGAGAGAGAATTTTCAAGGTTACAAATTATCATTCCGTTAAGGTTAATTTCATGGCGCCAAAGAAATAGTGGTGGTACCTTTCACCGTTTCCTCTGACGACAAACAATTTTTCGTAAGAGAGAAAGAAAAAACAAACCCTTAAATAATTAGAAAAGATTTCAATCTTGAGAAATGAATGTTAACACTTCCTACGTTATAGTTGTCAGCAGGTAAGTGCTTCACATCCGATTCAGGTGACTGGCGGTGTGCTCATCAGCTCACATACTGTAAGCTGTAATCAAATTTATCATTTCTAAGACTAACCAACATTTTGTCATGCAAATTAAACCTTGCTGAAGCCCTTCCCCAACATTCCTTCATGGTGTCAATATGATGTAACGTGAACTAGATAAAAAAAAACAACATCACTTAGTTACCTTAGAAAATAGGCTAAATTTTGATAACTACAAATGTCATGTGTGACATCGTTGTTATAACCGAAATAGTGCGCATATCAGGTTCATCATAACGTCAAGAATTTGAGAAGAAGGATCGCCAACACACTAGGCCCTACATCATCTACGGGTTGGGGAAGGACTGATTGAGACGAGACCGGCAGTAAAGCACCTAGAGCTCATGATCGGCAGCAGAAAAGGCTGCAAAAGGCGTAAATGCTCTGAGCAGACTAATGGCCAAAGTCGGTAGACCCCATGTCAAGTAAGCGAGGACTGTTGATGACTTCAGTCCAGTCTGTTCCATTACATTATAGAGCAGAGGTATGGGCACAGACACTTCCTCCTCGCTAGGAGCCCCAGACGATCTACCACATGGTTGAAGTCTGTAATAATGCGACTGCAGAGGGGAGTTTTGTGCTCGACACTTGCAAGAGAACCGGAGGCAGGAGCAAAGGGGGCATGGACTGCACGGATTATCCGGGACGTTAAGCCGTGGATCGGGAGGAGACACGACGAAAGTGGATACTAAGTCATTCAAATCCTGATTGGACGCTGATACTTCCACGCCTACATGTACAACGTGTGGCTGGAGTGCCTGTTCTGCCAGGGGACGGATGACGACGCCCATCACCGTGTGTCCATCGCCGTTGGACACACCAGTTCTCATGAGATCACTGAAGTTAAGCAGCACAAGCCCACGTCAATATCAACATGGGTGGTTGGTAAAGGACGTTGGGTGCTGCAAATTTCCCCTTTCCTATGTCCTCTACTCCTACCTCCTCATCTCCTGCGAGCAGCCTCCTGAGGGTTCGTCCTGTTATGGCTGCTTGGCTTACTCTCCAACCCTTTAAAGAAATCCAGGAATCACACATTCGTCACCTGTGACAGATGGGTCACCCGACGAGGAGTCCTTGAAGTGGAGTTCTGTCGCTTGATACCATCGTGGGCACCGTGCTGAGGATCGAGGGCTCTTGGAATGCAGTGTCACACCAAGATCGAGGAGCGATCCCGGCTCACCTTAATAACCAGTAAAGTCCTAAGGGAACAGGCAAAAAGTATAGTCTGAAGTAATGTGTTTAGCGATTCCGGGCTAATGCCTGGAGACAATGATAGATTTTTTGAGTCGGGAGTCCGACACGAAATGCGTAAACGTTTTTCACCTACCAAACAATGAGTACTTGACAGTAATTATTCTACCGCACTTGACTGTGACCCTGTGACTGTCGGTTCAGTTATTATTTTTGAGCGTCTAGGTCAGGGTAGATGCAAGGAATTGGTTTATTTAACATTGTTTAACTTGTTAATAGTATTGTTGCTCAAGTGGTCAATTGATATGGGAGGGGGGGGTCAAGTGAGGGGAAAATGTTTCAACTAATTGCTATCCCTTAACTGCACATCATCCTGGTAGTATAAATTAACTCGCTGATGTCACACGGCGTTTTTATGCAACGGGCTCCCAATCTAATGCCTCATCTTCATTTGCATAGGCCCTATTTATCATCAGCCAATTTTGACTCTTTGGGGTACTTTACCTCTACGGATGGCACACTGGGGAACCTTCTCGTCAGAAAGAAGTCCACTGTTTTCGCAAGGATGGAATTTTCAACCATTGACGTGCGATTTGCGTGCAGATGACATCACACACGCACATATTACACGGACCTCCTTGGCGGAATTACAAATCAGATATTTTTGGTTGTTGTTGTTTGTTGGTGTTTAAGGTCCCGTCAACTACAAGGTCATTAGAGACCCGTCCACTGCATAGTTCTAATGCATTGACTGCACAGACACTACACTAATGCGACGATTATTGGGTATTAGCAGTACCCAGCTTTCCCGAGCGACCACCCATGCCAGTACTAACTGGGCTTGCGTTGCTTAACTTCAGTGATCAGACGAGAACTGGTGTGTCCAACGCAACTCGCCGCTCCCAGATATTTTTGGGTAATAAAAACGACTGCAGGTATGATATTTAAATGATGCACTGAAAGAATTTTTAGAAGAAATTCAAAACAAAAGGTTAAGGTTGATTTCACCTTTAAATAACGCCAGTGTGGCGGTAAAAAGAAATTTCTTTCGATATAATCAATAACTCTTTTCCGTCTGTCGGAAATAACCTTACATTAATAACGGACTAACGTGAAATATGCGGTGAAAAATTGTGACAGTGCAATATTTGATTACTGAATTAAGAATTCAGTGGACTCGTATGTACTTCAACTTGAAAGTTCAAGGATAGCGTGACTGCATTTAGGTTAAGTGGAACAATTGGCTGTTAGCACTCTACAAAGAAATACTCCTTGAAGATCTCTAATATACATCAAATTGCTCAGTGAAATGGTCAAGCATTATTCTGGCATCATGAACTCGACCCTGACATTACAAAAAAAAAATATATATATATACTGTATCTAAGGAGAGCCATTATCTTAGATGCATCAATTGAAAAACATTCCCCTATCAATAATTTACATCTTCCCTCCTGGTGAATTACTTCCCCTACATCAGGACTACATGGCGGCCCCCCGGACCCCTATTTCATATGAATGAATATGTAATCCTTTGTGACTGATACCTTGCTAGCGTGATTTTTTCATGCTAGACCCATATGCCTAGATCTCCACCAGCACCCTGGCAACACTTTTGCCTTTCGCACCCATTCCAGCCGCTCCACCCAAGAACCTCTTCCAATGTGGGGGGTTCCCCAACCCCTCCTGCAGTGATCCAGTGCTGGGCAGACCAGTATCACATGCCTGACATCCTCCACTTGATCCCCACATAATCCACAGCCCTCCTCTCCACCTGTGATCTTTGCCATCCTCTGTTTCGTCTCCAGTGACCCAGCTCTTGCCCGAAACAGAAGCATATGCAAATGTACTATTTTCGTCGTTTTTTAGACCTGCTTGCGGACCACTTGGCAATATGCGACGTACCCTAGGGAGTCCACAGACCACAGCTTGAAAACCTCTGCCCTACATTACAGGGAATGTCTAACGCATGTCTAGCGCTCATAAAATGTCATATTTTCACCCATCTCGATGGCGCAGAGGTAGCATGCTGGGTCACGGTGGTTTTGGCTCCTTTCTGACAAGAGAAAGCTCCCAATGCTCCTTCCGTCGGGATGAGAAATAAAGCAGTGGAAAATATAGGTGTAGTTCGGTAAAATTTCCAGGTGTAGGAGCTTGCCTCTTCATGTAGCTGAAGGATAATAGGCCGACGATAAATAAGCATCTGGATTGCTGGCGGTTGCCAAACAGCTCGCTCACATGTCCCAATGGAACAAAAAATGGGAATCCCATTTTGCCATAGGCCTGAAAGGGCTAATAATGATTCAAGTCCTGGTTATACCTCCGAGTCAGGGATAGGGCTGAGGGTGTATTAAGGAATTGCCCTTCTTTCGATTGTTGTTGTTTGTTGGTGTTTTATGGCCCTTCGACTACAAGGCTATTAGAGCCCCGTCCACAGCATAGTTCTTATGCAGAGACTGCACAGACACTACACTAATGCGACGATTTTTGGGTATTAGCAGTACCCAGTTTTCCCAAGCGGCCACCCATGTCAGTACTAGCTGGGGTTGCTCTGCTTAAGACGAGAACTGGTGTGTCCAACGCAATTCGCCGCTCCCTTCTTTCGAATGTAGATAAGCACAATCTCTCTCACACCCTTAGCTGAAGCTCAAAAAAGGGCACTACTGAACCTCACCCTAGTTAACTTGAAACATATGTTACTTAGAAATACTGAAAGTTCTGAAGCTAACCTCCACCTTTGAGGATGGTCCTATAGACTCTACTTCCACCACTCCAAACAACAACAACAATCACCTGCTGTTTCACATCGTACATTGTCTGAAGTGTCAGTCGGCGTTGTCTGCCTGAATGCCATTAGTCCCGGCACTGAGGGGAATATGGACAAATTCCTATATCTGGAAATCTTAGCAATTAAGCACATTTTTCTGCGTAGAAAAGTTTAATCTGCGTGCGAATGATACAAAAAAAAGCCAGACTGTACTCTCGGAAATGTACTTCCGTAGGCGTAAATGACCTCTTCTAAGAAATCAAAGTACCTTATGTGAAAGTCAGCCTTTGCTCAACAAGGACATGAGCACACCTTTCTAAGGCTTAGTTCAACTCGTCTTATTTAGAGATTCCCTTTACCTCGAATCAAGTCCTGAACGGACGGATTTAAGAGCTGCGATAGCACCTACAGTCAATGAATTTACGAGACAAGTACGTTAATCCCTTGAGCTATCAAAACCGGCTTATAACATCGATTGGAGAAATGTTTCTATGAATTAAGGCTTTGTGCTACCTTTAAGAGTGACTGGTATTTCCACGTAGCAATGCGTCGACATTTCTTTTCGCAATAGTAGATGGTTTCGTAGAAGTGATACCTGTCTACCCTCGTCACCAAAGTTTTAATTGCCATTTCATCTCATTGCTACTATAATTCCGGTGAAGTTCACTGACTACTTCAATAAACGCAAGTGTCAAAAAAAAGGGTTCTTAACCTCGTTTCACACATCAATTGACAACACGAAAATTCCTATGCATAGGAGTTGCAGCCGTTCAATGGTAGTTGTCACTTAGTCACATAGTCCGGGGTTCGTAGCTCAGATTGATAACTTGATAGAAAGGCAGGGAGACTTAAAACAAAGTGGACAACGGACCTCCTATATTTGCTATGTGGGATGCTTGTATATTTCGGTTTTCGGACATCAACTTTTCAAGCCTCACGGCTATTAACTGATGCTGTATGAAGGTGGACGGTTTTCTCAACCCGGAAATGTTGCCAATCTGCATATTTCTACTTTGTGTAGAAAGGGTTCTTATGTAGGTTGTCATTCACATCAGAGCTTACTTGCTTTCCACAAAAGACGTTCTTGACATTGCTCTGTCAGCTTTTCGAGTGTCTCTCTCTCTGCCTGTCTGTCTCCTTCTCCGAAAAACTACCTGCCAATTGCAAGATTGAACTTCAGGACTATGAACTCAAGAGTTCAGCAAACAAATCAGTTGAGCTAGTGAGGTAGGCTTGCATAGGATGGATCTACTGTGGCGGCATACTGTGGAGACCACTGTTGTCCAATATGATCTGTAGACATGGGCAAGAGAGCCTTTGTCCTGCCATATTGAAACAGTGCACACGGAACGGGAGAGAGGTCAAGCAACTCCTACTGCAGGCGAATTAAACATTTTCAGTAACATTTGTTTCTAAAAAAAACCTGCTAGTCAGAATTCTGGTCACGCTATATACATATCCAACATTCTGGAATGTTTGTTCAAAGTGTCTAACCGAGGAGGAACAGTTTGCAACTCGTTCAAGTTATCTGCACGACCATTGGCAAAACACATTTTCTTTGGGTTATTCAATGCCATTAGTTTTATTCAACACCTTGAATTTTTTACAGTCTAGAAAATCTTTCCCCTATATAAAAGCCTTTTCACCAGCAGGTGAAGACAAAACGTATCAAAGCCCGATATAAACTTTCTATAAACGGGTGGTCTTAGTAGGCTCACAAAGCAGAGTGCTCTTGGTACGCAGTTTCTATCCTGGCTGTAGAAATAAGCAAAAAACACGTATTTACAGTTACAAGATGCTATAAATAAATTCCCAAGGGTGTCATTAAAGTGCTGGCAACATTATAGTAAACAAACGTCAGCGACTATGCAGAGCATCGAAGACATCCAAGGTCGAGACAAGGATGCTACCTGGTGATACTCGTCTGACTGATGCAAATCTTGACGGTGAGGGGAGATCCCGGCATGAACCTGTTTCTAAGATGCTAGACAGACCTAGTTACTCCACGTTAAAGGGCTCGCACCACACAAGACCATGGCTTTCTGTCTCTTCCAACTGAAGACGTACTTAGGTTTCCTTCTTGCAAGGAAGAAGTCGCCTGCCTCGACCACGATAGAACTTGCAACCATGGTCTCTTTCTAATAGCAACAATGATACGCAGTGAGTCTCCAACCTCCAAGTCGCTGGAGACTGCCGTGGGAGCGGCTTATTGCGTTGGACACACCAGTTCTCGCCTGATCACTGAAGTTCAGCAACGCAACCCCAGTTAGTACTGACATGGATGGCGCTTGGGAAAACTGGGTACAGCTAATACCCAAAAATTGTCGTTATTAATGCAGTGTCTGGGCAGTCTCTGCTTTAGAACTACGCAGTGGACGGGGCTCTAATGACCTTGTAGATGAAGGGCCCTAAAAGACCAACGAACCACCCAAAAAAAAAAGGGATTGCCGTTTGTTTGTCATCTGTGGCACGATGCTATTCCTGATCCTTTTATTATTTTATGGCTAGAAACATATTTGGATCCAACTCTTCAAGAGGTGAAAAACTGCTAAACACACAAACACACACATATAGATGGTGAAATGAGCAATAATCCAACTTCAAAAGATGCAAACCTGAGCATTTTTGACTGCAATAACAATTACTTTGCCATAAGAAGTTGAATCTTATAACATCAACACGTCACATTCCTGATCAATTGACAAATATGACATCTGTATTTAGTTTAGTGCACCATCCCATCTTAATTAAGAGACTGGGTGTGATAAAATCTAACCTTGTCAAAATAATAAGCTAGAATGTTATTAGTATAATAATAAGGGGTCAAGCTCATCAGGTTGATTCGGTCAAGGTCAAACAGTAATAATGTATTATTAAAAAGACGATTAGTATCGGCAATATGTTTGCAGTTGCCTGAAAGATAATTACCGTACTTGATATTAATACACATTTGAAGAAATTACTGGTAATAGTATCTTCAATTAGAAATGTTTACAACATTGTTTTTGACCCAACACTGTGTAATAAGTTTAATACAGATTCGCAGGTGATTTCATTTTTTTTTAAACAAAAACCATCTTTTCTTTGAGGAAAAAAATCTTTAGGTGCCCCACTTGAAACTTTCTCTTAGCATTTTGTAAATATGTTCATCATTGTACTTTCTGCAGGTAACACAAAAGCATTTAGCTACTCAATTAACCTAAATCTATTTAAACCAATTGTTATTAATAATTAAATAATGTCTGATACCACAGTCTATTACATTTTTAAATGGGGATTTCTTTTCCTGACCTCTACCACAATCACAATTGAACACAAAACCTCTTACCTGTAAGAAAAGAGTCGTAATTTGGGGAGAACTGATTTGGTTATCAGCTCTTAAGGTCATTAACCGAAGCAAAGGGCGGGGCACAAAATTTTACACTTGAGAATTACACTGATTCACACATTGTTATTTTCCGTTTAGAAACGACCCTTTTATGTCCAGTACACAAGTGATTATGTCCCACATGGGGATGATGAGGTGCCTTTACGGATTACACAATTACCGGTATTTTCAGACTAGAAATTGCTTCCCCGCCTCCAAATGCATGTGGGGCCCTTCCCATACCGCATGAAAATGACGGCTTTACTTCCCATCAGGTGGAAGCCCCATTACATTCCTTTCAGACTTCAGAGCCAGCGCAGAATTAAAACTTTAAGGGTCCTACAGGCCCAAAATCGTACTTTCATACAGCAGGTGTCCTCCCCATGGTATGATGACTAACAACTGTGACTAGAGAAATTTGAGAAGGTTTCGGATCCCAAAATTAAGATGAAAATAACACCAGTGTCCCATACTCTGGTCGACTTAGCCTATACGTAAATCCGGCACTGTTGCCATGGTCACTCCGTCCAGCAGTCCTGGTTGAAGATAAGCTCTGATCCACCGGTGTATCCACAGGACTAGAAAGGGTTTGCACCTGTAATTGGCTCCCTCAAACACCCACACCAGGAACATTCTTTAAAAATAAAGTTCTCTTGTCTTGCCCCAAAATAAATGATCATGTCTCCTCTTGTCCCGGAATTCTAGTCACGTCTTGTGCATAAGCTCCTAAGGTAAACACGATTGACCGCAAGTGAGTAGTGGGGCAGACAGCAAACTTGTAATCAATTTGGCTCAATTAATCAAAATGAGGAGGTCATAGAAGCATCACGATCTTGTGCCGAAATGTCTAACTAGATCACATTCGATCATAAAATTGAAAAAAGCGACTCCCCTCATGAAGACATAATATTTTTTGCTGTTGCAATAGACGCTGTTGAACCATTGCCGGCAGGTAACCTATATCTAAATAGCAGTTAATATCTTTTTATCACATTAATCTCCATTTATTAATTCATGAAAACGCAATAACCCTTTCCTTGGAATTTTTCACCAAGTGTTGAAATGGACATTGTATACACTTCATTACAGAAATTTAAATTTGTGACAGTCAGGGTTGAAGAATTTTTAACATTAAAACAGGGTTGGGTGGTTTCAAAATGGTGATCCAGATAGAAATGGGAGCAGCAGCATACATTAAATACTCTTTACAATACAGACACCCATTTTAGAGACTATGAAGATGTTTATCACAAATTGCGACCAGAAAAAGAATTACAGTACTTCCAAAGACATACCTGTGGTCCATGTTTAGTAACTTACTAAATAAGGTGAGTGGGAAGGATTTTGAAAGATTTTCTTTTTCAATAAATATATGCCGCCTACAACTTTTTAAAGGATCATTTGCCTCAGCAGCACATAAAGTATATGCTGTAGAACAAAAGTAAGGATGATGATAATCATCATTTCATAACTAATGGGTTATTGAATGCGTCTCAGTTACGAGGTTGGGTTACCGACACCAGAAGGTGGGTTTCCACACCTGAGAACCTACCAGACCTACCTACTTATCACAATTAACCTGTTGCTTGCCTACGGCAGAGTTAGATAACCATGAGTTCTACATATCCAGTTAAGGAAAATGAGAGCAGAGAGAAAGAAACTGACAGGTAATAAAAACTATGGGGTGAGAACGAATATCGGGAAATCACAAACAAAACAATGTGGACAATAGCTTTTATGTGACTCACTGTCGAACCACAGCCGGTCTTTGCGGCTTAATAGGTAGTGTGACTGACTCTGGAGCTCATGACGCACAGAATCGATCCTGACAGTGATGGTTGATTTCTTTCGAGTGTGTTGTGTTTTTTTCAGGGCCCAGGTCTTGTGCGTAGTTCTAACGCAGAATCTATACAGACACCTCACTGCACGATGATTGGGCATCATTTTTTCTGGGCTTGCGACCTGAGCATCCTAGTACTGCCGAGCACCGTCAGTCGGATAATCTCTGACTTCATCAGCGTACGAGGGGTATACGCAATGACCATTTCTGATTAATGCAAAACTCAGAATTGTGGATGAATATATGACGTCATGAGTTTTTCATCGCAGATCACGAGGTTGGGTCTTACAGCCCTCCTACCCAACATATATAGTGAAAAAAAAGTTATTTAAAACCGCAAGAGATAATAAAAAAAACAGTGGCGGCAAGTAGCAATGATTAAAATTATGTGAACTGCATTTTATCGCCTTAGAACGATACTTAGGTAAACCACTGGGCTAAAGCAGCAGCAGGAGAGGTTCAACCTGGTTCATGATTGGTCAGTTTGTGACCAGTGATCTACATCGCCCCGGGATTCCCTCTTCAACTTGATAGAAACCACCGATTCATGATAATTCAGCCTGGGAACAAATAACTGTGGTTGGATCTATATAGCACAGGTTCGATTCTGATAGGTTGTTTATGTGTTAAGTAAGAAAAAAACCCCTGAGATAAGACTGAAATTCAAAAAGAGTCTCACGTCCGCAAATAAGAAATTATTTGTTTTATGTACCACGGCAAAAAAAAGTTGCGAATTTCATGGATAGTCTTAGTATAAACTTTGCTATATATCAGAAAACAACAGACAATCAATCAATGAAAGCTAAGAGTTATATAAGATAAAATGGACGACCTAAATAATCGCATTGGGCAAGAACAGGAGATGTGGCTTGTGGCATCATCAACATTGTCCTAAATCTCATTTCTTGCATTTCTGTAACAAGTAGTTGTGGACGATATTCAACAAATCATTCAGTTCATTGTAGACATGAAATGTAAAGAAACACCAAAATCAGGCTCACCTTTTCAACAGGATTGATAAGATAAATCTTTTTAACTCCCGACTGGATATTAAATTTTTTTTTTATACCAGATTCAGAAATAGAAAACATAACCTCTTTTTTCCCCAGTCCTTGTGATTTGTAGTGGTGATATTTCCCAAATGTGGCAGTGATAACGTAAAAAAATATTTGAAGGCATTTTCTTACCTCATGCTCTGAATGAGAAAATTCCGGCAATTGTATTAGATATAATAATATTTGATTAAATGATACCAAATTGTTTTATGCAATACAACGACTAAAAAACAACTATCCCGCGGTAGAATAGGGCCATTCTAACTCAGCATAGTTGAAAAAGAGGTTTGCTTAAATCTGTCTGCTCTTCAGAAGCCACACGTCGATCAATCCTGCAACCATTGATTCACTGAGTAATCAAGGTCGGTGAAAGGGCCATTTACTAACACTTGAAAAATTCACCTACTGTATCTACAGACAGTTTTCATGTAGAACGGGCGTTTACATGCAGGTGGCATCGTACACACCATACTAGACCACGAGTTCCCACGTCAGGGTTTTCCTCTTCCTTATTCCGCCCAAAAAAGGATTTGATTGATTTGCTGGCGTTTTAGGGCCCTTCAACTGCAAAGGTCATTAGAACCCCGTCCACTACACAGGTCTAATGCAGAATCTGCAAAGACACTATGCTGCTACGACAATTTTTGGGTGTTATCGGTACCCAGTGCTCCCAAGCGGCCTCTCATGTGTGCCAAACGCAATAAGCCGCTCCCACCCAAAAAAAGAACTGAGGATGTGAACCATGGAATAGAAGTTGAACTACCGACAAGATATCTCAGGCATCCCCCTGAATATCAAACTAGAAAGCATTCTTCTGTAAATGTAGGATGCGTATAATTCCGTGTTTTGACGAAATAATCATTTTGTCATCGTGAAAGTTAAGAAATGGGGTTAGACATGAAGTTGTTAGGAATTTCCCCCAAATGTAATTTCATTTTCGTGTCAGTTAAAAGCATCACTTAGCAATCAAAGACGAATTTTTATCAGAATTTATAATTCAGTAGTATGAGGGCGGTTCAACCTAACATTAATTTCCATCACATAATATAAAAACGATGAAAATATAAAAATATTCAAGGAATGAGACAAACTAGCCTATAACTAGTACTTATAATGAAGTAGGCTATAGTTGGAAATCGTGATTACAGGTATTAATAATTTTCACCTGTCCTCTAGATTCATTTTGTTTACATGCGCCAATTGCATTTTTAGAGGTTCCAAATTATCAATGTGAATTTATGGCATTAAAAATCGGAAGGTAGGCGATTGTCTGTCACACCATTGCCCCACCAACCTGGTCGACAGGGGTTAGCTTTTTTTTGTTGTAAAAATCCATCATCCTCGTCGGCTGTTATTGGTGCCCGTTTTTAATGCCCGTTAGCCTTTTTCGGAAGCTTTCTCCGGATTTAGTTTTCCCCCCAGTATGATCCTAGTGGTACAAAGACAGTTGTGCAATTTGCTTGTGTCAACGATGAGGCCATCCCCACATGAAGTACACATTTGATTTGTTGGTGTTTTAGGGTCCTTCACATAACAGGTCATTAGAGCCCCGTCCACTGCACAGGTCTAGTACAGAGACTGCACAGACACTACACTAATGCGACGATTATTGCGTATTAATACTACTTAATTTTCTCAATCTGCTGGGGCTGCGTTGATCAACTTCAGTGATCAGACGAGTTGTTGTTGCTTGTTGGTGTTTTAGAGTCCTTCTACTACAAAGGTCATTAGAGCCCCGTCCACAGCATAGTTCTTATGCAGAGACTGCACAGACACTGCACTAATGCGACGATTTTCGGGTATTAGCAGTACCCAGTTTTCCCAAGCGGCCACCCATGTCAGTACTAGCTGGGGTTGCGCTGCTTAACGTCAGTGATCAGACGAGAACTGGTGTGTCCAATGCAATAAGCCGCTCCCTTACACATTTGAATCAATGTCATTTAATAATGAGAACCCGCTGGTGTCCCATCAAATTTCATTTCAAGTGAATGCTGTTGTAATCGTTTCATGACGCCATACTTGTCTAAGTTGTCTTAATTATAAAACATCATTGCATCATTGATAAAATGCTCAAGACGTGAAAATAAATAATACTGCGGTTGTTATTGTTGGCTGCTTCACTAACATGATAGCAGGAAGCGGACGAGTATGAATTTATTTAAATGTGTCAACTGAAAGGAGGAGGTAACTACGTTGAAATAGATCAGAGAAAAAATAACAATGGTAATGATGTTTCACAAGGACGCTTTTCTTCGCCAAAGAACCTTGAAACTGGCCTGTTTTAATTTAAATACAGTTAGTTACCATATTGTTGGTGACTAATTTAACATTATTTATGAACAGTAATATCTCCAGGAGTGTTCTGACGTATACTTCTGCCCACTATCCTCTGAATGATGGTAAAATTTGCCTAAAGAAGGGTTGTGGCATCCAATCAGCAGTTTCCTGAAAACCGCTGTCGTTCCTGATGGTTTTTCCATCTCCCTTAAACATTTTTTGACAGTGCCTGATTTAATTTTCTGCTTGAATGGTTGGATCCTTTCCTAGCTAACCCCTTTAAAAATTTGAAATCAGGTACTTGCAGGGCAGAAATACCATCTGTATTATTACTGATGAAGGCTATGGTTAGTACGTCACGGGGATCCTTCCAAACATCGTGACCATCTTAATTTAAGGTGCGGTATTAATTTATTTTAGCAGCCTTCTTATTAACGAACGAGACTTTCGCTTTTTCCTGCAGAAAACACGACATTGACTAGTGGCACACATGCATACTCTTGAGCTCAAGAGGCACAGTGGATGTTTAAGCTTAAAACGAGAAGAGAATTGCGGTTGATGACTTCTTGCTATTTTCACTGGTCCTCTACCTCCCTCCAAAAATGTCTAGTCTAAAAATAAAAAAAAGTATATCTCGAGTTGTCTGAATTCCTTCCTTTCAAAATTACCTCCAATTCTAAATTACAATCTTTCGTGTCCAATTGACACACCATCTTCAACAGTCACGTTCCACCCTTTAACTGTGAGAGAATTTGTTAAGAATATTTCTTTACCTTATTGGTTAAACTAATAGACCCGCCTCGGTGGCGCAGTGGGTAGCACGCTCGGTAACTGCGTCAGTAGTTAGATTCGATACTGGACCGAGGTGGGTTGGCTTCTTTTAGGCGAGAGAGGGGCCCCGAGTGCGCCTTCCTTTGGATGAGAAGTAAAACCCAGGTCTCGTGTGGTGTCCGATGACATTTGCACGTGAAAGAACCCTCTCTGCTTCACAATGGGCAGATAAGGCAAAATTTCCAGGTGTAGGAGCTCGCCCCCACCCCCCCGGAGCAGGAATTCTCCAACGAACAGTAGACCGACGATAAATAAGCATAGGGGTTGCAGCTTTGGTCAGCAACCGGCTGCGGGGAAAAACACTGTCTAATATATCGCCCTTGGTTCATTCCGAGGGGCAAGATGGGTACCCGAGCCTTCCATAGGTGGGAAAAGGGCTAGGAGTTGCTTTTTTTAATTGGCTAAACTAATAATCGTTTTTTTTATTTATTTTTAGGCATATGAAATGTGTTTATTGGACTACAACTTCAGCATACTTGATAACGCTTTTTTGGTTCACGCACCAGGAATTAAACATTACAGCAAATCATCAAGTGAATGGCGAAAAGACTACGTAAGACAAAACAGCAAACTTCGAAAGCAAATTAAAAAGGAATTAAGTAGTAAATATACGGTAAATACGAAATGCACCTTGTGAGGTGGGAAACAGGGATAAAACTGCATTGAAATGTTTAACCTTGACATAAATTTCACTAAGGGGGAAAAGAAAAACGAAACCCTTGAAAAGCACACACCACACATATCTTAGTAAGAAACAAATAACTCGAACGACTTTGAAAGTTGGATCTCTGCAAGGCATTTGACATCGTGTTTTATTAAAATGTGTGATAGTCTGCTAAAAACGAATTCTGTTCAAACTGTAAACTTTAGTTTATTTTAAGATCTGCAACATGGGTGATGTTTTTAGCCAATACACTGGGTTAACATTGTTGCCCAGAATTTCAATGTCCTGAAGACCAAGAAAGTTCAAAGACAACAAGTAGCAGTTTGAACATCGAGGGAAGGTTGACAATTATAACAACTGCGATGATGTAATTCATACATTTTATACAAAAATAACGGAAAAACAAAAAAAAAAACAAACTACTCTCTGAGCAGATGAAATAAAACGTTCCTTGTAAAAGTGTGGTGAGTAATAACCTGGTATATTTGACAGACAACAGGTAATCAAGGATTGATACCCATGTACCATTCATCTGCATTATGCTGATATTGAACCTGTTAGGTTAATATAAAAAGCAGATTTGAGCAATATTCATGAAATGTGCAACAATGAACCAAAACAGAAAACGGATCAATGAAATTGTTCACATCATATTTTTGCTCACCACCAATTCCACCAACACCATAACCATTATTTATTTCCTTTATAACGTCATTTCAGTTTTCTATTGCGTACTTTTCCACCTTTTCATTTTTAATTCAAATATTGTGTGACTTTGCTTGATCAACAGAGATTTTAATGGCAGTACGTGGCGTTTGATAACTTCAACTATAAATAGTAACGGATATATGACACGCTTATTGCAATGGTGTTTTGAATGAAAACTAATTAGTAGTACCTAATAAATATTAGCATTGCCTCTAAAAAAAACACCACATGATGGCAAGTATAATGACGAATTAGGATGGTGGTTCACATCACCTACCCCGGTATGAACTCAACTGCATTCGAGATGCCTCAACAGTTGCGGAAAACAGTTTTATACACAGATGTTGGCTTCATTATTAATGCTCAAGGTATTCAAGTAGTTACTGGTGTCCAGCCTGCTACTGCTATTGCTGCCATTCAAACATTTTGTGCCACGTGAAAGAAAACCAATTATCTTCAAATGACATTAACTTCTTAAGCTGGACTTTCAGACTGAAAACCTGGGGTGCTTTCATCGCAACCAGGTAAAAACTGGATGTGAACGGTATCTGGGCCCACCCAATGTATAGATGGACAAAGATTGTCATTAAGTGGTACGATGCCCCTGTCACAATGAAATTTTGTGCTCTTATCACATTGTTTAATCAAATGAACAAGTGAATAGGAGGTGAAAAAGAGAATTTGAGAGGTTAACCGTAAACCACAAATGTGTACTATGTGGTATACTATTAATAAATGGGTATTATTGCAAAGTGCACTTCTTTTTTACTACACTGCAAGAAAATTAATTTTATACATCAAAATAATTATATTTAGATGATAAACATGTGGCAATTTGTAACTGTAAAGTGCTTAACAAATATTGAACTTTGAAATGCAAAGTATTGTGATATTGTAACTTTACGAGCTGTAGTAGATTTTGTTTTGAAAATCAGGAAGAAGGGGGGGTGTCCGTTTTAGTTTGTAAAGGAGAGCATCTCGGAATCTAACTGTAATTGCCCTGAAGGTTTAAGTTGTTTCCACCTGAATGCTTTTTTTCTGTACAATTGATACATGTCATGTTGAACATGATATAGCACTTGAATTAAGGATTTTTTTCATTCTGATAGTCAGTAATTTTGAAATATTGGGAAGAATTGCAGTAAATAATGTTAGAAGCTTCATGATAAGGATGAAACGTTGAGTTATTATTTGTAGAGGTAAAGCTCAGTGGTGTTAGCAAGAAAAATGTTAATTTCACTACTGTTTCATTGCAAGTTGGTGGCATACATCAATACTGGTATTGATGCCAAGCGAATGAAAATGTTCATTTTGATGAAACCTTGTAATACTGAAATAAAAAGATGAAATAAGATCATTATGTTATTTCTTGCATTAGTTTTTTCAACTCATCGTGTGCTCACCAGTTCGAGATTACCACACGCAGAAACAGAAAAATAATAACTGACAACGTCGAAATGACGCAAAAGAAGTGAGTGCCGAAGATGGACAATTCTTCTTATGAAATTTCACGTCTCTGAAAGTTAATTCATAGCGGAAAAATTGCGGAATGATTCGTCATGGCTGTCATGTCAAAATAGCCTCCTATGATATATCTATCGGATTATCAGAAACATTCCGTGAATCACGATTCATTTTTTTAATAAAGTCACTCCAGTGCATAAGATTATTCGTAAGCATTCTGTAAGAAATAGAATTTAGAGAAATTCTTCACCCCATACAATCATCATCATCATACCCTTATCCCGCCTGCGGCAGGGTTGGGTCTATGGGTCCACTGAACATGCTCTGACTGGAGGCCCACCAGCCAGGCGCCTGGAACCCGCAGGAAATATTGGCTTTGTCGTCTGCGGATGGATGCCGGCCTACCCCCTATACGAATATCGAATTATGACAGGGGCTGCTCGAGTTCTGGCCCTCCTTTTCTCCCATTCCTAAAAGGCGTATGTCGTGCAGACCCAGGAACGGCCGTCCTAGAACATCATAATTGGTCCATGTTGATGTAGGCTCCTCTGTGAGGTGACCGTAAGAAAACGCCTACCCACGTGTTTGCCGTGTGTGAAGACCCGAATCCTTAGTGAAAGTTAATCCTGGTGGTTGAGGGGGCGCAGCTCCGACACGTCGAGTGGTGGGGCTACGACCCTAAGTCCCCAACACGTCACTTTGGCCACAACCTCCACGTGGAAAACGGGTGGCCAGACGGATACCCTGTCGGATCAAGCAGCTGGATGGAGCGTTCCCCCCCCCCGTTAGGATAATTTCAGATTTGACATGGTCAGCTCCCGATGCCTAGAGGTCCTGGTACTCGGGGGTCCTGGCTCTCTGACGGGTACTTGCGTGGGCAACCCGAATGGGCGTCCCCTTGTTGGGCTTGGTGGTGGGCGGGGACAGGGAATACAATAACGTCTTCAACCAGTTTTGTCGAATATTTCACACCTTCATCGTACTGCCAGTAAGAGTGATTCAATCACATTTTGTGACTGAATCTGATTGAAACCGCTCCAGGGCAGGCGCAAAGATTACCACGATTTTCTAACCATGTTAGTGCAAAATTGTGTTATGGATGCACCGCGTTACAAGGAGGTGAACTTTACTTCAAATATACACAAAACAAGTAAGCTCTTCAAAGTGTTATGGGTAGTACAGGTGGTGTCATCCTCTCCTGCAGAGAAGATGAGGCCACAACTGGTAGAGGTAACAATTCTAACAATGGAGGGCTAACAAAATTTAATATATTGTACTATTAAATTAAAAAAGAAACTGATACAAAAAAGAGAGTGTGCCCCATCCTCCCTCCCGCCTTTCTTCCAAGAAAAATCATTACCTGTTTGCTAAATGATGCCATCGCCAGTTGAGAATTCGAGGCCATTTTGACAGCGATTAAATCATCGACATTGCATACCAAATAAATAAAAATTGAAATTATGCTTGACATCATTATAAAAAGCGGCTGACGATGATGACGTTGATTGTTATCAAGAACTCAATAAGCCCATAGGCTATAGAAATGACATCATTTAGCTTTTTGGCATATATTGTAGGTAATGGGCCTCATTGTGCCAAGCTCTATCTTGATACCTGAGTAGTGGATGACTAACACAGAAAAAAATCCAAGGTTTCAAGTCCAAATCATAGGTAATATTTACCTGCACCCAAAGGTGATATGACAAACATTTAACTAATAAGATACCAAAATGATTAATGATTTTCTACTGACAATTACCAGAAATATTCAATTTAATAATTCCTTGAAAACAGTATTGTGTAATCATGAATATTTTTTGTAGAAAAATTGAATCCACAAATATGCAGTTGAGTTTCCTGCTGTGCTTCTAAGAGAATTAACGCCTCAATAAAAAGTTAAAACGAAAAAAATGAGTAGTAGTAGTAATAGTTACCTGGGTCATTTAATGGGTTGGAGAGTTAGCCAAGCAGCCATAATAGAACGAACCCTTAGGAGGCTGCTCGCGGATGATGAGGAGGTAGATAAGGGACATAGGAGAGGGGAAATTTGCAGCACCCAACGTTCTTTACCAACCACCCATGTTGGTACTAACGTGGGCTTGAGCTGCTTAACTTCAGTGATCTCACGAGAACTGGTGTGTCCAACGCGACTTGGCTGCACTGGCTGAATGATAACTTCAATTAATTATGCCATAGATGGGAACCCTCCTAAATCCCACCTCGGTGGCGCAGTGAGTAGCGTGCTCGGGAACCGCATCAGTGGTTCTTGGTTCGATGTAAATGATGTTGTTGCCTTAGGGCCCTTCAACTACAAAGGTCATTAGAGCCCCGTCCACAGCATAGTTCTTATGCAGAGACTGCACAGACACTACGCTAATGCGACGCTCTTTGGGTTTTCCCAAGCGGCCACCCATGTCAGTAATAGCTGGGATTAAGCTGCTTAACTTCAGTGATCAGACGAGAACTGGTGTGTCCAACGCATTCGTCGCTCCCTCTTGGTTCGAAACTGGACCGAGGTGGGTTGGCTTCTTTCGGGCGAGAGAGAGAGAGAGGTTCCAAGTGCGCCTTCCTTCGCATGAGAAGGAAAACCGACGTCCCATGTGGTGTACAATGGCATTTGAACGGCAAAGAACCCTTTCTACTATGCAACGGGTAGATGAAGCAAAATTTCCAGGTGTAGGAGCTCGCCCGGTGGCGTCGGTGAAATGCTCCAACGAACAGCACACCGACGATAAATACGCGTAGTGGCTACAGATTTGGTCGGCAACTGGCTGCGGAAAATACTGTCCAATAGTTGTGTCCATTCAGAGGGACAAGATGGGTATCCAACCCTGCCATAGACGGGAAAAGAGTTGGAGTTGTTTTTGATGGGAACCCTCCCAAAATGGAATTGAGGTAAACTAAGCAAGTATTTGAGTAAGAGGCTATTTAATTTACAAATGCAAGGACCGGGCTAAGTGACCGAAGCTGAGGAGTGACGCCTTTAGGAAGAGTAATTTAGCACACCTGGCGCTCTTGCTTATCCTTGAAATTCCAAAAAAATATAGGAGATAAAATTTTTTTTAAAGAAAATTTGGCGAAACACGCCACACAGGTCGACGACTTTAGAATATTTTTTACAATTCGAAAATGGTCATAGGGCACCTGCTTTTCAAACAACAATCTGCATCAGCCATCACCACCGGCCTCAGTGTGTTGAAGAAAGTACAAATATTCTCAAGTAAGCTACCAAAGCTGATAAAATTCAACGAACAGTCGGGCTGTTGACATTTGAAACTACTACCCAAACTCGTTTCTCGCCTTTGGCAGGGTAGGATATCTACGTATGAGTTTGAGACACATTACAAGAGAGCTAGAAAAGGTATACAGAAAGTAAAATAGAAATCATGGCAAATAAAAAGCCTATAGGGTGACTTTTCGCCCGACTGGTTGCTTACCTAATGAAGGGGGAGCGGAGAATTGCGTTGGACACACCAGCAGTGGCGTACCGAAGGTATTCTCCGCCCGGGGACAAAGACCAAAATCTGCGCCCTCTGGCACCCGCTAAACTTAACGTGAATTAATATTTTGCGCATTTTTGCACTCCCTACCTTCTGCGCCCGGGGACATCTATCCCCCTCCGCCCACCCCTCCGTACGCCACTGCACACCAGTTCTTGTCTGATCACTGAAGCTAAGCAGCGCAACCCCAGCTAGTACTGACATGGGTGGATACCGCTAGTATCCAAAAATCGTCGCATTAGTGTAGTGTCTGTGCAGTTTCTGCATCAGAACTACACAGTGGCCGGGGCTCTAATGACCTTGTAGTTAATGGCCCTAAAACACGAACAAACAAACAACCTAATGAAGGAACCGTTTCATTTACCTCCAAGAAGCAAGCAGGGGAAGAGGGGGACGGATGCGGCGGAATAGATAGCATAGATACAACAGCGCCTTCAACAAAATAATTTGCTTAATTTTCAAATCTGCAAGTTCTAGCTCTCCAGCTGCTCATGAATAAAACCGAAACCTTGATCACTTCGATCATTGCCAAAATATTCTTTAGTACGAGCATCATCATCACACCCTTATCCCGCCTATGGCAGGGTCGGGTCTGCGGTTTCTAATCCTCCACTCCCGTCTATCCCTCGCCAGGCTTTCATCCACCCAGCACGCAATCATGTCCCTCTGTTCAACCTGCTCCCACGTTCGATTTGGTCTCCCCTACTCCTGATGCCACCTACCACCTGCTGTCCCATAATATACCGCGTAAGGTCCTCCTTCCCTCTCCGCATCACATGTCCGTACCACTTCAACCTATTTTCTCTCATCTTCTCCGCGATGTCTCCCACTCCCAAGCTGCCTCTAACGTACTCGTTACGGACTCTGTCATCAGGTGACACCCCGCTCATGTAACGCAGCATTCGCATCTCGGCCACTTGTATTCTCCTCTCGTGGTCCTTCCTCACTGCCCAACACACCGTTCCGTACAGCATAGCGGACCTAACTACAGTTTTGTTAACTTTACCTTTCAACTTAATTGGGACTCGGCGGTCGCACAGCACACCGCCTGCCCGTCTCCACTTCAGTTGCTTTTATGGCAATTATGGCTGCTTGGCTTAGTCCCCAACCCATGGAACTAATCCAATCCATTGCTCTGAAACACCGATCCTAGATAGGCCTACCTCAACTCTTGCACCGCTGGTATTATCCCATTGCCACAGCAAACTACACTCCCTTGGTCCTGGCCACTCCAACTGAAAGCTAGGTACTCTGTTTTCTTCATGTTCACCTTCAGGCCGCCTTTGTCATTGCTGTTGTAATTCTATAGTACGAGCAATTGCCAAATTTTCCCGGCTTTTAGTGCGACACCCCGCCACCAGCTCTTTCTCTTCCTCTGACAGCATAATAAGTTAAGCATCCTGCAATTTGCATCCCTCTGAGCTGCTTGATGGACTGCATGTCTGTCCTCCTCGGCTGGTGGAGTGATAAGTGTAAGATCCTGCCCGATGGGCAGGTGACTAGAGTTCAACTCCCAGTAGGGGACATACCGGCCATTACTTGCTGCATGTTTTCTCAATGCAAAAACAAAGGTGCATAATTACGCATAATCGTTACTCAATTAACGAAATCTCCAGTTTCATCTTCAGAAAAGGATAATTATCATTGGCAGGTTCGAACTTTGAATATTTCGTTAAAATTGGTTTAACCATACTCTGAAATTGCAGTTGATAATACGGCAATACTCACGCCAAGGAAGATCACCGGAAATAATCGTGGGATTAACTCCTAGAGAAAATTGGCAAAGCTATATTTTTAAGGGGATGTCAGATGGGCAAAAGTTATCGTTTTTTTGTTGATAGGCTCTCGATGTCCACTGTATTCAGGATTTCGTCCAGAGATTTTTGAACCTGTGTCTACCACCAGAAAGGGAAAAAAACAGGATCTTATTGGTGATGAATGATGTAAGAAATGAGTACTTACTACCCAGCATCTGAAAATGTGGGTGGAGAAAGTGGAGTGACAGAAAAACAAACCGGAAGAATCAGTAAGATATGTCGAATTACTGAATGTCTGATTTCCCCTAAGTTTTTTAATGATATCAAATTTTTTTAACAATCATTTGAGAATAATTTTTATATACAATATAATGGACAAATTATATACAAGGGAATTGCAGAGCTAGTAGTTGGTAACGCGTCCAATGACCTAAACTACACAAATGACTCAGCTAAACCAAACCACCAAGAAAACCATTTCTAGTTTCTTTGGGCAGTTTTTAGACATGAAATCAACTGGAGACTTTTTTACAAAAAAAATGTTAAAATCGTTTCGAGAAATTCATATAATGGATATAGCGCGTTGATTGTCTTCTACACAAACCTGGACGTTGAAAAAGACATTAAAAAATTTATAAAAAAAAAGTGATAAAATTCGTGGACGGGTGGTTGACATCCCACCAAGGTAGACTGGTTCATAAGCAGTACTGTGTGCGAACGGACTGCCATTACAAATTTAATACAACAAAATATAATTAGATTAAACTCATTAAAGCAAAGTACATTCAAGTCTTTTCTTTTAATTTTTATATTATTTTTATAGAAATAATCCCGTAATTGTTTCTTGCCCACCTTCATGCCGGTGGGTCTTTTTTGTAGCAGTTCAGTCCAACCCTGGATCTCTCAATGTGCACCATGGTTTTACTCTTATATGCTATGCAAATGGTTGGAGAGTAAACCAATCAGCCATAACAGGCCGAACCCTAAGGAGGCTGCTCGCAGGTGAGGAGGAGCTAGGTGGAGAGGATGTAGGAAAAGGGAAATTTGCACCACCCAACGTTCCCTACCACGATGAGGTCCCCCGGAACCTCTATATCCGTCATTCAGACTGACATCAAACCACCCACCTAGGCAAGAAATGAATCTTACCAGCAGTATCATCATCATCATCACACCCTTATCAAGCCTGAGGCTGGGTCGGGTCCGCGGGTTCTAATCCTCCACTCCCGCCTATCTCCCACCAAGTCCTTCTCCACCCGGCACGCCTCCATGTCCCTTTGCACCACCTGCTCCCACGTCCGTTTTGGTCTTCCCCTACTCTTGGTGCCCCCAATTAGCCGTAGTCCCATAATGGACCTAGTAAGCTCCTCCTCTCCCCTCCTCATCACATGTCCATACCACCTCAAAATGAATCTTAGCATCTGGTTACGAACCCGCAATTTTTACGCAGTATCTCAGTCATACGGAGACAGGCAAGTGGAGTCATATGCGATACGAGGGTCCCAATCATGTTGAAAGGGAAGTTCCACAGCAGTGCCGTAACGGGAGTATGAACCCAGACAGTGCCAAGTGTCTAAATTTCGCTTGCCCGTAACCCAATAATGACAAAAAACAAACATTTTGCGCCCCAAACCCAGTTGCGCCCGTGGCGGCCGCCTTCTTCGCCACGCCCTAGTTACGGCCCTGTTCTACAGGGCAGTGGTTAGGCCAGCGATGCTATATGGATCAGAGTCTCGGGCAGTGAGGAAGAGCCACATAAATAGAGTGCAAGTAGCCGAGACAGTGCCAGATTTACCATTAGGCTAATTAGGCTGAAGCCCTGAGCCTCAACATTTAGCGGGCTTCAAAACTTATGAAACGGGCTTGAAAACGGCCTCAAAATTGAAATAGCCTAGGGCCTCTCAATATCTAAATCCGGCACTGAGCCGAGATGCGAATATTGCGGTACATGAGTGGGGGTGTCGAGAGCTGATAGAATTAGGAATGCGTATATTAGAGGTAGCCTTGGGGTGGTGGACATCGCCGATAAAATGAGGGAGAATAGGCTGGGGTGCTATGGACACGTCATGTGAAGAGGGGAAGGAGCTCGTTAGGTGAATTCCAGGAATGCAGGTGATCGGTAGCACCCGGGGTAGGGGGAGACCGAAGCAGGCGTGGGAACAGGTTGTCCGTAAGGATATGGCAGTGTGTGTGGGGTGGATGAGGACCTGGTGAGGGACAGACGGGAGTGGTGGGCTAGAACCCGCAGAGCCGACCCCCTCCACGGGCTGCTGATGACCATATTCAGTCATATTAGGCAATAGCCGGTGTGGATGTCGAGTGACAATTATGGTGCCATCTTGCGGAACTTTCAGAAAGAAATCCTGGGTAGCAGACAGCATTTTATAATCACCAAGATATGATTTGCCTGGTAGAAACTCGTCGTTGTGTGTCAGACAATGAGTAATATTAGCAATGGCTGCTAGTCAGTTAAAGTTATGTGCATGTTTCATTTTAAGTAATGTGACCATAAAAGTGCCAAATAAGTATCTATGTAAGAGATTGTTTTTCAGTCGCGGATCACCGAAACCAAATGCCCTTTTCAACTACCTACGCAACAAATACCAAGATTCAGATGGCAACCACATGACTAAGGTTTACGGCCTAACAACATTATCTTTGTTAGCATGTTACACAGCTTATAAAACTCTAACAAAGAATTATTCGCCTTTGGATATTTTACCGTCCGTTACCGCTGCCAAAGTGTTTGACAAAGGCAATTCTTTCGAGGACAAATTGACACTAAGCAAAAAATCTCAGCAATTGAATTTTATAGCTGATGTCGTCGAGGAAGCTGCTCCTGCTGTTGTGTACATTGAAATTCAAGGAAGGTGAGTTCAATTGACAGGTGAATAATACATTTGTTAATAAGAATATGCTGTAAATATTTGCCACCTCATGAGGTAGCGCAGTTACATTTCATATATTGTTTTACAAATGCTTTGGTTGTCATGTTACTGGCATGAAGTGCAATACTTTACTGCTTTGCGCTATCACTGTATATAAGTTGTCAATCAAAATTAAGGTAACGTTATCGTCCGATTGTCAGGGGCCTTCAAAAGTTAGCAGCTTCCTATTTGAAACTGGCGATTTATACCAAAGGCGACGATTGATACCAAAGGCCCCTCTTCTGATCAAGGTCAATGATTTTATTGAGGCAGTGTGCACCTCCAGTGAGAAAGGGGGGGGGGGGGGCTGTATGTGCAGTGTCCCCCGTTCCCGTATATAACAGGTGAACATGGTCCTATTCTGACAATGACTTGGAACTGGCGATTTATACCAAAGGCCCCTCTTCTGATCAGGGTCAATGATTTTATTCCTGATGAGATTGAGGCAGTGTGCACCTCCATTAAGAAACGTGGGGCTGTAATGTGCAGTGTCACCCCCCCCCCCCGTTCCTGTATATAAAAGGTGCACATAACCCTATTCTGACAATGACTAGAGTGCATAACAAGTATGTGGGGTTGACTTTTCAACTTGCCGCACCAATATAGGACCACTCATTCCCGAACTCTGTAAGTGCATAATTCATTATCACAATCACTAGCCCCCTTCTCACCTATAACAAGGTTTGGTGCTCATTTTTGTCCCATCGAGACAAATGAGCTGATGCTGTAGTCCCTATGCCCATTCCTCAACGGCCTATTTTGATTCGTTGGGGCACTTTTCCTCTGCCGAATTCAGGGAGGGAGAGCACCTACCCCTGGTAATTTTGCTGAACTAAAGTACAAGTATATTTAACTCTTCATGTAGTAAGTGTTTTTCTTTCCGCGCAGCTGTGACATCGTACACTACAGAGGGTCACGGTTTGACTTCAAATCCAACGGAGGGCTCAACTGTCTCAGTCCAGGATCGAGCCTAGAACCACTGGCACAGTCGTCCAGCCTTCTACCTCTACACGGGCGCATAATTGAACTGTTAATAATTAAAGAGAGCATCTTAAGATTTCATCTTGAACGTTTATCAAACTGATTCTGATATATCACGGCCCTTCATAATACGGAATGAAGATGGAATTTCAAATTACAGTAGTACCATTTTCAGCATGTAGATTTGACTAGTGGTGGCAGTGTGTGATTGACAAACAGAAATGGCCCATCGTGGTAACTGTCCCATTTACTCTGTGCAGAAAGGGTACACCACACGAGGCTGCGGCTACCGTTTCGATGGAAGGCAGGCACACTTGACATTTTTATTGCCTGAAAATGCAGCACCCCGCCTAGTTCCAATTTCCCCTGCCTTTATTCTCTTACTTAATTTGTTACCCTGGATATGATAAACTCAGGTGTACCCATTGATAGATGATGAAATTATCACAAACACCTTTTTTTTGAACATAAATCAAAAATCGAGTCAACTTTTGTGAAGAGGATTCATTTGAAAAATAATTAACTGCGTTTTCATGATTTGCGTGTTAATAGGCATCCTTTTAACGGTGTTCCTATGACGATATCCAATGGATCTGGATTTATAGTGAGAGAAGACGGCCTCATATTGACGAATGCCCACGTCGTTGCAAATAAATCGACCGTTAGCGTGAAACTTTACGATGGCCGAATTTTTACAGGCAGAGTTGAAAGCATTGACCCATCAACTGATTTAGCTACCATTCGAATTAATCAAGTAAGAAAAATGCACTATAACATAGCTCGGATCACTTTTATATTAATGCCATTGTTTTCATTTATTTCGCTTAGAATAACCTGCCAACGTTAAAATTTGGTTCATCAGAAAAATTGCGCCCTGGTGAATGGGTTGTTGCCATGGGAAGTCCTCTTTCATTGAGTAACACTATTACCGCTGGTGTCATCAGTTCAGTGCACAGAGAAAGCAGAGAGCTGGGATTGCTTCACAAAAACATGGAGTACATTCAAACGGATGCTGCCATCACGGTAATTTCGACGTTTAAAAGTTAGTCCCTTTTGTTGTTAGAAGCAGATTGCCTGAACTGTGTGGTGGGGAGGGGCTGAGTCTGTAATAGATTCCACACTACTTTGAGTTTTTGTCAGTGTCTTCCGGACCATATTCTGAAAACGGCATTTGAGGAAATTGTCTCTAAATTTACACAATTTGCTTACTGGTAAATTTACAGTATGTGGATGAACCACATATTGCTCGCGAGCAGAGAGGCTCTTTACTACGTACATGTACTGTTCATTGGGGGAGCGGCAAATTGCGTTGGTCACACCAGTTCTCGTCTGATCACTGAAGTTAAGCAACGCAACTCCAGCTAGTACTGACATTGGTGGCCGCTCGTGAAAACTGGGTACTGCTAATACCCAAAAATCGTCGCATTAGTGTAGTGTCTGTGCAGTCTCTGCATAAGAACTAGGCTGTGGACGGGGCTCTAATGACCTTTGCAGTTGAAGAGCCCTAAAACACCAACAACTGTTCATTGTTTCTTACAATCATGAAATTGTGTTCTCGCACACAGTTCCCTAGTGTTTGACTGTAAAACAGAGTCCCATAATCTTTGACATCCAACAAACTTTGGATCACCTAAAACCTTCTCCTTCCAGATCTTTAAGCAAAAATTTTGACAATTTTCCTTTAGTACAGTGGTACTGCTACCATACGTATACACGTTGAAACGTGAGCGGTATATGTGGCCGCATAGTCAGTTGACCTTTAGTCAGTGTGAATTACTCTAGGAATTACAGTGAAGTTTTATAAGGCACTTTTTGGGTCATGCGTATGCTGATAATATAAGAATCTGAGGAATATGGGTGTAGAGTTCAACATGCTGAGGGGCAAGGCTCACTCTTTCCTTCTGCTCCATGATGCAAAAAAAGCCTAGAGTCCCCATAAGCTTTCTAGGGATTTTGTAGCATGAAGTATCGTAATGGTCGTCTAGTGATGAATTCGTGAACATCCAAATGACGATCCCAGCATTACAATCTCTTAAAATACAGCGTTGTATTACTACGACATATGGTCTATGATTCCTTGATATGTTTCTTCCAGTGTCATCTTGCTTCTTTAATACGAGTTTCCGTCGTAGCAGTCACTCGGAAGCTGGATATAGTTCAAAAGTGGATTTTGACATTAAGATGACATTGTGAGCGTTATCATGTCAGAGCACTGCTTAATACCGTAACACTTCATAATGCTACACATTAAATTTGAGACTGAGTAATAGTAGACTTGTCACATAATCCAGATTAGTGAAATTTCAATTATCTTGTGGAAGTCTGTTCACCATACACCTGAAAGTGAAACTCAACACTCTTAATATCATTTGATACTTGTACCTTAATAACTGATTTTTTTTCTTTTGAATGAACATTTCACGTGTCACATTTCCCAACTCAAATTATGACTTTAGAAAGGAGTGATTTCAGAATTAAAATAAAAAATTTAAGCCCCCGTAAGCCTCGCAAATATTCCTTATAAGACAGAGAACGCCTGAAAATTGCCTTTAAACAAGGCACAAGGAGTCTGCAAGAATGAACAGAAAATAAAATCACGTCTTTCGTCCTCGTGGACTCGGAACAAAATATTCGGACCCAATATACTGTATTACTTCCTGCATATCCCGGCAGGTGACAAGGAGCGGGAATTGCTTTGGATACACCAGTTCTCGTTTGATCACTGCAGTTAACCAGCGCAATCCCAGCTAGTACTGACATGGGTGGCCGCTTGGGAAAACTGGGTACTGTTAATACCCAAAAGTCGTCGCATTAGAGTAGTGTCTGTGCAGTCTCTGCATAAGAATTATGTTGTGGACGGGGCTCTAAGGACCTTTGTAGTTGAAGGGCCCTAAAACACCAACAAACAACAACCGGCAGGTGACTAGAAGTGTAGTACGAGAATAGGCACCACCAACCATGTAAAGCCACTCAAAAATTTCTACCATTTCTTCCACAGCTATAAATTCCTGTCTCCTCCATTCATAGGTATCCGGTCAGCAGAAGATGCTTATTTACATCGTCCTACGAACTTTAGCGCCATTAAATTATACTGTATAGTGACAAGTTTAAAGTCTTTCTAAATAAGTCTTGCATAAAATCACTGACCATCGAGGCTGTTGGAATGAAGAGAACAACGAACTTAAAGTAGCTACACAATTGCTACAATGTAATGAGATGAAAACGATGCGTTTGTCGAGTAATCAAATTAAGTTTTCATTAAATATCTGTAATCAGCAGTTGACATGACAACCAAGCCACCTGATCACGCTTGATTAACTATGGCCACGATTATAATTAATTAATATTCTGTAGTGAACATTGGTCACATCTACACAAATGTCACTAAAAATAGCCTACACTATTATGGTCGTGTCTGTTTTAAATTTTGTGCAGTAAACTAGGAGTCTAATAAAACGCATTATTTTAAACTTGAATTCTTTTTTTATATTTACAGTTTGGGAATTCAGGAGGTCCTTTACTAAATGTGGTTAGTATTTTGCTCACCTTATTTTATAAGCTTGTGTGCTATGCACCTAATTTTAAGTTAGCAGGGCTTTAGATCTTATCAAATAGTAAGTCAAACTTACGTATTCTGATCTCAAGAGAGGCAAGTCGGGCTCTACCTATTCAGCTTTTCGAGGCGATACTGGGGAGGGGAGCTAACAGTTGATGCCTGAACACCGTGGCCATTCATATGAGAGCTTTTACATGTCATTGTCATTGCTATCACCAGTTCCCTAAGGAAATTTATTATAAAGCTTAAACTAAAACTCCCTGTGCAGGAGGGACGTGCTGAGAAATTCGGCGCCTGAAGTAGAGCATCCAGCGGTACCTCTTCTATGATGTACTCTTAAAAACAGTATCCACTAAAAATCACTAATTAATAACATAGGGAAGCATAAAAATCGATGTTTTTTCATTGTGGTAGTAGAGCGACCTGAGAAGCCCTGTGACTGATGAGCTATGTAGTCACTTGAGGGTGTGCAATGTCTCCTACACAAGATTAAATAATCTGAACACCCGAATCGAGCATAGTCAGATCTGAATGATATATAAATAGACATATATAAAGAGTGCTTTGGTGCCATAACTGGAAACTTATAAACAAGAATGACATTTGCATATTTATTTTTAAACTATGGGTCATTCAATGAAGCTAAGCTTTGTAAATATTCCCTTTTTAATCAATATAATGTCGAAGCGCAGCGATGTTTACCATCAATATTTATTTCATATACAGAAGTAAAGCATTTGCTAAATCATCCGGGGAACAACTTCTATTATATCTGATAGATTCTCCACCAACGCTATTTCTTAACAGAATCATATTCTCATAATAATTTCACGTAAATTAAATATTTATCTTTTTTTTTCAGGATGGAGAAGTTATTGGTATCAATACAATGAAAGTGACTGAAGGAATCTCGTTTGCTATTCCTTCACACAAGGCTAGAGAATTTTTAGAAATAAGCGAAAAATTGGCCAAACAAAGTAATGTGCAATTTTTCTTACCCCTTTTGCAATACAATTGACCATTAAAAAGTTCAAAATCTTTTTCATGACGTAGGCGAATCGAAAGGATGGTTTCATTCAGGCAAAGACCACAGAATTATTAAAAAACGTCGCTACATGGGTGTCACGATGCTCACTTTAACTAGAAGTATTATTCTTGAATTGCAAGATAGACAACCTGGATTTCCTAAAAACGTTGACCATGGTGTTTTAATTTGGAAAGTTGTTGTTGGATCACCCGCCTACAAGTAAGACATTGATTTGTTGTCATATTCGCAGTACTCGCAAATACGAACGCAAGCAGTAGCATGCTGGCCTCCTCAGCTCAAGAAATTGAGGGACGCCTGTGGTATCTTTTGAGAGAGCACAGCCCGTCTGCCAAATTAAACGGAGCTCCTTTTTACACAGGGGAATCTGAGAATTTTGAAAAATCCTTCAGTGTATGAACACTCTCCCCTACTGAAATTTTTAAATAATCTTCAAAGCCGAGAAGTTGACAATAAAGGTCGAATCAGCCAACACCGGCTCAACACTTGGACACGTGTACAAACATTCGTGCGCATGTTAAAAATTGCACGCCTTCCCCCAGTGCCGTAACGGGGGTATGAAGCGCCTGTGGCAAGTAACTTTCGCTTGACCGTAACCCAATAATGACAAAAAACAAACATTCTTTGCCACGCCCTAGTTACAGCCCTGCCTTCCCCATCTCAAAATGTTCAGACTCTGTTTTAGCATTTTCTTTACGACTTGCAATGTACCCTGTGGTCTCTGTGGCAACCGGTGTCTCCACCAAAATGCACAGAAACCTCAAAACATTCTTTGGTTCTTCTACAAGCGTTTCCAACGGTCTTATTTACTCGTGCACTCATTTGATATCTTCATTGAGAATGCTTGCGAACATTTCTTATCATTCGCAAGCGTTTTGCGCAGCCGGGTACCCATCTTATCCCTCTAAATGGACACGCAGGTGATATATTGGACAGAATTTTTCCATAACCGGCTGCTGACCAAAGTTGCAACCCCTAGCTTATTTATCGCCGGTCTACTGTTCGTCGGGGCACTCAATCTATGCCGGGGGGCAGCTTCTATACCTAGAATTTTGTCTCATCTACCCGTTGCATAATAAGTAAAGAGGGTTCATTTACGTGCAAATGTCATCGCACACCACACGGGACCTCGGTTTTACTTCTGAGGCGCACTCGGGATCTCCCTCTCTCGCCCGAAAGAAGCCAACCCACCTCGGTCTAGTATCGAACCTAGAACCACTGACGCAATTATCGAGGCGGGGCAGGAGATGTCGGGGAGTTGTCATATTAGTTTTCGATAGCAATCGCTATTACTCCCCCCTCGTCACCATTCTGCACATCTTTGTTGTTCACAATATTGTTGTTTTGAACCAAATACTGCGTTGGTAACAGCATTGAGAATAATAATAATACAATTAGGGTATTGGGAATGAGACGTAAAGATACTGTATAATAGGCCTACATGGTTTGGTTTTTTTCGAGGTTTGATTTTTAATCTCATTTCAGTGGTGGTTTACAACCTGGAGACGTGATAATTAGCATAAACGATGTCGCCGCCAAAGATTCAGCAGAAGTTTATAAAGCTCTAGAAGTTTCTGAGCAACTACGTCTCATCGTCTTGAGGAAGCAGCAAAAACTAGTCTTAACCATTATCCCACAAGATGTGGATTAACGTTGTACAGATTATTTTGTTTCTTATGTGAAAGTGGATTAAAATTGAACTACACTGATAGTTGTCATGCATTTCTAAAAGCATTTGAAAAATTCTTCTTTGCTATATTTTCAATAAAATGTTTTATGCAACCAGAAATGCTACTGTCGATCATTAACGGTTATCTTAGGAAGTCATTCGATCAAGCCCGTCAAAGTTATCTTGCAGCAATGCAGGTTAACGCAATTAACTGATACTGGTATTTTGAGAAGCACCCCATACAATAAATACGTCATATTGACGAGGCTGCAACTAACGCATTTGGCTGATGATGACATCAGTTGGAATAAGTCAACGTAAATCTTTTTTGATAAAAAAAATTATTAGCTGTGCACTTGACCTACTTATGTCAAGCTGATGAAATTAGGTCCACTATTTTACCTGGAACATTTTTGAAGCAAATAGATCGTGTGGCTCGATCCTGCAAACAGAGCAGTTCCATTTGTTTGCGACACCAGAGTTCATAAAACTCGTAAGATACGACAATGTCGCCCTTATTCGTAGCATCACGGTAGGTGACAGGTTTGCTTGGCATGGCCATAATACCGCATTTACACATTCGCGAATAAGACGAGGCGAGACTTTCGTCGAAATGTTCGCATTCATACTCTGGATGAAGAATGACTTCACACATTCGCCGAATGTCTCCTCAGATGGTCATTCTCCAATCACCTCGTCGCTAGCGCCCTTTGACTCGTATTGTCTCCACAGCTAGTCATTCTCAAATCGCCTCAGGTCACTCGCGCCCTTTGACTCGGGTCAAAAAACCGATTTCAACACGAGCGCCACGAATGGCGAGGTGAATGACGAATGTAGTGTTCACACATTCGTCGAACATGCTCGCCTCGTCGTATTCGCGAATGTGTAAATGCGGTATAAGAACAACCTGCATTAATATGGATCTAGATTTCAGAGGTACAGGGGCAGATCCAGAAGGAGAGTAATGCAGCAATTGCTCCCCCCTCAGTGCCTTAAAGAGCGGCGAGTTGCGTTGGACACACCAGTTCTCGTCTGATCACTGAAGTTAAGCAACGCAAGCCCAGATAGTACTGACATGGGTGGTCGCTCGGAAAGCTGGGTACTGCTAATACCAAATAATCGTCGCATTAGTGTAGTGTCTGTGTAGTCTATGCATTAGAACTATGCAGTGGACGGGTCCTTAAACACAAACAAATCAGTGCCTCAATGGGGCAACTGATGAGGCATTTTTGCACTGCTATTCCCATTTCCATACTGTCAGTCCAACAGTCGCAGTCCAATCTATAGTTAAACTACAGAAAATAGGACATTGTGTAAGGGCCAGTAGAGGACCTATTGTGATTGCTAGCTAGAATTATACTAAGGGATTCTGAATCCCCTTGGGTGGCCCACCTCACGCCCTACTGCGTAAAACATAGGGTACTTCCCTTCGTTAAGTATCTCTCACTGTGTAACCTGGTGATGCTTGGTGCCGCCCTTAGGAACTTCTGACATCCATGTCACTTCGTAACTCAGGACTTCCAGTCTTCGGTGGATGTCAGGCCTACACGCTGCTTTTTGTTTACGTCTTCTTTCCCACCATGCGATGTTAGACGTCGGTTTTTCCCAGTTGTTTGTTATCCCTGCTGGAATGATCTTCCTTATGAGGTGAGAGCATTGGTGTTCGTCTGTGCATTGGTGTTCGTCGTGTCCATCGGTGTATGACTAGGTGTCACCACTTTAAACAACGCCTGATTGTCCATTTATTTTGGAGTATCGGATAGCTAACTATTTGTGTTTCTTTCCTTTCTGTACGTTATGTATGCGAAATAAAGTAATAATTTAAAAATATTGGGGCGCCCTTCTTTTAAAGTGCTCCTCCCCTAACTCACCCCTGGATCCGCCACTGCAGAGGTACCCCTGCTAAACTGAGGTTGTTTTCTTGTTTCTGGCGATCGGACAATCGGATACAACTCGTTCAGGAGATTTCCCGGAAGTGGAATCATGGCCATCTGGTGTGGGTAGTGTACGATGCTACTTGTATGTAAAACGAGTATTTTATGCAGAGATGTACTGTAGATGCTTATATTAAAATTTCCAGGTGTAGGAGTTCTCATTCTAGTGTCTGATAGGAAGGCCTCAAAGCTGTTGAATAATTCTCTGAATTAAGAAAACGACATAAAGCATGTAAAAGTAAACCTATTAGGATAAGTAAAGTTTAAACAGAATTCAAGTGATGATGTGAGCTTTTCTCCCGATGCAGTCATGCAGAAACTAGATTTCTTGAACTTCACCTCTTATCTGTAAAGCAAATTTGGTCAAAACTTCATCACCCTCAACTTACAGAATACGGTTCATTGTGGCGTATAATTCATTTCTCAATATAAATCAGTTCGTAGTTTTCCTCTCTTATGAGCAATTTATAGAGCTACCCTTGTTGAATGAAATATGCTTTACCAGGTTTATACCACGCTTTACATATAACTCCTAAATGATACATCAGTGAATTTTTTTGAGAAAATTTCTGATTCTTAGTACAACATTTAATGACTCCTTCATTCTTCCATCTATTTCATTTCAAGAGTTTCTATTATCAACAAAACCAAACAATAATGTCGCGTTTTCAGAAATTTTTCATTAAAAACCATCTAATTAACTTTTTATTGATTTTATATTTTTTCATAGCGATTCCTCTCATGAATCTTCTCAAATAAAATCCCATGAAATAAATTTAGGTAATGTATAATAGATGAAAGTGTCATACATCTTCCGTATGCCCAATGGATTCGTTTCATTAGTGCCTTAGAGTCCTTCAACTACAAAGGTCATTAGAGCCCCGTCCTCACTGAAGTTAAGTAACGCAACTCCAGTTAGTACTAACATGGGTGGCCGCTTGAGAAAACTGGTACCACTAGTATCCAAAAATCGTCACATTAGTGTAGTGTCTGTGCATTAGAACTACGCATTGGACGGAGCTCTAATAACCTTGTAGTTAAAGGGCCCTAAAACACCAACAACAACAGAACCCCGTCCTTTGCGTAGTTCTAATTCAGAGTCTGCACAGACACAACCGCTGTTACCACGATTACGGGTACTAGCTGTACTCAGTGTTCCCAAGCGGTCACCCATACTAGTACTAGATGGGGTTGCGTTGCTTAACTTTTGTGATCGATGAGAACTGGTGCGTCCAACGCAATCAGCCGTTGTTGCCCGATGCAATTTGAAAACAGACAATGGTATATAAATCGCCTGATGTGTATAAATGCACATTAGTGTTTCAAACCTTTCATTATGTGGAGTGCCCATTTCCGCCTAATATAAGAATTAAAAGTCAGACCTCGTTAAAAAACTTCATGTTCACTTTCAGGAGAGAGGTTGTAAAGAGAGTTAGCCTTAGGGTTAACTGGATTATATATTATGTCACTTAGCATGACATATCAGTTTTGAAAGGTTACCCTTTTCCTGCTTACGGCAACCGGCTGCTAACATAATGCAACAATCCTCATGCTTATTTTCGGACCCATTTCTCTTCATTGGGACATTGTACCTCCTTGGGCCAGAAGGCGACTGTAATTCACGACAGAAGCCAACTACCTCGGTTCATTAATGAACTTGGAACCACTGACGGTGTAGTACTCCATCGAGACTGGGAGATTTTGAAAGCTGGACGTCCACCAAAAACAAGTAAAGTTAACATTTGTTCGCAGAAGTTTTTATACGTTCGTAAACATTGTTAAGCATTACACGCCTTCATCATGCACCTGAAAGTGTTCAGATTCTACTTTAGATTCGTACAGCAAATGGAATTGAACGTCTCCACCAAACGTGCTCTGGAACCCCAAGACAGCTAGCATTCATTAATGTTTTCACAGTGTTTAAAAACAGACAAGTGCGCACGTGGCGTCAGTAATGAACGAATAGAGTTTGTGAACGTTTTTAGCATTCGCAAACGTATTAAAACGTTCTCTGAGCGGTTATTGGGGGCCCTACTTAAGGCTCTTGGCCAACTCCAAGGAGAAGGGGATGGGTGCACTTCTTAAACATGAAAATACTGCTGACCTACATACTTCAGCTTTGTGTCGATGATGTTATACACTCCATACGAGCCTGCATCTTTCTACAGGACAGATTCCCTTCTCTTGTGTACCACTTGGTAGACAATTCTCCTAAGTTGTACCCCCTAAAGTTGAATCCAGCGCAGTACCAGGCACCGCCGTTTTGATTGTGTCAAATTTGGACGATTACTTTGTTATATCCGAATGTACTGTACGTGCCCACCATTATATGGATAACATTAAAGAGCATCGCCGAATGTAGAGACAGGGAACTTGCTTTCCCCCTTCGAAATATCAACATTCAACCAGATGTACCAAAAATACGGCTCATGAAGTGGCACATACCGCCATAAATGAAGAATGAGAATAGAGACTCTTAACACAAATTGGCATTAAATACACCATCACTATTATGCCCTTATTCGGCCTATAGCAGGCTCGGGCCTAAGAGTTCTCACCCTTCAAATCTTCTGGTTTGATTCGGCCCAACCTTGTCTGCCACCCAATACCTGCCTTTTATGGGTTTAACTAGCTCCTTTTATGCCTTTCATACGACATGCCCAAACCATTTCAATCTACTGTCATTTTTTCTGAAATGTCCCTTGTAATGCACCCATTATTGCGTGTAATAATGGATAAATGTTGTTTTCCAGCAAATTGGTATCTGAGTGACAATTTGAACAGACGTTGATACCAACATGATCACCTCATTAAAGGCCAGAAATCGGCAGGAGTGGATGTCAGAAAACTGACAACATATACACAAGAGATGACAGACAGTTCACTCAAAATGTTCATCGTCTTCGTTGATGGACCTTTATTATTTTCAATGGAATGCTAGACATCCATCACACTCTTGGGTTTATTTTATATTCCGAATGCCAGGAAATTAATAGTAGATGTATAAATAAAGACAGATGAGGAATAGCCAGTAGGCCCTTACTGTTCATTAATAATTTAGTTATGATATTTACTTGATCTGCAGGTCGGTCTAACATAATAACTATTCAATTCGACTAAAACAGAAAGAGGAAAAGTAGGTGGCTATACCCCTGACACAAGCTGATAATAAACCGTAGGGCCATTTAGGAACCATCCCACCATCTCTACTACAATTACGATAGCTTCTTTTCTTGATGCAACAATCATTCAACTCTCCGCGGGCCGTCTGAATTCAGCATTTGTTATAAGACCTTCCATAGACATTCAATTTTGCTTAGAATAAGATGGCATTCACTATATTTGATATAATGGCTATATCTTTCAGCTTGAAAAGTTTTTTTCAATGACAACAAACTCCAAAATCTTGACTTGTGGTCTGTATTGCTTCAACAATGTCAAAATTTTCTTACATGAAATAATGCCATAAAAAATCCCTTTGGGGTTATCCATAAACTTTAGGCCATTAGGCTCTAACATCCTATCTATTTAGTCTATTATTAAGGACCTCATCATCATCGTCATTATAGTACATACAGCAAAACTGCATTTTATTATAAAGAAAACTACACAAAAGTTTCGAGAACATTGCTTGACAATTTGTGGTAAGTCTACAGTTCTAATGGTCCACTCCAATGACATGGGCAGGCATTATCTTGAGGCCGTTGCTTGTCTGGCTTGGTGACTCAGTGGCTAGAGTAGTTGATCTGTACAGGAATACAGGGGTGAACTGTTGGATGATATTTTGCACAACCGGCAGCTGACCTAATGCCACAAACCCCTATTTATTTCCTATCCGTTTAATTTCTTTCTCAGAGGAACTTCCTTTATCTACGCCTAGAAACTCTGCCAATCCAAAATTATATTTTTCTCCCCACAGTGAGAGGTAGGGCCTACTACAAGTGGAAGCAGGTGCACTTGAACTACAAGGTCCACTGTGTAGTTTAATGCAGAGACTGCACAGACACTAATGTAACGAGGTTTTGGCTATTAGTGTTACCCAGTTTTCTCAAGCGACCACCCATTTCAGTACTAGCTAGGGTTGCGTAGCTTAACTTCAGTGATTAGACGAGAACTGGTGTGTCCAACGAAATAAGCCGCTCCCAAGCAGGTGCAATGACAAGGGATGGCAGCAGGACAGCTGCTAGGGTCTTCAGCTCCCGTCTGCAAATCTCAAATAAGCGCCGCTGCCCATTATTTTGATTAACGTTGAATACCCCTGGAATTATTGAAACATTGAAATTGCGCCCGTCTGCAGTGCAGGACCGCCACCACGGCATGACAGTGAGTACAGAGGGTGCACAGGATGCCCACTGAGGAAAAAACAGGAGTGGGGGAGGCTTGTACTTCCTGAGAGAAAACTGAGAACATCAGGAATTTATGAACAAAAAGTTGGTCAGCTTTTTCATGTGACTGGTTTCCGACCTGTTCTCACTGGCGTTTTACTTACCTCTGTGGAGCATGAAATGAACTGAAGAGGGATCAATATGGTATATATGGCTCATAATTTCTCATTCCATGGAAGGCGTGTTTAGGATTGTATCTTCTCTAAGAAACCACTGGCGGCGGCAAGGCCACCACTGATTACAGTGTGCACCATTTTTAATTATCCTCTTCAAACCTTTGAGCTCATTCTGAGATGAGCGCACTGCCTTTGCATCCGCTGTCATTCTACTACTACTTCCATTGATGCCTGCAATGCATAACCTCACTTCAGTGGCTTCTAATTTCCTATCTCTAAATCCCTGTTTTTCCAACTAACTCTCGTTGACAGGCCAAATGTCGCCGGCTGTTTATGTCATCTCGAATCAAAAAAAGTCGTTCGCTTGTTGGCCAGTTTTAGTAACCAAAAAAAACCTCTACCCTTAGTGGCAAAGAATAACCTTAGCATCTGTAATACAAGTTGTCCATTCAACCAACTAACTTGATCATATGGGTGACAATATTTTAAAAAATGAATTCAGCATTCGGTAGATTAATTTTAGTCTATTGATTTCTAGTCTACTGATGTGGAACAGTTCATATGCGAGCATTTGAAGACACCTTTAGTGCATTCACCTAGTCAGTCACAAGTAGGAATACAAAAAGATTGAAATTGTACGATCAGGCATGCGTTTTACAGAGGAGATTTTAACGGTAGGGAGAGGGGGGGGTACAAAACCTGTATCAACCTATCGAATTTGACAGCTAGCAATAAGGGGAGCATCCGGAAGCAGCTGTTTGGAAGGTTCGAGAGTAGCAACCAAATGTTATCAAAACAATTAATCGTTGCAGTTCGTGGTCGGGCAGATGACATCGCGTACCCACGAACTGAACCACGACTCTTCAATGATGAAAAGCGCACTCTAGAATTTCCGTTAACAGAGAGTAAACCACTGACTTCCTCCAAAGTTAACCTGGTAGTAGGGGCCCACTTTGAGTTCATGGTAGGTACGCTCTACCAAATGAACTATCAAGATCGATATAGACGAAGTTATATACTGTACCTAAATGTAACATTCTGCAAATATCCAGCTACTTTCTGTTCCTGGGTCTGAAAACTCTGCCGGATTGTTGCACAGGACCCCTTATGCACACTTCTCCTTTTTTCCATCGTATTCTAGGCCTGTTTGCCTATGTGAATTTCTGAAAGTCACAATGGCCACTAAGCTGCAAGGAAACAGGAAGAGAGCGTTGATGAGTTAAGTAAAATGAGACTAGAGCCAGCCATGGACACTGAAGTAAACAGTAAAAGTCAAGGAAAGGCAACCAAGTCGTCAGCCTATTTCCTGATCCAAGATGAATGAACTCCTACATTTCTTTACCATGTAGAAAAAGTTACCTTGTCCTCCGTGAGGAATCCGAGGTAGAATATATAATATCCTCCTTCAGTGAATGGAGGAACAGATGCGGCATCTATTAGTGTGCAGGTGGGCTGAGTTCCATTCCCAGCTGTGGAAACACAACGGTGCTAACACCAAAACGATTGTCGAAGCCTTATTGGAAAATGTAAAGTAATCTTTCCTGAATTAACGTGACGTGACAGGCGGTTCCAGGTTTGAGGCCGGCAGGTGACGGCTGGTGCTCCACATGAAAAAAAAAACACCAAGAGGCGATAAAAAACTGATGTCGAATTTGGTCGGTAGTCAGCTACGCACAGCAGGCCGTCCAACAGGTGGCCTGTGAGAATTCTTTCTACCTCCCGCTTCATTTCTTTTCCAAATTTTAGAAGCGGCCGCTCTCTTAACCTTACTGTCCAGCCTTAATTTCTGTCTATATTTTCTCATATGCCTTTTGCTTCATGTTCCCGAACTCATCGATACCAGGCCTTAGAGCAGGGAAAAACAAAAACGTGAAATGCAAAGGGGTTATTTGACGGGTAGATATTGCATTCCTGTCTTCAAAGCAGCAACTGAAGCCTTGCCTGTAAGACTAGTTAAAATTCCTCAATAGGTGAAAAATATGAACAGTCAGATCATGAACCCATGTGCTGAAGTTATTTAGCCCTTTCACATTTCACAGTATTGGTCCTATTATGAGCAAATAGTACTCGTTTTGTGTTAAAAAAAAAACTCTGTTATATCTTAATTGAATGACGTCTTATATTCTACCATATTATCAGGTCAAAAAGCAATCGAGAAACGGCTGCCTACATATTATTAAGTGAATTCGACTTTTCAGCAAAATGATGATGTTGTCATGGTGATGGCTTATACAGTTTAGTTGTTACGAGTCCACCAAAGGTACACAGCCGAATTTGAAAGCAAGTGGTCTCCTGAGAAGAGGCATCCAAGCAGGTTGATTAGTCAATTTCGTTGTGATGTTAAAGCGTCTTTTTCGATCTAAAAAACCCTCTCGACCCAATCTGCACCTCCTCCTTTATCTGACACTCTCTATTTCTGTGTCGCACTTACTGTAGTACCTCACATTTACACACACTTGCAGTTTCAATACAGTCTTGCGTTGTGCCAGACGCACTCTTTTATGCTGTCGCTACACAGAGTATAAAAGATGCTCACAAGTGCATCACTGGAAACATTTTTAGATACAATTCAAAGTTTTTCCCATTACGTAGTTTTGGATTTGAATTCACGGTGAAATTGCTCAAGAGAATAAAAAAGCGTGACAAGCAACAATCTACAATACAGACATATATTATTGTTTGACAGAAAGGTGAGTTTTCTATCAATTTATTTTTATATTTCTAGATTTGATAACATTTTTGACAGAGCTGAAAGATAGTTTTTCAAAGTTGTTTTCTTTGCTGATATCAAATTTAAGAACTGACAAATCTAACGATTAGTGGGCGATAAAAAAAATTAAAACAAATATTAAAATCATATTTCTTCAAAAAATAATTCTGGGGTCTCATTACCCATATTTTCTTACGCAATTACTCGAAGAAGAGCAGTTAAAAGAGCACTAAACAACTTCAGTAGTTAGTTTTAAAAATTTATTCATGCAGAGGTAATTTGATTCTGCTGATGACATGAAGCATCTGACGAGATGACAAATTAAAAGATTCCTACAATGACTGAGACTTATAAGAAAAGACAGCAGTTGGCATGATGAATTATTATTAAAAACCCACACATTAAGATGTTGGGCTCTTCGCTGGTATTAAGAGACCCTTTTCAGCTTTCGTTTAATCGCATACGAAATAATAATCTCTACAATTCAAAATTGAAATCCCAGGAAATTAAATCAAATGAAAATCATGAGCTTGCTTTTTAAACTATAATACAATCCATGCTATTGCCAAAAACGTCTTTTAATCTTGTCATTGTCAAACGCCTTAAAAGAATCAGATTAAGCTGCTTATTTTGGTTTAGTTCATAAGAAATATGAATGACATTAAAATTTAATAAGGGCTATTAAATCTATCAAGCGTGTGCACATTCGTCGACTGCAACTAGTTCTTGGTCTAAATGTAATCCCAAAGTGACCTACTTCATTTCAATTATCATTATTATGACTATTGAATATATAGAACTTCTAAAGCGGGCATTGATGATACTACTTCAAATATCTTTTGCCAAATTAGGGATTTATTCAAACAAAGCGTTCGGCCCTGCGTGGGTTTCAGGAATCAACAATACTTTTCTTAACATTAGAAAGAGCTTTCTCTGATTGCCTAATGTCGGCCGCTGCCCTACTGTTTAAAGTAATTTACCAACGCCAAAGGACAAGCGCCTACACTGCAATTTTGCCGATCTTCGCATACGATTCACTCCATGCATAAACTTGCTCTTTAACCCTTTCCCCGCCTACGGCTGGGACACACGAGTGATCTATTGGACGACATTTTTATGCAGCCGGCTGACAATCTAATGCTGCAACTCTTATGCTTATTTATCATTGGCCCATTGTTCATTGGGCACTTCAGAAATGCCAGGCGGGGAGGGAGGGATGTCGCCGAACTACATCTTTATTTTGCTCCATGTAGTGAGGGTTCTTTGAGATGCAGATGACATGTCAGATTACAAGTGGTGGGCAGAAGATGATCAACGGTGTCAGGCAGCTACATCATAACTGGCAGAATATCAGGTAGTATAAATGTTGTCAAGATACCGACGTTGAAGTACATGACACGTGGGTTGACGAAGATGGAGCTAGGGATAAGTGTGGATAAGAAATTGTTTGAGCTTCAGGAAGCATCAATTTCTGAGGATTACGATGGTACTAAGATTCAAACAAACAAGACATTCGATGCATGGACCAAAGTATGGACGATTGATAAGTAGTTCAGAATCAGGTTTGATTCACACGATGAAGAGCGGGGAGAAGACCTCCCACACGCGCAGATGACATCGTGTACACTGGGCCACATTCGGAGCATCTTCCATCTCACCCGAAAAACTCGAGCCTCCCTCACGGATTAAAGTCAACTGAGGCGAGGACCAAAGCAAGGCTAAGAAGAATACTTCTGAATGATATGACAGCATACGGGGGATTCAACATCAGTATTAGTCTTTGACAGCGTTGCTCCAGAAAATGGAGCATCAGGTCTGTCGTTTCATAGAGCTAATAGTCAACTGATGCTAAGATCGATTCATTGGTCAATGACAGGAACACGTGGAGATGCAAAGAATAGGTGAGACACACTAGTCATTTAATAACTATCGTAATCTGGCACTCTGTCACTCTGCACAGAAGGCAATGAATAAACGTATAATAAATGAGTTCCATGAACTGTTCAGCTCCAAAAAGAAAGGACTATTTTATGTACAGATGACACCGTGCACACCATACGGGGTCACGACTTCCTATCCTATTTCTTCCTAACTCGAAAGAGACTATCCGTCTTGGTCAGAACTGAACCTGCAATCACGCTACACAATCACGCAACCACTGAACCATTTAAGCGCGATTTCTGTTGGATGATACATGTAGTCCGTGGTCCTATGAAGTGTTTGCAGTCATTTTCAGGTAACTAACTCCTAACCCTTTTCCCACCTATGGCAGAGTCGGGTACCCCCTCTTGTCCCTCTGAATGGACTCACAAGTGATATATTGCAGTGTTTTTCCACAGTGGGTTGCCGTTCAAAGCTGCGACTCTTATGCTTATTTGGTTCCCGCTTATTTATCGTCGGTCTACTGTTCGTTGGGGCACTCCTCCGACGCTAGGAGGGGGGGGCGAGCCCGCACGCCTGAAAATTTTGCCTCCTCTACTCGTGCATAGTTGAGAGGGTACTTTTACGCGCAATTACCATCGCACACCACACGGGACCTCGATTTTACCTCTTATCCGAAAGAAGGCACACTCGGGGCCTCTCTCTCTCGCCCGAAAAAAGCCAACCCACCTCGATCCAGTATCCAACCTAAGACCACTGATGCAGTTACCGAGCGTGCTATCCACTGCGCCACCGAGGCGGGTTTAGTCACTTTAAGGTAAAAGGACACAGAATTATATGCAACAAGGAGTAAAATTGCAGAAGAAATGTCAAAAATTAGAAATGCCTCACGAATAAGTAAAGGGAGCGGCGAGTTGCATTGGACACACCAGTTCTCGTCTGATCACTGAAGTTAAGCAATGCAAGCCCAGTTAGTACTGACATGGGTGGTCGCTCGGGAAAGCTGGGTACTGCTAATACCCAATAATCGTCGCATTAGTGTAGTGTCTGCGCAGACTATGCACTAGAACTATGCAGTGGACGGGTCTCTAATGACCTTGTAGTTGACGAGACCTTAAACACCAACAAACCAAAAACGAATAAGTAAAAAGGATGGGAAGGCTTCAATGTGGAAAATGCACCAAACGAATGTTTCAGAAGTTCAAGCAACTCACCACTGAGTAGAAACCGTTTTACCCAAGTTTTCAGAGAAGTGCGTCCCAAGGTCATATATACTGTGCTCTTTTCCAGAGCACTGTAACACAGAACACACTTTCATGTTCAAAATTGACTAGTTAGTTGGGTGTGATGAGATGATACACCTCTCTTGTTCTGGTAATCAGTAAAAGTCAACACTCAAGTATTTCAAAAGAATTAAGAGTTTGCCTGTGAGCTACAACAGCAACACGAATGCACACCTTAACGATATATTTCGAACAGCACAGACCTAGTGCAACTTCAATAGCTACAACTTGTATGCTTCAAGCGTTATTAAAGCCTTTTCAGCATCACTAAAAAAAAAGACATTGTGAAGGTGACTGGTGCAATAATTGATAGTAACGAAATTGCGAGCACATCGTAAAAACTTAACAAACCAATTTCCTTATTAGACTCGTTGTACAACTGAATACTTAGGAATTTGTCTGCATCATCATCACTAACCTTTCTCCCGTCTATGACAGGGTAGCGTCCCCATTGGGGCACATACATGATCTGTTGAGGTGTTTTATGCAGCTGGCTATCGACCTAATGTTGCACAAAGCAAGAAAGCAACTGCTAGCCCTTTTCCTGCATATGGCAAGGTCGGGTATCCCTCTGGATGGACATATGGGCGATCTATTGAATGGTATTCTTACGCAGCCGGCTGACGACCAAAGCTACAACCCTTATACTCATTTATCGTTCGTTGGGGCACTCCACTGACGTCAAGGGGCGAGCTTCTACACCTGGGAAGTTTGCCTCATCTCCCCGTTGCATAATGGAGAGGGTTCTTTGCGTGTAAATCACATCGTATACCAGACGATGCCACGGCTTCACTTCCTATCCGACGGAAGGTGCCCGGTCGCTGGCACCACCGCGACAGCACTCCGACCAAGTTAGGCAGCCACCAAGTCCGGTTGTCCATACTCATGTTTTATCATATTACACAAAGGAAGTTAAAAAAAATAAGAAATTCGGAACGTAGAGATAAAACAATATAATACCTATACATCGTCGGCCTATTTTTCTTCCACCGCCGCCAGGTTAGGGCGGGTGGGGTTCCGAAACCTGGAAATTTTGCTGAACTAAATGTCAATTTTACTCCACACAGTAAGGGATTTTTGACGTGCAGGTGGCAAAGTACACTCCTCAATAAGGTTTTATTTTATATCCGAAGGAAGGTGCACTATGTAACACTCTCTCGTTCGGAAGAAGCCATCTGGAACCAAAAACGCAGTAGCCCAGGCACGCTACCTTTGCGCCACCAAGGCAGGTAAAGTTATCACTGCGACAATTGGTTTCCCACTTGAGAAACCAAGAGGCGTCAAATGCTTCACAAATGGAAGGGAAGAATTTTTTTGGAGGGCACATCGACAACAATTTGTCAATAGCAAATCAAAAAACAGAAAGATATTGTGAAAATTTTTAGCCTCACAAAAACATCATAGCAGGAAACTGATAGCAGCACCAAATTCAGCGCTGACCTTTATGTGCAAACAGCTGCCGAGTACTGGAAAGCCTCATGACAGATAACGAATTCTTGAATTTAAAGTTGGAGGTTTTGTTTGTTTGTTGGAGTTTAAGGTCCCGTGAACTACGAGGTCATTAGAGACCCGTCCACTGTATAGTTCTAATGCATATACTGCACAGACACTACACTAATGCGACGATTATTGGGTATTAGCAGTACCCAGCTTTCCCGAGCGACCACCCATGTCAGTACTAACTGGGCTTGCGTTGCTTAACTTCAGTGATCAGACGAGAACTGGTGTGTCCAACGCAACTCGCCGCTCCCCAAAGTTGGAGGTGCTGGCCGCCAACATCATCATAGCTTTACCCCGTCAATGGCTGGGTCAGGTCTGGGGGTTCTAGCCCTCCACCTTCGCCTAACTCCCACCAGGTCCCCGTCCACCCCACGCCTCATATATTTATGGATTACCTGCTCCCACGTCTGTTTTGATCTTCCATCCACTTCCATTCCTATAATGGACCTAAGGAGCTCCTTCTCCCCTCTTCGCATTATGTGCCCATATCACCTCAATCTACTCTCCATTTTTTTTCCGCGATGTACCCCCCAGGCTGCCTATAATATATTTATTGCGAGTTCAATCAGCTCTTGACACCCCACTCATGCACAGCCGCGTTCTCATCTCGCTACTTGCATTCTACGCGGCTCTCCCTCACTGCCCAACACTCTGATCCATATAACATAGCTGGCCTAACCACTGCTCTGTAAAACTTCCCTTTCAACTTGATTGGGACTCTCCTATCACACAGGAATCCACTTGGCTGACTCCACGTCAACCACTCCCCATTATTTCAGTGGGTCACATCCGCGTCTATCTCCCCATTGCTTTGGAACATTGATCCTAAGTACTTCACCTCTTGTGCCTTTGTCCCCAGTTCGCCCTAGAGAGTACTTCACCAGTATTTTCCTGTCCTTCCCAATTGAAAGCTAAATACTCTCTTCTTCATGTTTATCTAAACCATCACTCTTCTATAGCTCCTTTAATATCGTTTAGCCCCTTCTCTACTTGTTCTTTGGAGTCACTAAGTTTTCCAATATCATCGGCAAATACCATTCACTGAGGGGCCCATTCTCCTACTCCTGTCAGCCACTCGTCCATAACCAGAATGAAATTAGTACTGAACTTTGGTGTACCCCACCCTTCACTGGGAACCCACCCTACCTGTCGTGGAACACTCATGAACTCCAAGTTGATAAAGGTGGCATGCAGATCTTTCTTCGCTGCCCTATACTTTTCTATCATCTGCTTCACATTACGATTGGTTCCATTGTGGAGCTACTTTGCATGAACCCAAACTGATTTCCATGGATATGAGTTTTATCCCAGAGGTGGCATTCTATTACTCTATTCCAGAGCTTGATGAAATGGCTCATTAGCTTAATACCTCTGAGTTACCATGATCTTGGACACCACCTTTACCCTTGAAGAGTGCACTATCCAACTCTCATAACATGTAGAAGCCACCTGATTCCTGTGATCCGTAGGCTACACCACACTTTAATAGGGGCTTTGTACTCTGCCCACTGACTGTCCACATCGTCCTCTCCCCCTGCAGAATTCAAGAGTCTGCGGAAATACTCTTCACACCTTCTCTTTACCTCAGAAGGGGGAAACAGGACCCTACCTTTGCTATCCTTCACTATTATGGTTCTGGGTATATCTTTAGTCACCCTACCTCTAGCGCTGGCCAGTTTAAAAACTTCTCTCTGGCCGTCCTTCGTCTAACTGATCATAGAGGGCCTCATACTTCTTTGGAGGTGCTAACCATTAACAAGAATTTTATACAAACTACTTACTACCCTTTTCTCGTTTGTGGCAAGGTTGGGTACCCATTTTATCCTATTGGGACAAATGGATGATCTGTTGAACGGCATTTTTACACAGCCGGCTGCTAACCTAATGCCAAACCAAATTACCCAGAATATTATAAACTTAAACTGTTCGAAGACTGTAAATAAACGGTATGAAACAACCAACTATTGCTGAATTTCTCGTGAAACTGGTGCAATAGAATATTTGTTGTCAATTAAATTATTTATTTAAAATAATTGGAATTTTCGAGATGCCACAATCTGACCACCGTTTAATCCGAACAAGTAGTGTTTCGATGAGATGTAGCGCCAAGAACTGTATATTATTTCCCAAAACTTTGAAGTTGCATAAACTCGATGATATTATCAAAATTTTGAACTTGAACTCGCGTTGGAGTTGGTGATGCGGATGATGATTTCTTTTGATAGAACGTCAGTTTGCCGTTTAAAATTTTTGTCTGTGGGAGCTCAAATGATTAATTTGTCATGACTGCTGCTACACGAGCTGTGATTTCGTTACAAATTAAACGTAAAAGTGAGGAGATTAAGTTGAAATGTGATTTTCAGAAATATCAACCTTCACATATAGAGAAAGGGAGACGTTAGCATCAGCTTAACATTTTATTAGAGTCAAATAATTTGACTAAAATCGATTTAAACGAAACACTGTAAAAAAGAGTAAATATCTACAGTATATAAACGTGCTGTGATGTTGCACTTCAGTAATATAGCGGGTGAATTCATTTTAAGCTAATTTTGGCCGTCTGAAATTCAATTTATTATACAACAAGAAGTGCTATTACTAGACTACTGTGCCTTCAAGTGACCAAAAATCTCTTTTTCCCCCCTCCTACATAATCACAATATTGATTTTGAAGTAATATCTAAGAAGAATCGAAGTTTATTTTCGTAAGTATTTAAACTTTTAGCCCAAGACGACCACGATTTACTCTGAAACACAAAACTTAGAAAAACAAATTCACATCAACAACAACAAATCGATAGAAAAGTAGGAAATGGTAACGGAAGGCACAAAACCCGACAATAATTATGAAAGGAAAAAGCCAGAACCGAAAGCTGTAGTTGCATATGGAAGAGAACCTGTAATTTCCCTTTAGGCAGAACTTATCTTGGGAAATTGAAATGATCCAAAAGAGGGCAGCAAGAATTTTGCTACATCGTTTCTCTCATGGAGAGTGTGACAAGCATGACTAAAGAATTAGGGTGGGACTTACTAAGTCAGAGGCGGGTATCTCAGAGCATTAGTCTTTTTAACAGACTGTTGAAAATAGGGTATAACGGACCCTCCAGGTGGTAGTTTATCCCTGGCAGAGTATAGGGGAAAATCATCTATTTCAATTGAAGAAAGTCAGGGCATGTGCAGACTCACATTACTGGTCTCCCCCCCCCCCCCCCCCCCGGCCCTTTGGCAACGGGATGTTCTTCGGGAGGAAAACGTGGAGAGCTTCCTGAAAAGAGGTCTCATTATGGCAGATAGGAAATGGATGGCAAAGTAGATGCCATGCTTTAGGATCTTTGGGGGGTTTTCGATTATTTAAAGCTTAGGAATGACAGTTATTCTCTCCACTGGCAATTTAGCCTATCAGGGCGGCTTGCAGTGAATTCAATTAAAATTACAATCAGTCCACTGATTATCACACCTATTAAACGTAATTTCCAACCAATTATTTATGAAAGATTAGTCATCTTACTACCTGAATAACTTCACTATTCTCATTTGAATCTGTTATTTGAGTAATTTCTGGAGGACGCACACTATATTTTTCTCATTTAACTACAATCTTGCTCACATTATTATGCTAACATTTAAAACTTTGTATCTTCAGGTTATAGGAGCGTTTTATTAAAATACTGCACGCATAAATCGATCAATATAAAGGATGCCACAAAAAAATTTAATTTTATTTAGTGACTCGATGTTGAAAGCAGGAGAAAGTACACATTTCTAATTGCAAACTATAAATTTTTTGCGATATCTTAATCGTTGATTACTAGCTTAGGAATAACAAAAGACTTCCATACAAAAAAACAGGGCTGATCAACTCTGAGATTAGGGCTTGTCTGAAGATTATATACACAGTTGAAATCTGTTAACTTAAAATCCATTCAATACCAATCTAGGTCACTCCCCGTGAGGATTCCAAGGCACGAGCAAGTCGCAAAAGGGGTAGGAACATTAGGTCAGCAGCCAGTCAAGTAAAACCATTGTCCAATATTTCCCTCAGGAATTACCAATATTCACAGTTCACTAAGATCTATTATTGTCCACACTTTCATTTCTTCCTTCTGGTGTGATGTTAGCAAATACGATAACAACCTGCAGAGGCAGCAACCTTGCAGTGTTATAATCATACACTTGGGAAGTGACCATTGTAAAGTTATGTCCGTCACTGATGTCTTTATTGCACTCATAAGTAGAGCGGGACTTCAAGATGTGGAGGCCTCAGGGTAACGGAGGAGTGGAGGCCCTCATTATTTAGAAGTTAGAAAGGCTTGACAAGTTACCACCTAACCCAGTAACGAACTTGTAACCACGGACTCTTAAGTCAAGTAGGCTACATATGAGCAACCGAGGCAAGATGGCACTCATAGGAAATAATTACAGTAATCAGAAGTCTTTTGGAGAGGAAGGTGGTGTTCATCAGTCTGTTTGACCACCTGAAACTAGATGAATTACTTTACTTATAAATTGAAAAGTAAGTACTGTAGATGGAAAGATTCTACTGGAGAAATTCATGACACGACGTACGGTAAGCCCAACGAAAGAAAATTTAATAAGAAACGGAACAAATAAATTAATGATTGCAGCGATCCATCTCTCCCAAATTAGCGAGACGTGCAATGAAACCCAACTGACAAGAAATCAAAAAGGGTCTCACGAGTCTAACAGAACCATCACTAACATGTAATCACAAGTCAAACAAGGATTCTTTCTTCTCCTTAGAGCATCCTTCAAACATCAAAATATTCACAACGGTCAAAGTAATACCCAAGAGATCTTTAAAATGTCTCAAACTGATCCAATGGATCAACGATCAGCTCGAACTTAAATCTTCTGTCATATTTTAATTAGAAATATTTCAACTGCAGCCAATTGTCATACTCCGCTTGTAGGTATCAGTGATTGGGTCTTATTGACGGCCAAAAGCATTTCTCCTTTCTGCTGAAGGGAAAGAAGGAAGAGAGAATTCATGGACGAACCTTAATGCTCATGATTGGTTGCCTGTCTGCAGGGAGAGGAACAGAACCATTTCGGAAAATAAAAGCCCTAACTACATCTTCAGCGAATCCATCTAGGCTCTGAAAAGATACGTTTTCGTTACCGAACAACTTTCCTTTTATCACCCGCACTAATAAAATATGATGGAAAAATCCGGAAGGCAAAAAGATACGTTATGCAAAACAACAGCATAACAAATACGCAAAACTATTATGCGATGATGAAGTAGAGCAGTGATTCTCAATCTTTTTGAAGTCGGGGAACATTAAACTGACATTTTACTAGCACGGAACACAATTCAACATAAACTTTAAAGCAGGTTGTACACCTACACTTGGTATTTACTACATCATCATCATCATACCCTTATCCCGCCTGTGGCAGGATCGGGTCTGCGGGTTCTAGCCCTCCACTGTCGTCTATCTCTTCCCCAGTTCCCCGTCCACCCCACACACTCACATCCTTACGGACAACCTGTTCCCACATCTGCTTTGGTCTCCCGCTGCCCCTAGTGCTACCGACCACCTGCATTCCTGGAATTAACCTAACGAGCTCCTCTTCCCGTCTTCGCATGACGTGTCCATACCACATCAGCCTATTCTCCCTCATTTTTACGGCAATGTCCACCACCCTAGATTACCTCTAATATGCTCATTCCTAATTCTGTCAGCTCTCGACACGCCACACATGTACCACAGCATTCGCATCTCGGCTACTCGCATTCTGATTACGAGGCTCGTCCTCATTGCCCAGCACTCTGATCCATATAGCATAGCTGGTCGAACCACTATCCTGTAGAACTTCCCTTTCAACTAGATTGGGATCCTTCTATCACACAGGACTCCGCTTGCCTGTCTCCACTGCAGTGACCCCCTCCCCATTGATTCTGCGGGTCACATCAGAGTATCTCTCCATTGCTTTATTTGTGCATTAAATTTTTTGCGGAACACGAAGTAATTTCACGGAACACGCTTTGAGAACCACTGAAGTAGAGGATGTCGGGCATGTCCAACGCTGGGCCACTGGAGAAGGGGTTGGGGAACCTCCACACTGGAAGAGGTCTTGAGGTGGAGTGGCTAGAATAGGTGCAAAAGGCAAAGGTGTTGCTAGGGAATGAGAGCTTGTTAGAGACACATCGGCCCCAAAATGGACAAGAAATTTTGCCAAACAATCCTACTAGAGTAGCTAGTCGAAATTAAAACAATAGGAAGACAATAAAATAATAATAAATAATAATAATAATAACAAACCATATTAAAGTCTGCTAGCAACAGTCATTAAGTAAGTATTGATATATTCGAAATTGTACCTAAACAGAAAGCACATGAATCTCTAAAAATGCTTTGAGCCATTCAAAAACATTATTTTAGACTGTATATATGTTTGTTATTCCTTTCTGTTTTTAGAGGCAAATATTCAACTTTACCACGTACACCTCGCTTGAATGAAAGTGAAACATCCAACGGAACGATGTAGAGATGAGAAGAAGATGAATCCAACATGATGACAACAGACGTATACTGAAGCTCTTTATCGCAATGTCGGATTAATAAAGTCAACAAGGTTTTCCGGTTAAATCAAAACACATGATCGAGCATCGTGTTTTAAAGATTAGTAGACAGAAATCACAAACAGAAAATACATGCGTAAATATACCTCTAATGGTTATACTTACAACTAGACACATCAAGGATGATCTGTGACACGCGCAGGACGTGGTGAAATGGTGCTAAATAATGCATCCTATTATGTAAATGTTATGTGTGTGTGTAAAATATAGTGGTGCTCAACATTTCTGTTGTTTCTGAGTAGTGAAATGAAATTATGATGCAGTAGAAAAATTCCAAAACTGTTGATTCTGTCATTGCGGATGCGTCTACAATGTTAACAAATAACATTTATCTTTTGAGCAAAATTATTACCCTACTAAAGAGCCTGATACAAATTTATTGCCATTCAACACATGAGCCCAAAATGATGGAAACATGATACTTTGGGTGTGAATAGATGCTTACATTTCTGTCTGTAACTGCACAGACAGAAAGAGACATTGTCGACATAGTTGTGTGTGTGTGAAGCTCGAAGCACAGAATAGTAATTTACATATTTATGAAGACAGACATTTGTGTGACAAGCATACAAGGGGACCTCTTTTGGAGGTTCTACACGTCGGACAATAAGTGATAATGATGAATTCAACATTTCACTGGAATAATAACTTGGATACTGACGAATCTGATTTAATATGTTGTATTAATAATAATGACAATAATAATAGTTTTGATTATTTTCTACTTCCTAATGGATCTGCAGTATTTTCACGCGACAATCAATCAGCAGTCAACCCTTCAACAAGTCAAGACCAACAACAACAGCAACATCAGTTTTACCTGCAATTTCTTTCCTTTCGAATTATTGGAGGATTATTTTGTGGACTTGTCATCCTGTTTACACTTTGTGGTAAGTTTAGGAACAATTTCAGTACTTACTATTCAAACTTTAGTCATATTCAATCAAAATCATTTTTTTTTTAATTTGAAGAAAGGAGCTTCAAAAAAAGCCATCAATAAATATAATTACACATCAAACTTGTCAGCGAATGTTCATTTGATAGTTCAGACTAAGGCAGGAGAGAGAGTTTTCAAAATACAGAAAAGATTCTTTGTGAGGAAGCCACTTCTATAAATCATATTTAGATGGCATTATGATTTATCACAAAAATAAATGTGATTAATCATAACGTAGAACCAAAATAACAGCAAGAAATCAATGAGTAATAGTCACGATCTCACTCAAATGCTTACACTTTATTACCTTCGCATGATGTTGATGACCCTTATTCGTTCCAGCAATAATAAAAGTTAAAAGAAAAAAGACGTACAGTAAACCAAGAGCTGCTAGGGTGATGATGATGGAAGAGACGAAATTTCTAATAAAGCACACTATTACCAAGGCCATATTAAGCTCCAAATGTCTAAAGAATTATTACTGAAGTCAGAAGAAAGTAATTAATAAATCTCAAAATTTAGTTTAATGACACGTTTTTCATCTTTATGAAGGAAAGGACCTTTAAGCAAAAGTGGTACTTTACACACCACAAGGGAGGGGAATGGTCATCACTCCTTTAAATTCCATCAGATGGAAGATGCAATTGGGAATCCTCCTCTCAACCTCGACTATAATCGAACCTGAGAACTATGATTTTCCAAGTGATCACAACAGATTTACATCAGAATCGAACCAGAACCACGTATGGCAGAGTCGGTTTCCAACTTTTGTTCCATTGGGACACATGATCGATCTGCTGGGCAGTAATTTTTTACGGAGCGGCTGCCAACCTAATGCCCATTTATCGTCGGCTTATGCATCTTCGTTTGGGGACGTGTCTGACGCCCGGGGAAAGGGAGGGCGAGCTCCTCGATCCGGAAATGTTATCGAACTGCACGTATGGTTTATTTCATGTAGAAAGGGGCCTTCTTCGTGCAGTGGTGTCATGTACGCACTACACGGGGTCACGCTCTTTACTTCCCATCCGATGGAAGGCCCACTGGGTACGTCTTTCTTGCCTGAAGGACGAGCATCATAAATATCTATTTTAAAGCCCACTGAAGCTTTTTCACATAAAATGCGAGGCTTCTATCGGGAGAATTAAGAGGATGAAACTACTGTAATAGGGACGTTTTCAGAAGTAGATTTGACCACTAAGTCCTCCTGGAGTAATTTTCACATGACCTGTCGCATTCTTCTAAGCATTAATTCCAAATGACACATTATATAAAAAATTATATGACATCCGTTACTGTAGGAAAGTAGATTGTTTGTTCAGCTCTGCTGCTTGAGATCAGTGGCTCTGCAGGTGCCCTTTACTGCTGCTGATACTATTAAAACCGAGACTGTGGGACCAACTCTGACATCAAAACATATTTCCCGTAGTTCTCTTCCTGACGGAGTCAAATACTGCGTAGAGCAGACTACAGGCCTTATCAATCTCGTTTGTACTTTGTCAAACTGCCTGCAATCCCAAAAATCTACTAGCCTGGGTCCGCACGTTTGAGTTGATTATGTTACACTAACGGGTTGGGGAGTAAGGCAAGCAGCCATAACAGGCCAAACCCTTAGGAGGCTGCTCGCGGGTAAGGAGGAGGTAGGTGTAGGGGATTGTCGGAGAGGGGAAATTTGCAGAACCCAACGTTCCTTGCCAACCACCCATGTTGGTACTAACGTGGGTTTGTGTTGCTTAACTTCAGTGATCTCACGAGAACTGGTGTGTCCAACGCAAGAGTTCAGAAGTTCAAGTGCACATCTTGTGTTGCAAGAATTAATTACAACTGAAAGGTGTAGGATTTTTCATTAAGAATTGCATTTTATAAACACGTACACTCAACAGTTTAAAAAAAATCTGATCCACGTTTTTTAAAGCTGCAGTTGAGCGTGGGTTGAATCTCTATTACTGATTCATAGTAACAATCATCTCTCAGCTGAGTTTTGAAGAAAGTGATCATATAGGGAAGTAATAACATTACAAATCTCCAGGCACAAAATTCAATTGATGTATCTAAGATTTTGCTAGCAACCAAGAATGCAACTTGATTCTGTAAGACTCAAGGTCCATAATCAGAGTAACATCACCATCATATTAGAAGGTATATAACAACAAAGTATCTAATGACAGAGGGAGAATCCCACAAACTGACTTCTAAGGAAGTAGCCCTGCAGATAGAGGAACTTCACCAAGGTCCTGACCTGCACTTACACGACCACAAATTCTTAATACACAGAATACTTATTTAGTTCACCTTACAACAGGCCAGAACCTGGGGATGGTGGCCGAGGCACTAGTTGTTTGTCGGCGAGACGAGGCTCTTTAACATCTCATATTTCCTATTCGGTGGGAGATAGGCTCATTGTTGATGGTAGGGGTAAATGACACAGCTGTCACTGACTGGGATTGAACTGATGCACGCTGAACTCAAGCGCCACGACGGCTACAGGCCGAGCTACCGAAACGGGGATTCATTAAAGGATTTCAAACGTGATAATATTTTTTAAGTTGGTATACTGGCATAATAAATAACTTAGTATTATGATATTAATTTAACAGACTGAATTTTAAGCTTATCAATAATATAAACATCTTCCCTCGCGTTTTATAATATGCTTCTCAGTCAGGATTAATTGAAGTACCTTGTAATAAATAAGGACATCCGAACAGCCACATAATTAAATTATAATCTCGAGTTTCAATTATGATAAACAACCAAATGATTTGATTGAAATGTGACAATTGAAGCATAAAATTAATCACAAATGTGAAATATGACTGACATTTTAACAAGGGCGTTTTTTTAAATTGTTATAGGGATGTTGAAAACATGTTCAATACAATAATCTTTTATTAATGAACTATGCTTCACTTAATCTGTTTCAAATTCAAAAACGTCTACAATGTATTATCAATTATTATTACAGTATATCTTGTTAAAAGACAAATAGGGCAAGGTTGATTACAAGTTGTTGCTCTATTCATCCCACACACATGGCCACGTCCTGACATTTAAACTGTTCCTACACTTGCTAACGCCTACCTCACCTCCCCTTGACCTACTGCATAGGAACTCGCCCTTTCCCAGAGGTTAGTAGATATTCCCAAAGGCTACAAAACAATGTTATAACCCAAGAAACAAGGCAAAATGTGCGGGTAATTAATTTAGTTAACAGCATGTGTTACGAGCACACGATTTGGTGCTTCTACCAAAAAAAAGACACCCTTCAAGAAATTTTGAACCCAAATGTTTGTTGATAGAGAGAAAACCAGGGGCGGATGTAGGTTTCTTGGGGCCCTAGGCTTATTGAAGTCCAATAATGTTCCATTGATTAAAATTAAAAAAATAATTCTATAAATAATCATTATTATTATATTATTAATATTAACTATTTCTTACTTTACGATAAGTGCTCATTGTTAACCAACAAGTATTAAAAAATTATGATAATTCCATTTTTGGAGGCCCTTCACACTTGGGGGCCCAGGGCTCCAGCCCTATTAGTCCCTATGTAGATCCGCCCCTGGAGAAGACAATTATGTTTAAAAACCTACGATTTATTCGTAATTGGTTTTCTGCCCGTACTATTATGGTGCCCTTATACTGCCAAACATTATTGGTATGTTAGAAATCTTGAAAATAGGTCGCAACTATGAACGAATATCGCTTGTCCTCTTCAATAAATTTGACGTGGTATTTGTCGATTGCTTCAAGTTATATTTTATCTCCTGGTACCTTTTTCAATTGAAATTTCTTAAATTTGCTACTATGAAAAAAAAAACATACGTAAACTGTATACCTATATTTCATGACATTCTTCGTTGATTTTTTCTCTAAATTGGGTTTTAAAATATTACTCTACCATATGCTCCAACAATTGCTATTTTATTAGATGTAAGACTTCCTGCCTACGAGGAGAGTTCCTACACTTGGGAATTATGTCGATATTCATGCAATTTTTCTCTGAACAGAAATAGTTCTTTGAAATGTAGGTGACATCGTACACACCACGCGTGATCATACCTTTCCTATCCATCCGTTGGATGACGAACGACTTTTTTCTCTTGCCCGAAAGAAATCACTAACTGAAGCCAGGACTAAACTTGTGTGAGCACGGATCCTAAAAGTTGCCAAATAAATTTGTTTAAGGTGCTTCGAATGCGAACTTTTCCATTACGTCACATTCATAAATAATAAATTATGGACACTTGAATTCACTGTGATCTATCTCAATCCTGGGCAGTAATTACTGTGAGTGAAGTGCCCCTTTTATGGAGCAAACTTCAAGGCATCGTGCAGAAGTCATCTGTGAGCAAGACTCCATTCTACGAGAAATATAAATGAAACGTTTAAGATGCAGGAACTCCCAATTCCGGCAACGTCAGGTCGTGTAGGTAACGTCAGCCAATCTGCTGCTGAAGGTAATTTTCCAACGCCAGGCGGAACAAACTCAAAACCCCTGGGAATCTTGAGGATCAACTCATGTACCAGTATTTATTCCGAGTTGAGAGTGTTTTTTCCCGAAGGTGACATGCGGGACCCACCACACGCTGCCACAGATTTATAAACTACACCAAAGAAGGCCCGCTTCAGGTAGGATCGAAACTGAGTTCGTGGAATCAAAACCAAGAAAGCTACCAAGAGGCAGACTAAATAGCCACAGTAGTTAACTTTATTACTACCACAAGAGAAAGGAGATTAGTGGTTCTGAAAAAGGCTAGTAGCAATATTGCTCAAAATTTTGTTTCTTTTTTAGAAATGAGATGTCTATCCAGAATTTTGATGCTAAACTAAAGAAAGATAAGAAAGACGGTATGCGGGGAGTATAAAACATTGCTACAATCCATCTTCCAATAAAAATGATAGCTTCAGTAGTCAGCATTCTAACTTCAAAGTGTAAAATATATTTAAAAACTAATACTTTCAGAAATGAAAACTTTGATAGTATACTGATAAAGAAAACATACCGTTCATCCATATAAATACAAAGTTATTAGATTTTATATTCAAATATAGCTTCTCTCGATAATGAACGAGTGAAATGATGTATTGGATGTATTACTGTTCTGAAAATTGGATTTTTTTCCTTTCCTTCACATCACAGATTTTTTTCTTCATCAATGCTTTTGAAATCAAAGTGCAGTGAAGCAAAAACTGAGAAAAATCAAAATAATAGAAAGTGGGCGTGTTCATAAAATTAAATAATGTGATACACATTGTGTATAAGCTACCGGCATACGATGATGGAAGTGTGTAGGGAGATAGGCTATATTTATGTAGAGCCATTAAGAATTCAGTCAACATGATAGTAAGGTTCTGAAAATGCAGCAAATGAGTAGTCCCAAATATTTATACAAAGTAATTACACTTTACCCAACATTTGATATCAAATTTACCGGTAGGTCGCATAATGGAAAGAGAAAACTTCGCTCCTTTACCAAATTTAACCCGTATATCATCATGAGAAAAATAGGTACTAAAGACGTCCGCAAAATGAGGTCTTCCGAGTGTGACTTACTAGTTATTACCACAATTCAGAACCAAAAATGTAATACATAATTTAAGCAGAGTGAACTAAGAAATATTAGATATGATGCAGAATACTGTAATATTAAACTAGACGCAGTGCTTTGGGGCTCCATAATTAATAGATCTCTACAGTTACAGTATAAGTAATTTACCTTCAGGAGGCAAAGTTTTATGCCTAGACATTTCGCCTGTTTTTTTCTGTGCAGTGGTGACATACTACAACCACACGGCCTGACGACTGGTCTTCCTTCCCTCTCGACCGAAATCTACATCCATGGACTCAAAGTCAAGCACACTACCATTGAATCACCTAGACAGGCCTGCCCTGCTCTACAATATATGGAATTGGGGAAAAAAAACTTACGAGGTTCATATAAACGGTAATTTGTAACGTTGTGACCCGCAAAATGACGCCTGTTTGCAATGCAAATAAGGCAAGTTTCAATCACTGCCAAGCCATTTTACGCAACATCAAGCCTCTTTATAGAGTTGGTTAAATGTGATAGAATTGGTAATAAGCCTGGTAATAATGAAAATGGCTTTCTAAAATAAACTCCAGACAGGAGTTTAATTAGCCTAATGCCTTTCAACTGTTTAAGTGAAGATTCCCAGGAGGAGGAACAAAGAACCAAATAATCATATATCACCTGCAGTTACATTTCAAATATTGATCCTCAGGAGAACGAAATGACTTTTTAGCAAAGAACATGAAAATGCGTTTAAAATAAAATATTTATAACGTAGTTGTATATATCATGGAAAGCATTTTCTTATATTACAAGTAGCTAAACAGGTTTTTCATTATGTAATAATGAAATTACTATTCTCCGTCTTCCAATTTCACCTACTCACCAAGAAAACAACACAATCATTTCGTAAACAAACTTGATGCCATTAAACTACTGACTCAGACGATGAAATACGACCAAAAACCTCAACCATTCCATCTCAAAATTCAGACATTTTTTTAGATCATCTCTAGTACATATTTTAAATTAACCACCCACTTCTTCTGTATGAGTATGGGGTAGAACAAATATCCCAGTGCGTCTTATAAGTATGTCTTAGGTCTAGAGTAGGGTTGCCATAATTGTCGGACCACCGACCGGGACATCCCCCCTTAAAAATATTCTTTCAACAAAATGGCAAGAATTCCTATTATAAACATTCATAGCTTTATTAAAAAAAATTCCATAATCCCTTTACTAACGCATTGAAATATAAAATATTTTAGAGGACCCAAAAAAAAAAACGTTAGGATCAATCAGTGGTGGATCTGGGTGGGGGTAGAACTTCAAAAAATGTGCGCCCCAAATATTTTTAAATATTCATAATCGCCGAGTATACATCTAGCGAGCAATTACAAAAAGGTCCTCTCCTGGCGCTTTGACAATGACCTATCTTCAGTGGTTTAGCCAACTACAGATTGGACTGCAACTGTTGGACTGGCAGTATAGAAATGGGGATAGCAATGCAAAAATGCTTCATCAGTTGCGCCCCTTTCAGGCAGTTAGGGGGGAGCAATTGCTGCATTACCCTCGTCTGGATCCGCCCCAGGGATCAATGGTGGATCTTTTCCGAACAGTGTGTTTCACTTGCAAAATGTGATGTGCTTTTATGGACGAATCGGTACCAAATCTCCAGGCATGTACTGTATATGCGCAGTACTGAATGCAATGATATTATCAGAAAATAATTTTTTAACATGCGAAAATTTTAAATCGACCGGGACAAATGACTGTCGGACCGGGACACAGACCTCAAAACCGGGACGTATGGCAACCCTAGTCTAGAGCCAATGAGAAGATGTAGCTTACCATTTCATGTAATGCCATTGCGTACACTGTACAGTATAAAGCTCTTGCTCCAAAGTACACAAGCCTACTTTCCAATCCGGAATATACGTATATCTGTAGCATAAAATAAACTATACAATATTAAGCTTGAGATATGAATAAGCACTAATGATCGACATAAAACTAAAAACAAAATGTCACCCTCAGGATTATGAAGTATCCGTTTTTGGATTGAAAGCAAACGGACGGAACTATCATTCGACACGCAGTAAAATGCTAATACCCAAAAACCGTCGCATCAGCGTAGTGTCTGTGCAGCCTCTGCATTAGAACTACGCAGTGGACGGGGCTCTAATGACCTTTGTAGTTGAAGGGGCCTAAAACACCAACAAAACAAACAAACA
>JAAFCE010005724.1:12820112-12835692 GCA_013389805.1 Trigoniulus corallinus | reverse complement strand
GCTCACCCCTGGCGTTCAGTCTACGAAAAGAACACTCACGAATAAAATATGCCCTACATTAAAAATGAGTTGAACACACCAGTTCTCGGCTGGTCACTGAAATTAATTAAGCAACGCAACTCCAGCTAGTACCGACATGGGTGGCCGCTTGGGAAAACTGGGTACCGGTAAAGCCCAAAAATCGTCGCATCAGGGTAGTGTCTGTGCAGTCTCTGATTACAACTATGCAGTGGACGGGGCTCTATTGGGGAGCGGCGAATTGCATTGGACACACAAGTTCTCGTCTGATCACTGAAGTTAACAGCGCAACCCCAGCTAGTACTGACATGGGTGGCCGCTTGGGAAAACTGGGTACTGCTAATGCCCAAAAATCGTCGCCTTAGTGTAGTGTCTGTGCAGTCTCTGCATAAGAACTATGCTATGGACGGGGATCTAATGACCTTTCAAGTTGAAGCAGGGCCGGCTCGTGAGTTTCAGTCGCCCTAGGCAAGTGGGTCCATCGCCGCCGCCCCATTGAATCTAATACAGTTCTAAATTGTCCAAGCGTCCCTCACTTGCTTGGCATTTGTCCCAATACCAACATTTAGAAAAGGCCCAACCAATCAGAGAAATTTGGGAACCCCAGGACTATGAACATTTTAAATGACTGATAGACTGCGGCCGCCCTAGGCAGCCGCCTAGGTTTGCCTGCCCCACGAGCCGCCTCTGAGTAGAAGGGCCCTAAAACACCAACAAACAACAACAACAAAGGGGCTCTAATGACCATTGTAGTTGAAGGGCCCTAAAACACCAACGAAAAAATGTAGCATAAGGGCTGCAATCCGATGGGACAAATGGGTAAGTAGACGACCCTGCCATGGGTCAGGAATGATATTGGCAATGAAGAAACACATAAGTACCGCTCAACCCTGGTTCCCGAGTGGTAAGAAGGTAGAACGTTCAAGGCTGCCACCTTGTCTCAAAAGAAAGATTACGACTGGCAGCTAAAATTTTACGAAGACCTCCAGTCCTCTGGCACACTGTCAACGTGGAAGACGTGGAGCTTTTCGCCTGAACCGAAATTACATTCTTGTTTCTCCTATTTCAATTGTTACCTATACAAAAATGATATTTAATATTAAATTTCTGTGTCTTACACTCTTTGGCATTGAGCACTCAAAAATAACACCTATCCGTTGAATATAAATTGTAATATTATTTCGATGCCACTGTTATTACAAATATCTCGCTTCCATTACTAGTTCTAAGTTCGATACTGGACTGAGGTGGGTTGGCTTCTTTCAGGCGAGAGAGAGGCTCCGAATGAGAAGTCAAACTGAGGTCCCGAGTGGTGTACGATGGCATGGACATAAAACAACGGGTAGCAAAGCAACTCCTAACCCATTTCCCGCCTATGCAGGGTCGGGTACCCATCTTGTCCCTCTGAATGGACAGAAGGGCGATATAGTGGTCATTATTTTTCCGCAGCCGGTTTGCCGACCAAAGCTGCAACCCCTATGCTTATTTATCGTCGTAAAAGAGCGGGTAGATGATGCAAAATTTCCAGGTGCAGGAGTTTGCCCCCTGGCGTCGGTGGAATTCCTCAACGAACAGTAGACCGACGATAAATAAGCATAGGGATTGCAGCTTTGGTCGGCAATCTGCTGTGGAAAAACACTTTCCAATAGATCGCCCTTGTGGCCATTCAGATGGGTATCCGACCCTGCCATAAGGCGGGAAAAGGGGTATGAGTTGTCTTACTCTTATTACAAATAAAGTAAACATGTTTCTACTTTTTTACAAAAGTACAATAGTTTTGTTTGTACCGTCTTCAATATCATAGTGAACTTGCATCATAGCACTATAACAATTGGGAACGAATTTTATGGGTTATCCTAAGATACATCGAAAATAAATTTCATGTTTATCTACACAAATATTGAACTAAGTGAAATGTTGTGGATACATCTACACTACCAAGCAGTTCTTGTAAGAAATGTACAAACAAAATAGACAATGGCGTGTACGGTTGTGGTTGCCTCTATTATTTTATGTTTCAGAGGTTCTTTTGAGCATTATTTCTGTCAATGGGTCGCGCGTTTTGCTAGTGTCTTCATAACACTAACATGGATTGAATCACTTTGCTGTGCATAAATGAAATACAGTATGTTACTCGCGTCGTCTGATGTCACTGCCAACTTGAGAAACTATAAAATACATTGCAGAACTCTGGGACGGTGTAAAGTAGACAGAATCATGTGGTTTCACGACCAGTTTACTATTACGCGAAATAGACACATGCCTAGTCCCTTATCCCGCCTGTGGCAGGGTCGGGTCCGCGGATCCATTGAACAAGCTATGATTGGGGACACCCCAGTCAGGCGTCTGGAACCCGCAGGAATATTGGCTGGTTGTCTGTGGGGGATGCCGGCCTACCCCACTGTTCCAACATCGCATTATAGCCTACAACCAAAAATATAAATTTTGGCAGGTGAATTAATGCTTTGTCGGGTATAATATTGCATGGTGTCTGACCAATTGCCCAATAATTATAATGTAACAGGAGTCAGGCTCATGCCGCGTACCTGAAAACGGAGACGAGAAGGTAAAAAACAACAAGACAAAGAAGCATTATCGGTAAATTATAAATCCTTTGTTAAAAATAAGACAGTACGGGCTGATGCAGTAAGAGCCTTAAAGGATCATTTTGTTACTAGTAAGTATTTGCAAAAACAAATACTGGACCGAGGTGAGTTGGCTTATTTTTGGGCGAGAGAGAAGCCCTGAGTGCACCTTCTATCTGATGAGAAGTAAAACCGAGGTCCCGTGTGGTGTATGATGGAATCTGCACGTGAAAGAAAACTTTATATTATGGAACGGGTAAAGGAGGCAAAATTTCCAGGTGTAGGAGCTCCCCCTGGCTTCGATGGAATGTCCCAACGAACAGTAGAAAGACGATAAATAGCATAGGGATTACAACTTTGGTCGGCAACCGGCTGTGGGAAAACACTATCCAATATATCGTCCTTGCAGGGCCGTAACGAGGGCGTGGCGAAGAAGGCGGCCGCCACGGGCGCAACTGGATTTGGGGAGCAAAATGTTTAAGTTTTTTGTCATTATTGGGTTACGAGCAAGCGAAAGATAGACATTTGCCACAGGCGCTTCATACCCTCGTTACGGCACTGCGCCCTTGCGTCCACTCAGAGGGACAAGATAGGTATCCGACCCTGCTATAGGCAGGAAGAGGGTTAGAAGTTACTGTACTTCTAACCTAGCCCTATGCACACTTCAAGCGGGTTACTAGTAGACCAAACTACTACATAGCTTTGTTATCCAGTAGTGAGAACTGTAATATTAATGCCCATTGGTTCAGTCTGTCCCTCCTAAGAAGGCAGAACCAACTGAACTCAAATGCCTTTCACAGGTCTACTGGAACATTGACAACGTGAAGACGTTGAGCATCTCATTTGGGCTACCAAAAGTCGTTATAAACAGGATGATATTTGAAAATTTTTTTAGCTGATCCAGGTGTAAATGTTTTTGTCGTCACGTTATCAGGCCACCCTTGGCTGTGAAGGTCATCATTAGTCTCTACGGTCAGCTAACATTACTTCCTGACTCATGACTGAATGTCATCACCAGTCTAGACTTGAGTTAAACTAGATCCAGTAGAATGTTGAAGAGTTGCACTAAAATCAAGCTTCGCGCTCTATTTTACTTTATTTAAATTATTTTCCAAGAACAATCACAAACCAATATTGAGTGCTTTGCATTATTTTGTCAACTAACTGTTGGGACATGAGAATGATATTAACAAAGTTCCTTCAGCAGAAAGAATTCACTGACTGAGTAAGCAGATTCACACTACTGATATTCAGACGGAGAAATGGTGATGATGTACACTTATTTCAGTAATCTCACTTTAGCTCTTGTTGAGATAAGAATTCCGAAAAACGACTTAATCCGATATTTTCACATGATACGATGCATTTGCTTTTCTCCCAATCATGATTTTAATTGAAAAAAAAAGTGAGGAAAAAACTCCATTCATGCCAAGACTGCATTCACTCCTTAAAATAGTTGGAAACCTAGATTAGGAGAACTGTGTTTGCCGTCATTTTGGGGATTTCAGATTAAATAAATATTACATTAGTAACTAGCAAAAATAATCCACTGATGAAATATATTTTCTCAAATCATTCCTGGGAGGATCTGGCACCCATTTGTTCCCAGGAACACGGATCAGTATTTTTATGCAGCCAAAACCACAGCTGAAACCCTTATGCTTATTTATGATAGGTCTATTATTCATTGGGGCAATCCACCGAAGGTAGGGAGCGAGGGCGAGCTCCTACACCTAGAAATTTTGTCTCTGCTACCCGTATGTATTTTGAATTTTTGTTTTTCTACTCTTGAAAATTTCTTTTGGTAATCTTGTTTTTGTAGGCTCTAGGCTAGACGTGTCATGAGGGCCATATAATGCTCATGCCGCCCCTTTGCAACAGCGCCCGGTGGCGACTGTCCTATTCTCGTTGCACCTCTAAGTGGTAGGCCGCATATGCATACTACATGATATCTATTGGGCGGGCCGCACCTGTAGGCTTCCAGGGCCGCCACTTTAATACCCTTGCTCTAGGCGCTGTGCAACCCGCCGCGGTGGCGTAGTGGTCAGCACGCTCAGCAACTGCGTCAGTAGTTCTAGGTTCGACACTGGACCGAGGTGGGTCGGCTTCTTTCTGACGAGAGAGAGAGAGAGGCCGCGAGTGTGCCTGCTTTCGGATGAGAAGTAAAACCGAGGTCCCGTGTGGGTGTACGATGGCACTTGCACGTAAGGAACCCTCTCTACTATGCAACGGGTAGATGAGGCAAACGTTTCCAGGTGTTGGAGCTCGGTAGCATTCCCCAACGAACACTAGACCGACGATGAAAAGGCGTAGGGGTGCAGCTTTGGCCGGCAACCGGCTGCAGACAAAAACTGACCAATATATCGCCCTATGTCCATTCAGAGGGACAAGATGGGTACCCGACCCTGCCATAGGCGGGAAAAGGGTTAAGAGTTGCTTTGCTCTAGGCGCTGTGCCTAGATCGGCCCTAGTAATATGGCACGTTGTTTAAGCTAAAGGAATCTTTTCAATCAACTGGGAATTTAACTAATGAACAGTAGAAACACAATTTCTGAAAACGAACTGATGCCATCAACTAAGATGACTACTCCCTTAATAGGATAGCAGCAGTTAAGTTTGTGGCTCTCAAGACGACGCAATGATGACCATCAATTTGAACATCGACCTTGAAAAGGAGATTGCGGAGGCAGTATTTGGGTTGACTTGACAATCAGATTCACTTGTTGCTCCTAGTGAGACTCACATAATGATCATCACGAAATAAAACATGCAATTATTCTACCAATGGGTATCTTGTCATTTTGCAAGCGTCATCTCAGAGTTCTTATTACTTTAATGAATCATTTCAATCGGCCGCTCAGTTCGGTCTGTCACCGACACGTTTTGCTAATTACTAAATTAAGACATGCAAAGAAATGCTCGTCGTTACTTGGACTTAAAAGAATCCTTACTAATGAGGGCTAAACCATTTGTGAAGCAGTGGCGTACCGAGGAGTGGGGAGCGGCGAATTGCGTTGAACACACCAGTTCTCGCCTGATTACTGATGTTAAGCAACGCAACCCTAGCTAGTACTGACATGGGTGGCCGCTTGGGAAAACTGGGTACCGCTAGCATCCAAAAATCGTCGCATTAGTGAGTGTCTGTGCAGTCTCATCAGAACTATGCTGTAGACGGGGCTCTAATGACCTTTGTAGCTGAAGGGCCCTAAAACACCAACAAACAAACAAACAACCGAGGGCTGGGCGGAGGGGGACAGACGTCCCCGGGAGCAGAACAAAGGGGGAGCAAAATATTCGCATTAAGTTTAGCGGATGCCAGAGGACAAAGATTTCGGTCTTTGTCCCCAGGTGAAGAATACCCTCGGTACGCCACTGTTGTGAAGATCGGCAAAATATCCAAGAGTAGCAGCTCGTCCCCTGGCGTTTGTTTGTTTCTTGGTGTTTTAGGGCCCTTCAACTACAAGGTCATTAGTGCCCCGTCCACAGTGTAGTTCTGATCAGGCCTGGTTCTGATGCAGGGACTGCACAGACACTACACTAATGCGACGATTTTTGGATTACAGCAGTACCCAGTTTTCCCAAGCGGCTACCCATGTCAGTACTAACTGGGGTGGGAGCAGCGAGTTGCGTTGGGCACACCAGTTCTCGTCTGATCACTGAAGTTAAGCAACGCAAGCCCAGTTAGTACTGACATGGGTGGTCGCTCGGGAAAGCTGGGTACTGCTAATACCCAATAATCGTCGCATTAGTGTAGTGTCTGTGCAGACTATGCACTAGAACTATGCAGTGGACGGGTCTCTAATGACCTTGTAGTTGATGGGACCTTAAACCCCAACAAACCAAACTAACTGGGGTTGAGTTGCTTAACTTCAGTGATCAGACAAGAACTGGTGCGTCCAACGCAATTTGCCTCTCCCGTCCCCTAGCGTCGGTAATTGGCTTCAAATGTAGATAAATCGATATTAATTTAAATGACAAAATAAATCAAACGGAAAATACTCATCATAACTTTATATGTACCACCTAAGTCTATTTCCTTTATTTTAACGAATTTTAGGTTCTGCTGGTATACTTACACAAAAATTAAAGTATTTTTAAATTTCAGTAAATTAAGGGAGGAAGGCGAAGCCTTACACCTGGAAATTTTTCTTGAGCCTCAGATCGAAGCTCCGCGCTTAAAAATTTTTTGATAATACAGTATAAGGTGATCAGTCGTCCCGATTTCAGACTTCGAATCCCGCCATCCTTTGTTTGTCCCATTTTGCACCTCCTCAGAAGCACTCTCCAATCAATGCAGTACGTGGCGTTGCTGTATTGCGTTGGACACACCAGTTCTCGTCTGATCCCTGAAGTTAAGAAACGCTACCCCAGCTAGTACTAGCATGGGTTGCCATTTGGGAACACTGAGTACCGCTAATACCCAAAAATCGTCGTATTAGCATAGTGTCTATGCAGTCTTTGCTTTAGAACTATGCAGTGGACGGGGCTCTAATGACCTTGTAGTCAAAGGGCCTTAAAACACCATCAAAACAAAAAACAAACGAAATACGTGTACAGAGCACCCACACAATCATCTTTCTAGGTTGGCGACTGGTGAGGAAGGCCCATCGTCTGCATCAAATTAGAACATCAGGCATCCTGTGCTTGATGGGCACACATTCAGGCATTAAAGGTACAGTAGGTACGAAGTCACAAGTTTTGTTCTTTGTTCTTCAGGAAAGCATGTCTTACCACCAGTGGCGTCACAAGGGGGTGCGGGCAGCATCGGGTGATACCAAAACAGATAAAGGAACAGAGCAGGCAGAGCGGCTTCTTTCGGAGGGAAAGGGGGGTGACGCCAACCGTAGTGACGCCTCTGCTTACCACCCAGGCCCGGCTCGTAAGTTTCAGGCGCCCTAGGCAATTGGTCCATCGCCGCTCCATTACATTTAATGCAGTTCTAAATTGTTGGCAAGGGAAAGGGCGTGAGGGGCCCTCACGCCTTTTCCACTTGTCCCATTGCCATTGTTTTTGTTTGTTTGTTTGTTGGTGTTTAAGGTCCCGTCAACTACGAGGTCATTAGAGACCCGTCCACTGCATAGTTCTAGTGCATAGACTGCACAGACACTACACCAATGCGACGATTATTGGATATTAGCAGTACCCAGCTTTCCCGAGCGACCACCCATGTCAGTACTAACTGGGCTTACGTTGCTTAACTTCAGTGATCAGACGAGAACTGGTGTGTCCAACGCAACTCGCCGCTCCCTATTGCCATTGTATTGCTATGACTCTGCAACACGGCGCCTCGAGAAAGTCAACATTTAGAAAAGGCCCTACCAATCAGAGAAGTTTGGGAACCCCAGGACTATGAACATTTTAAAGTACCTCCGAAATTAGCCTCCCGTTTGAAATATGCCGCCTAGGTTTGCCTGCTCCATGAGCCGCCTGTGTTACCACCCCTACTTGGGGGGCGCTCACCAAAAGCCCCCGTCCCGCTTCGCCCTCTGGGGAAATATTGTCACCTTAGTCATAATACCATTTTTAGGAATACAGTCAAACTCGGATATAACACACACCTTTGGGACTCCTCGCGTCTGTGTGTTATAACCGAGTGTGTGTTATAACAGAAACAATGTCAAAGCTATGTTAACAACAAAAATATGCGAATTTCAAAATGTATTCAAAAACTCGACCTAGACTTGTATACTTCAAGACGCACATACTTGCAGTCAGCTGCAATTCTGCGGGTTCTAATCCTCCACTACCGCCTATCCCCCACCAAGTCCCCTTCCACCCCACATGCCACCATGTCCCTTTACGGCACTTGCACTCACTCCCGTTTTGGTCTTCCTCTACCTCTGGTGCCGCAAACTACATGCAGTCCAACAATGGACCTAATAAGCTCCTCATCACGTGCCCATACCACCTCAAACGCTTCTCATCTTTTCTGCAATATCTGCCACCCCCAAGGGAAAGTTTCTAATTCTGTCAGATCGTGACACCTCACGCATGTAGATTAACATTCGCATCTCAGCCGCTTGCATTTACCTCTCATGGGTCTTCCTAACAGCCCAACACTCTGAGCCATACAGTATAGAGGGCCTAACGACAGTTCTGTAAACTTTGCCCTTCAACTTTATTGGGACCCAGTGGCCACACAGAACCCCACTTGCCTGTCTCCACTTCAGCCATCCTGCATTAATCCTATGGGCCACGTCAGAATCGATTTCCCCATTGCTCTGGAAAACTGATCCTAGATAGCAAAACTCTTGCACCATATAGCCTTACTTAAGCTGTGGGGTATGCAGTCTAGTTTCATGTTATAGCTGTTTGTTATATCCGAGGTCTCCTACACGTTGAAAATGCCATAGGGACCAAACCAGTTGTGTGTTATATGTAATATCCGAGTGTGTCATAGCCAATCAATTTCTATATACTTATGGGTTAGAGCTGGCTGGAACTTTCCCTTGTGTGTGTTATAAGCCGAAGAGTGTTATAACCAGGGTGTGTTATAGCGAGGTTTGACTGTATTTCGGTGTTAATAGCAAGTACAAGTTCGAAGGCCCTGCGAGTACACCACCGCAACAAGTGTTTTTCACTCTTTAAAAATACTTAGAAAACTTCATTCAGCCGGTTACTGAAATATTCCCCAGGCTTTGCTTTAGATGACAATGTTTTTCAAAGGAAGCTTTTTAAAATGTCGGTATATATTATAAAAACCGAAAACTAGCGAATCGCTAGATCAAGGGAAGTGGCTGTACTTGCAGTAAATCAAGAATTCGAGGCCGTCGATTCACCACCAATCAGAAATGGACTGCACATTTAATCGAAATAAAAATCAATATCCTGATTTAGGTTAAGTCGGTGCTGCCAAAATGCCGGTAAATGTTACTCACCAAATAATCCATCCATCGAATTTTCAAGTAGAGGTAGAGGCGCTTCATATTACGGCGTTCAATTCGCCTCGGTGTCGCAGGAGATAGCGCACTCGATTACTGCGGCACTAGTACTATGTTCGATACTGGATCGCGGTGGGTTGGCTTCTTTTGAGTGAGAGGCCCGTGGTCCCGTGCGGTGCGCAATGTCTTTTCACGTAAAAGAACCCTATCTACTATGCAGCGGGTAGATACAGTGGCGTAACTTCAGTTGTGGCGCCCGGGGCAAGAGGCATTCGGAGCACCTCCCCCTCTCTCTCTTGTTGCTTGTCCTTAGCAGACAGTAGGCACTTTTTATGCGCCTTTAAGTCGTCACACAGACACTGTGTCACGGCGGCTGATTTTCAGCAAGGCAGACAAAGCACCCCCAGGCAGCGCGGGCCTCACCGGGTGACACCACTCGCACCATGACAAATGGGGGTGGACACCAAAGCAGAAGAAGCGGCTTTTTTCGGGAGAGAGGAGTGACAGCATGGTGTTACCCCACCGGGTGAAGTCAACCCTAGCAACTTATTTATTATTTGTTGATGTTTTAGGGCCCTCCAACTACAATGTCATTAGAGCCCCGTCCACTGTGTAGTCTGATGCAGGGACTGCACAAACACTACACTAATGCGACGATTTTTGGGTATTTGCGGTACCCAGTTTTCCCAAGCGGCCACCCATGTCAGTACTAACTGGGGTTGCGTTGCTTAACTTCAGTGATCAGACCAGAACTGGTGTGTCCGACGCAATTTGCCGCTCCAACCCTAGCGACGCCACTGCCCCATGGTGGTGCTTTCTTCCGGCACCCGGGGCAATTTGACCCCATTGCCCCTACAAGCTACGCCACTGGGTAGATGAGGCAAAATTCCCAGGTGTAGGAGCTCGTTGGAGTGCCCCAAACAACAGTAGACCGACGATAAATTAGTGTAGGGATTGCAGCTTTGGTCGGCAGCTGGCTGCCGAAAATACCGTCCAATACATCACTCGTGTGTCCATTCACGGGGATAAAGGTGGGTACCCCACTCTGTAAGTTCCCTAAGGCGGGGAAAGGGTTAGTAGTTGCTTACTTAGATTATTAAATTTGCTTTCTATCGTCTTAGCTTTAAGGTATAACAAATTTCACACAGCGTCAAATTTCATAGAGTATTATAAATTATAGAGATTTATTGACTTGTGTTGGGCCCTGATGCAACTATGGCATGAATCCAATAGGGTCGCAAGTGCCGGATTAATAATTTATGGGTCTTAGACTGAAGGAATAACCTGTTTGTAAAGAAGTGGTCCCAAAAGTAGGCCAAATCGTAACATTTTTATTTATCAGAGGGTCTTACCAACGCCACCTAAAATTCGAACTCAAAATTAAAGTTAAATTCTTTAAATAACGCCAGGGCCTTTCGAGACATTAGTCCCCGGGTTCACTTAGCCTAAACATAAACCCGGAACTGGCACCACTGCCAGTAGAATCCCCATATTGATGTTAAAGAAGAAGCAGATTATTTGCTCTATAACCCAAGACGGTCCTTTCATACTAGTGAGTAGGGTCCTAGCTATCAAACAGCTGCTAGCAGTATACTCAGAGGCGTTTTCCGTGTTTTCCTGCAACCTATAACGGTCTACTGTTTTTACGGGAATTCCACCGACGCCAGGGGGGCGAGCTCCTACACCTGGAAAGTTTGCCTCATCTACTCGTTGCATAGTAGAGAGGGTTCTGTTACGTACAAATGCCATCGTACACCACATAGGACCTCCGTTTTACTTCTCATTCGAAGAAAGGCTTCTCTCTAGATTGAAAGAAGCAAACCCACCTCGGTTCAGTATCGAGCCTGGAACTACTGACGCAGTTCCGGAGCGTGCTACCCACTGCGTTACCGAGGTGGGTCTGAAACACCCCACAATCTTTTTTAGTATGGTACGGTATCGGGTTGGGGAGTAAGCCAAACAGCATTGTTGTTGTTTGTTAGTGTTTTAGGGCCCTTCAACTAAAAGGTCATTAGAGCATAGTCCACAGCATAGTTCTTATGCAGAGACTGCACAGACACCAGTGTCGTAACGGGGGTATGATGCGCCCGTGGCAAGTGTCTAACTTTCGCTTGCCCGTAACCCAATAGTGACAAAAAACTTAAACATTTTGCGCCCCAAACCCAGTTGCGCCCGTGGCGGCCGCCTTCTTCACCACGCCCTCGTTACGGCCCTGACAGACACTACACTAATGCGACGATTTGTGGGTATTAGCAGTACCCAGTTTTCCCAAACGGCCACCCATGTCAGTACTAGCTGGCGTTGCGCTGCTTAACTTCAGTGATCAGACGAGAACTGGTGTGTCCAACGCAATTCGCCGCTCCCCAAGCCAAACAGCCATAACAGGTCGAACCCTAAGGAGGCTAAAGTGGATAAAGTGGAGGGCTTCCTCAAAGGAAAGCCTACCATTGGTAGTATTGTGGGGGGCACTAGAATTATAGTTTAGGGTTTTAGGAATTTTATGGTATTATATGTAGGAAGGACAGTTGGTTTCTCCACTGCCATATTGGCCAAATAAGGCTGCTTGCAGTGTAGTGAATTAGAATTAGAGGCTGCTCGCGGGTGAGGGAGGAGGAGGTAGGTGAAGAGGACATAGGAGAGGGGTAGGTATCAACTTGGTATCCACGTAGGTATCAACTTGGGCTTCTTCTTTGTTGGTGTTTAAGGTCCCGTCAACTACAAGGTCATTAGAGACCCGTCCACTGCGTAGTTCTAATGCATAGACTGCACAGACACTACACCAATGCGACGATTATTGAGTATTAGCAGTATCCAGCTTTCCCGAGCGACCACCCATGTCAGTACTAACTGGGCTTGCGTTGCTTAACTTCAGTGATCAGACGAGAACAGGTGTGTCCAACGCAAAATAGACGGACGATAAATAAGCATAGGGTTTGCAGCCGCTGCCTAAAAATACTTTCAGCTGTTCGCTCATGTGTCCCAGTGAATCAAAAATAAGCCGCTGACAATGCCATGGGCCTTTGTAGTGATGATGGAGCCGGTAGGATGATTGAATGAGGAACTGTAAGACCTTGAAGCGAAGCTGAGATTTCTGTCAGCTAACAGCTTCAGAGTGATGATTGATGCATCACCTTGCTGTTGACGTTGTAACCCGTTTAAGAGAAACATTCAGACAGGTAATGGCGTCACTGTGTGACGACGGCAGTTGGTGGCTGCTGTTCTGCGCAGTAAAACTCTGTATGACAACGTGTGGAGGTGAAAAGGCATTGCTCTCGTCCTTGTGACGTCAAAGTGTTGTTAGCGTAGATGATGAACTGGAGTAAAGGCAACTTGGCTCGAAGATTTGGACTACTCGTTGTCGTCATCACATGAGGATTGAATCCAGATAATATTCTTTGCGCATCATCATTTCATCTAATGATGTCTTGGTAAAGTAGGCGTGAAAAAGAGATGTCATACAAAGAGACAAAATTCCCTGCTCAGTTTCCAGGAGTACAGAAAACTTGTTATACATGAATTAGTTGCCGGATTGAGGAGAGGGGTGGGGGTGAAAAAGGTAGGACATCATCACTAAAGGAACAAAGTCTTAATCCGCTCCAAATTCGTCGTTCTATCAAAATAAAACTAATGCTGATCGATTTTATTTGCTCGTCTGATTTTGCTGACTGTTATTATTTTAAGTTTGTCAACAATAACATCTGTCGTTGTTGTTATTGTTGTCGTAAGGCACATTATCCTCTTGGTGCACATTGGTATTTATTTTTGGAGGGTTGACTTATGGCAGACAATAAGATAACGTCGTTTATCCGATTGAGACAATAGGACATATCTAATTGCTGAGTTTAATAAACGAGAATTAACGCCATCGTTGTTGAAAATAAAGTTGTTTTCTTGTTTATTGTTGCCAACTTTTTTAGAATTTTGATGACTAACGACAATGCTCTACCTGAAATGATTTGGGGGAAAGAAATTTATCGCAAGAGATAATAATATTGTGATGTAGAGTTTTCTTTCGTCAGCTCTGTGGCAGAATATTCAATACCCTTTCCCCTTTTTTTCGTTGGTGCTTTAGGGTCCTTCAACTACAAGATCATTAGAGCGACCCTTTTCGTAGTTCTAATGCATGGACTGCACAGACACTACAGTACACTAATGTGACGATTTTTGGATATTTTTCCAGTTGTTTGTTTGTTGGAGTTTTAGGTCCCGTCAACTACAAGGTCATTAGAGACCCGTCCACTGTATAGTTCTAATGCATATACTGCACAGACACTACACTAATGCGACGATTATTGGGTATTAGCAGTACCCAGCTTTCCCGAGCGACCACCCATGTCAGTACTAACTGGGCTTGCGTTGCTTAACTTGAGCGGCGAGTTGCGTTTGACACACCAGTTCTCGTTTGATCACTGAAGTTTAGCAGCGCAACCCCAGCTAGTACCACCACCCAACCTCCGAACTTCCCTTTCAGCTTTGCTGGGACCTCCCTGTAACACAGGACTCCAGTTGCCTGCACTCGTTCATTCAGCCTACATTGATCCTATGGGTGGGAGCGGCGAATTGCGTTGGACACACCAGTTTCCGTCTGATCACTGAAGTTAAGCAGCGCAACCCCAGCTAGTACTGACATGGGTGGCCGCTTGGGAAAACTGGGTACTGCTAATACCCAAAAATCGTCGTATTAGTGTAGTGTCTGTGCAGTCTCTGCATAAGGACTATGCTGTGGACGGGGCTCTAATGACCTTGTAGTTGAAGAGCCCTAAAACAAAAAAAAGCACAAAAAAAAGCCTTTCAACCTGGAGTCAAATTATTTTACATGGAGCTTGACAGGTTCTCAGATGTAGTGGCTCACCTCCCATGCCGGCAGTGGCGTCACTAGGGGGATGCGGAGGGTGCGGGCCGCACCGGGTGACACCACTCGCACCATGAGAAATGGGGGTGACACCAAAGCAGAAGAAGCGGCATTTTTTGGGAGAGGGGGGGGTGACACCATGGTGTCACCGCACCGGGTGACGCCAACCCTAGCGACGCTACTGCATGCCGGTAGTTGGCTTTTAGAGAGACTGACAAGAAATTACCTCAGAAACAAACGCTTTAGAAACTATTGACGTTAACCAACATCGTCCCCTAAAGTCACGGGCTCAGGACACAAACCGCGAATTAAATTGAATCTACTTCAATGGGACAATTCTTAACTCCTTTAAGTACTGTCAAACTTAAATGCATATTTTGAGCTGAAGAGCTGTTAAGAAAACTAGGAAATTGAAAAACGTTAGAAAGTTTGTTGCTAGTATGATAGTAATTTGAAATTTCGTTTTCTTGGTTGTAAAACTTTACGAATTCCGTGTCTGCATCTATAATTGAAACATTTATGGCTGAGGAGACGTATTTAGAAAGTCGATGCTAATCTTAATCTACTGTTGGGTGTGAATTTAAGATCAATTTGATTTGCAGTAGAACTCATCACTGTTATTATGTATCGTATTGAATAAATTAACTACTAAACATGCTGACTGACATAATGTGTATTAAAATTGAATGAGATAGCGAAAAATATTGAAATCGTACATATATTAGGCAGTTGATAAGCTGGGTGTTTATAATACTGAATCGTCTTTTATTCATTATTCATTTAAATCTTTTACCGGAAATGAGTACAGAGGCCGAATACTCTACTTCCTGAAGTATAAAGTACCAGTTTAATAAGTTTTTTTCCCAATTATCCTACCCTTGCTACATTGTTACTCTAAAGTACACAATTTTCAGGCCCGGCTCGTGAGTTTCTGGCACCCTAAGCAAGTGGGTCCTCCGCCACCCTCCCATTGAATTTAATGCAGTTCTAAATTGTCAAAGCGTCCCTCACGCCCTTGGCATTTGTCTCATTGCCAATGTATTGCTATGACCCTGCAGGGAGCGACGAATTGCGTTGGACACACCAGTTCTCGTCTGATCACTGAAGTTAAGCAGCCCAAACCCAGCTAGGACTGACATGGGTGGCCGCTTGGGAAAACTGGGTACTGCTAATACTCCAAAATCGTCGCATTAGTGTAGTGCAGTGATTCTCAACCACTGTGCCGCGGCACTTTAGTGTGCCGT
>JAAFCE010005724.1:12800828-12819712 GCA_013389805.1 Trigoniulus corallinus | reverse complement strand
GATAAATAAGCGTAGGGGGTGCAGCTTTGGCCGGCAACCGGTTGCAGAAAAAACTATGACCAATATATCACCCTGTGTCCATTCAGAGGGACAAATGGGTTAGGAGTTGTTTTTTTTTATTATTTGTACCACAGAGAGGGCATCGTGGTTGAAATGGAAACAGGCAAGTGGAGTCCTGTGTGATAGGAGGGTCCCAATCAAGCTGAATGGGAAGTTTTACAGGACTGTGGTTAGACCAGCTATGCTATATGGGTCAGAGTGCTGGGCAGTGAAGAAAAGCCATGTAAATCGCGTGCAAGTGGCAGAGATGCGAATGCTGCGGTACTCGAGTGGCGTGTCGAGAGCAGATAGAATTAGGAATGAGTATGTTAGAGGTAGCCTGGGGTGGTTGACATTGCTGAAAAGATGAGGGAGAATAGGCTGAGGTGGCATGGACACGTCATGAGACGTGGTGAGGAGGAGCTCGTTAGGTGCATCCCAGGACTGCAGGTGGTAGGCACCATCCGGGGCAGGGGGAGACCAAAGCAGACATGGGATCAGGTTGTCCAGAGGGACATGGCAGTGTGCGGGGTGGACAGAGACCTGGTGGGAGACAGAAGGGAGTGGAAGGCTAGAACTCGCAGACCCGACCCCACCTCAGGCGGGATAAGGGTATGATGATGATGATGATGATGATGATGTACCACAGAGAGGGCATATGTAAATCGGCTGATACTTTTAGGAACTGCTTTCCTTAAGTGTCAGTAGCTAACCCACAGAGATGAGTGGCTGACGTCAAATAATGGTTGTATGCCACCCTGTAGCAGTTATTTGATGAAGCAATCAATACTATAATCATTTTTGAGTCTCTACACTTAATATGCTCATCGATCGAAAGAGTGAGAAAGCAATCTATGAGGCGGCAAGGTCGTTCAGGATGCCATGTACTGATATATAAAAAGGCAGAAGTCAGAGTCATAGAGGTGAAGAATGGGTGTTTGAAAGATTTGCTTCAGTTCAGAAGGAAACTGAATTTACATGGTAAATCCTCCAACAACACAACTAATAGTGATTTTTAAGAGAAATAGGCGGACGATAAAAAAGCATAGGAACCGCAGCATTAGTTCTGCACCCGACTGCATCAAATCTCAATTGAACAAAAATCGGCGGGCAAGTGACCTTACCTCAGGGGGGAAAGAGTTACTGAGGATTAGTGCTCGATTACAGTTTTTATAACTCTTAAGGAAGGGATTCCAAATGCGAAAATTGTAGCGCAGAACTCTAAGATGATATAACCAGTGGCGGATGTAGTACTTGAGAGGTCCCAGACGTAATTCATTTTTGAGGCCCCCCCTCACTAGTTCCACACCCTACTATGTGCATTCTACATGCATGTTTTTAACTCGTCACCTTTTACTTGTCAATTTAATTTGGGGAATACTGCTAAATAATTAATTGTTTTTCATTTTGAGATTGAATTTTGATGCCACGTTGATTTATCAGGCCCCAGGTGCGCGCCTGTTCGGAAATCCGCCACTGATGATAACCCCAACCATGGATATGCAAATATAGAAATACTAGTAGGCCCTATACGAAAGTTTAGAGATCAAAATACCAAATGTAACCAATACTTTGTCCCTTCGGGACCTTTGTTTTAGACTTACTTGGACGGAAATCCGGTTCCGAATCGGTTAAATCGTATTTTACAGTATTACTTTACACAAGCCTGATTTTACAGGAGACATAGAATCCTATGTCAGCACTTCATCGAAATTTAATACAGACACAAGATGAATGATTTCATTAAAGTACGATCAATTTCAACATTGAACAGTAGTTTCTTAGAATTTAGAGGGTAAATAAAAATTGAAATTGTGATCCCGCGTAAGAGGGAGATGTCACGATTATTGAATACAACACCAGTGAGAGCATCGATGTAGACCGGTCTTTTGGGAGTAACAGATTGATCAGTACGGACTGATAACTGTTCATGATTGAATTGCACAAAATGAAACACATTTTGTGGACAATAAGGATTTCAACCTTCTTAAAAAGAGATGGGTGACTATTGGTTTAAACTTAACGCCTGGTCTTCAATTTCTAACACATATTGCAAATAGTTTTACAATTATTGTTTTCGGTGACAAGAAGCCTACTAATCAAGGTTCACAGGCTGACATGGATTATTGGAAATCACCGTTACACAACCCCGACACACACACACACACACATTTAGTTTCATAAAGTATCAATTTTTCAGAGATATAAACAATTTAACATTCTGTTCACTTGACCAGTACGTCCATAAATGCTGATCCAGTTCTGGCCAGGCAGCTGGCTTCCTCCGGGTGAGAGGAAAGTTCCAAGTACGCCGTCAGCGAAGTGATAATAAGTATATTGAGGATGTCCCTTACATCCTTCTGTCACAAGCCAGACTGCCCCTGCCACACATGGAGCACCGTAACCCCTTTGGTATTAGCACGTCCGCTTCCAACAGAAAATGGAATAATACGAGGGCTATTTTTATTCAAGGTCCGTTCGGTTGCAAAATGGAACCATAGTGAAAATCCAAAGTGTTTTATTAGGAATATGTAGGTACACATTCCAGCTATTTCTCTCGATAGTCACTTCGCCGACTCAGGCATTTGTCCTAGAGTGGTAGCAACTTTCCTATATCCTTGTCATTAAAGGTAGCCGCCAGTCCTTTCAGCCAACTCTGTACACTGGTCTGCAGCTCGTCTGAGTCAAACTTCTGTCCTCCTAACTACCGTTTCAGCACCCACCATTCAGCCTGGACTTTGCTCCCTCCGACTTCCATCTCTTTGCTAACATGAAACACTGGCTAGGAGAACAGAGTGTACAGAGTTGGCTGAAAGGACTGGCGGCTACCTTCAATGACAAAAGGGTATAGGAAAGTTGCTACCACGCTAGGACAAATGTCTAAGTCGGAGAAGGGACTATCTAGAGAAATACTGTAGCTGGAAATGTGTACCTACAAGTTCCACTGGGGCTTTCATTTTGCAACCGATCGGACCTTGAAAAAAGTAGCCCTCGTATTAGCACTCAATTGGCTGGACCAATAAGAAAAATTCACTCCTTCCCCGTTTACACTACTCATTCCAGCCCAGAAATAGCCAGGAATACAGTCCGTGAGTCGTAAACGGGACAAATGCTCTGAGAGGACAAATCGGCCTTCCATTCAGCCAACACATCAAGAAGCTGGCTTGCAGGCACCAGTGAAAATTTTAAGTATCGGCAGGGGGCCATGTAAAAGAGTCAAAAGCCTGTTATGGCCGCTTGGCTTACTCCTCAACCTACGAAATTAATTTCATCCAGTAATCCAATCCGTGTGTTCCTGATGTCAAAGGGACAAATGGCTATCGTACCATAACAGAAAAATGAGTAGGAATGATGCTGAATGGGTGTCTATGAGTTAGTACATTCCTAGATTGACGTCAGTGGGGATAGACCCTGAAGGACAGGTCACCACAGACGTCAGCTAGGGATGCTAATGATGACGACGAAGTTGCCTACTTCTCAATACAGAAATCATCATCGTCATTTTCAGTTTGTTGGGTAAATTTGCATCTCATTTTAATATGAAAATCGCCAAAGTGGAAGTGAAATAAGACCACGCCTCCGTTCAATGCGGCGATTATCTCGGAAAAGAGAATGTGTGCTCATCATTTTACCCAAAATAGTACATTTTTTAAAAGATGTACGTCTCTGCTTGTCTCCATCGATAAGACATCAACAATCATTCTCCTTTTAGTGCAATAAATTTACTAAGGATAGATAATGAAATTAAAGATGAAGGGGAAAAAAAATCTGATGTAGGACGACCGATAAGAAAAAGTTGGGCATTTTTATATACACGAAAACAAGTGTCAAGACCTTTTGGTAAATTAGTTTAAAAGTACACATAGAGAAAGAAAACGTTGATTAGACCAACCTTAGTTTCCACATTGGAGTTCTTTATAGTAGGTGGAGACTTTTAAAAGATGAAAGGCCTAATTAACCGTGCAGCATAAAGCAGACATGCAAAAAATAAAAAAGTATTTCTGAAGTAGTTGCAAATTATTGAATAATTTCTTCGGGAATATCTACATACTGTATGTATGTAGAATCTGCAGTTCTGCTCTCATAATTTCCATTTATAATGACTACTGACAGGACGAGGTTATTCAGGTATTTCAAATATTTCTCAAATCTTTGTTCTTATTTGTATACTGATTAATGCTGCGTATGATTGATACATGCATTTTTATTTCATATTATTTTTTTTCTTCATCAACAATGCAGAAATATTTTTTTGGAGAAAAAAAAATAGCTTAATCATGTAGCATATTTTTTCTTCCCAATGATATTCTTAATGAACTATGCAAATATATTCCACCTTATTATTTCAGATCAGCCATTCAGTATACTGTCAAAATAAGTTATGTACATGCAGAAATCAATATTTGCTATAAATGTAAATACTCTATTGTAAATAAGCCGGTTTATAAACACGAAAATTAAAAACCATTTCAGAAATTAATTTACCCTTTACTGCTTATTTAAAGACGTACAGACTGAAATTAAACATTGTATACCAGTTTTATAAACAAGGTAGTTACCAGGAGCCCGTGTTTTGAATTTTGGATTATGGTAGTCCTGAAGATTTGCTTGGGATGAGTCTGTTTCAGATTGCATGGATTACTGGATTAATTTTATGGGTTGGGGCGTAAACCAAGCAGCCATAACAGGACGAACCCTTAGGAGGCTGCTCACAAGGCTCACGAGACAGGATCAAGTTTGCACATTATCAGTTCAGTCTAGTGTACTTAGGTATCTGATGTTTTCACTTAACATCTTCACAATCAGTATTTGGTATCAAGCACTATTCTTCTCCACCCTTACTTAGTATAAATTATTTAATTCACATTGGATTACTTTATTTAATATAAATGACAAAATATTAATTTTTCTATAAGCATTGCTGCTCTAAAGCAAATATAAAATCCTTTGAGCACTTTTGTCTATTCTAAATGTCGATATGTATTAGCATATTTTAGGATATACTGTAGGTATTGATGTAATCGTTGTCTAGAAATGGTTGGAATTAAATGCGCAAACATGCTTCTGAAAAGAACAGTGGTTATGAAAAGTTGTTACATGAGTTCATTTTAATACAGGACGGTGGTCTAAAATTGAATGCTTAACGTTGAATTGTTTTATTTTTAAGTAGAGCTACAACTAAACCGCTTCGAAATCGTTAACTTGAAGAGTGTCACTATTTTTGACAGTCTCTGAACAGATTGGAATAGGGTTTAGGCGAGGATTTCATAAGCTATACCAGCTCAACCATCAGTCTGCAACTGTTTAGTGATTTTTAAAAGAATAATGGAGATATTGAAGTTTTTTATATCATCCAATAATTCAGTTTATTTCAGTTTTTTTTATTATGAAGGCCAATTTTGGTTTATTTATTTGGTGTGGTTCCATTCTACTGCTCATCCCAGGAGGATGTGCTCTTACACTTGGAAATGCTGCCGATTTATATTTTTATATCCATCCGACAGAAGGAACACTTTGAAACTCTCGGCCGAAAGAATGTATATATCTCAGCCAGGACCGAATCTACAACTACGAATTCACGTGTCAACAACTACTTGTGATTCACTGAGGGGCGAGTGCTAATCTCAGGGTGGGCAGGCTGGACCAATGCCGGATTTAGATATGGAGAGGCCCTAGGCTATTTCAGTTTTGAGGCCCTTTTCTTAAGTTTTAAATCCCACTAAATGTTGAGGCCCTAAGCTTCAGCCTACTTAGCCTAGTGGTAAATCCGGCACTGGGCTGGACCCTGGACGAGTGAATCCTTACAGAGAGAATCCTCAATTAATATGACGCTGAAATGTTGTGTTGCTTATTAACGTCGAACTATCAGCTTTAAAGACTACCTAACAACGTCAAGGAGTGGAGGAGAATGTCGTCAATCAACTTATTTATTCGTTTAGAAAAATCTCTTCGCTCAGGTGACAACACACGTACCACATGTGGTCACGCTCCACACTATTAAAAGAGTTACGGAAACGGCCTGCGCGCAAAAGTAATTTTGAATATGATTTAGAAATTTCATAGCACGAAGAATTCGAGTGAAAGTCAGTTTTCCAGAAGAGGCTAGCTTTCCCCAAAAATGATCATCAAAGATTGCCAATCTGCAAACCAGTTCGTACAACTTATCCATTTGTGTGCAACAACCACTAAGAAACTGCTTAAAATTCATGTTACGTGTTACATGCGGTGTCTGCAGGCGCTTCTCCAACTAAAGTATTGTTCTCAAAAGCATCGAGTCTTATCTAAACTTAATTTATAAGTTATTTGCTGACTCCAGGCTCAAATTCAGTTCTTTCCTAGAAATTTTATGCAAGTTTACTGCGCCGCGTCGACAGCAAAAACTGAAATCGTAGTGTTAAAAACAAATCCTTAATTAAATATTCAGGCTTTTTGATTTGGAGTAGCTGGACCTTGCTGCTGTGTTTAATAGAATGTGGGCCCTTGAAATGAATTTCAAGAAGCAACTTTAAGGGCAATTTCAGACATCCAGAGCTGTATGCTGCTGGGAAAGAGAATATGGACATCCTTGTACTGAAAATTAGTGAAGCAGGGTGAATGATAAAAAACCCGCCTCGGTGGCGCAGGTGGGAAGTAAAGCCGTGGCTCTGTAATGTGCAATGTTACTCTCTCTGCTATACAACAGGTAAATGAGGTAAAATTCTCAGGTGTAGGAGCTTGTGTCCCGACCACTTAATCGGCAGCGATTGCGTAAAAATAATACCCAAAAGATCACCCATGTGTCCATCCAAAGGGGCAAAGATTGGTACCCGACCATGCCATAGGTGGAAAAGGAATTAGTAGTTGCTAGAGTGGGTTCTAAGAAAGTGACGTAACCTGAGTGCCACGGGTTAGTGAGAGTAACTAGAGAAAGGCTCCTTAATCTACTAAAAAACGCCGATTTTTATGCGACACAGAAGTTTATGCAAAGTTGGAAAAGATTAAAAGAAACAAAGAGAGGAACATTAATAACAATTAAAGGATATTAGTGACTGGTTGATGAATTTGTTCACAATTTTTGAAACTTTTCAAGAATAATGAACGAAAGGTCTTGTGACATGGTAATTTTCAGCATGGAGGGAGCTTGAGCTTTTCTTCACAGACCCGCCACTGAGGTCAAATAACTCAAAATGTGACAGTCATTGTTTAATACGAGTAAAGATAAATTGATTTTAGCTGTGGCCCCTATAACAATGAGAAACTATTTGACAAGACAAAGACTCACAATAATGCAGCGGTCTCCTCTTACGGTCTTACTGACTAGATAAGACGACTAATTGAGGTTATTTGCAACGTGGTTGGCATCTATGACCGTGAGCATTTCATTTTTACGATGAGAAATGTTGCATCGTGTAAAGAAAGTTGATGACAACAACTTCAAATTAAAATACAGGGAAAGGCTTTCAACTGTGTCACTCAATAACTTGTATCCAATTACGAGGAACTATAATATTATTATTCCAAGCAGTAATACCTGCCAGTATTTACATGTTTATTATAAATCTGCAGACATAAGATATTACAGAATTCTTTATTCACTTGAATTTTTTTCTACTGAGAAAACGAAACTTTTTAGCAATTTATTTATAGAAAAATTAGGCCCAAGTTCATGTGCTACTTGTGATGCTTAGAGATCGCCTTCTTTAAGGCAGCTAACGAACAAGTAAAGAAAAATCAGAAATCCCTATAGGGATATCTTCATTTCCGTTTAAAATGTAGATCATTTGGCATCTAGTAAGAAATTAAAAAGCCTCTTAAACATTAAATTAAACTACACTATAAATCAAGCTATAGTGCTCGCCACGAAAGATGACACATGGGAGGTAGAAGGTAGGAAAGTTCGCTACAAAAATTAGGAGGTTTGAAAAAGGTCAAATGGCAGGCTTCATCCAGTAATGGTAAGTACAACATCAATGTTTTCCCTATTTTTTGAAGAGGACTCATCCTTTGCCTCCCACCAATGTGTCAACTTTCGTGGCAAGCACTATAGTACATAACTAATAGCAATATTTAATGTTGGTCACAACAGGCCACAGTGCCAATGAGGAAGAGAAAAATAAGAAGCAGTGGCAGTATCATCATGTCTCCACACTTGGAAATTGAACTCAGTCCACCTAAACACCAGGCGAATACCGAGATATCATCATAAAAATATTCAAAAAAGAAATAATCAATAATAGACAGCAAAAAAATACTCTAATGGCTTCTCAGATGCTTCATTTTTTTTCAGACATTAATGTCTTTCGTCATGAATGTTACTACTTCTGCCTGCACTTGAAATATTCTGTACATTAAATCTTAGCTAACAAATTTCAAACAGATGCCAAATCAAGAGTAAACACATATTTAATTCATCGGATGATCTTGCTTATACTATACTCGAATGATTAAGGTTTATTTAAGGGCAGAAAACATGGAGTACTCGCAAGGGAGCCAAGGCATTCCCTCCTCTAAATTGATAGCAGATGTACTCTAAGGTTTTCCCTCGCTTCAAAGAATCCTGCCGGCATCCGCCAGGGACGAAACTTGTAGAATAATGAACGAAAGAAGAAAGCATTCTACTAATGGTACAACCTTTCTGCTGCCGATATCACAGGGTTAGGGAAATTTAGCCGATCAACACCATTTCACTCAATGTAGACAGCAGTGCCAGATTTACCACTAGGCTAAGTAGGCTGACGCCTAGGTCCTCAACATTTAGCGGGCTTCAAAACTTAAGAAAGAGGCCTCTTAAGAAAGGACTTGAAAAGAGCCTCAAATTTGAACTTACCTAGGGCCTCTCAATATCTAAATCCGGCACTGGAAGACAGGACTCGTTTACATGCAGTGGTGACATTTTGCACACCATATGAGGCGACGAAATTATTTCCCGACCGACGGAAGGAGTACTTGGGCTTTTATGTTTTTGTTTTTTTTTTTGCTCTATGTTTATAATTTAATGGGTTGGAGAGTTAGCCAAGCAGTCATAACAGGACGAACCCTTAGGAGGCTACTCTGAGGAGATGAGGAAGTAGGTAGTGGACATAGGAGAGGAGAAATTTGCAGCACCCAACGTTCTTTACCAACTACCCATGTTGGTACAAACGTGGGCTAGCGCTGCTTAACTCCAGTGATCTCACGAGAACTGGTGTGTCCAACGCAACTTGGCTGCACTTCTCGCTTGCTATTTCAGTCAGGAATAAACCTGTAATGACGAAGTCACTAGAATGCTTTCAGAATAAACGTGCGAGTATAACGGAAGTTTAAATATTTTCGCAAACGAAATAACTGCGGTAGTTCAATATACTTTGATCCAGGGTGAGAATGTTAAATTTTAGTATCTTTGTTGTGAGATAAAGGCATAGACGTCGGGTACATTTTATGAAGAATGGCATGTAAAACAGTTGCTTTATGTGGAGTTTACAATGTCACCTGTAAGAGTACTGTTTATACACAAAAATAAAATGTGCAGAGCAGTGTTACTATTCACCAACCTATACAGGTATCCAACGGCGACGCACTCGTCCGAAAGAAATCATCCACTTCGATCAGGATAGAACCTGCAACGATGAACTTTCGAGTCAAGTATGCAGTCATTGAGCCACCGAGACAGATCAAACCATATAATTAAATAAAAAGAAAAGTATCTAAAAGCAGATACGTACAACGTCACATGCTTTGTCATGATGTGATCGATACTGGGAAGTAAACTGGCTCCTCGAAAAATCAACATTCTCCAATTGCTAATCAACGGCTCTCCGCAGATATTAATCAAAGGTTTACTCTAAATTAGATTAATTACATTAATAATGTTTATTTTTAAATATTAATACTTACCATTCATGCATGTAATCTTAATTATAACAACAAAATACAAGCGTTGAGAGATTCGCTACAAGCGTATCAACACCTGGTGTTAAGTTAGACTATTGAATGATTTACTTAAAAAGTTGAGAAAGCTAAAAATTTTGAGATACCACCTAAAGACAAACGATGACAAGTTTCTGTCAAAAATGTCTGACAGGGAATCTGACAGGAGTCTGACTGTTATTTAAGACTTAGTAATTATACCAATAATTATATTCAAAGAAATTTGAAAATGGGGCAAGTGAGAAGTTTGCTTGCTGGAAAAGTGGGGTTAACACCTTCTAGGCAACAGGATCTATAAATAATCCTGAATCGCCCTTACATGAATGGACACAGAGCAGTTCGTCAACTGTACAACGAAAACACATTTAAGAATCGGTGTTTGCTTTATTGTGCTCTTGTTGAACGTCATATTACACAAGAATAATTCCGCAAATGTTTTTGGCAGAAATCCTGTCGTTTTGACCAAACATTTGCGCAATCCATTAGCTTTTCGCTCTACTTACAAATTATTTGATGATTTTTATGTGCCTGTTCATAAATCTGAGAAGAGATAGGATATCTTATTTACGATATATTATAATAATTTATTTTATAAGGGATAGCGAAACACGTTTTTAGGTGAATTTTCGACAATAATTCTCATGATTGTTAATGGAAATATGACACAATAAATTTTTCCACATTAATTTATTTGCCATAACGTTTGAGATATATTTTATAGGCAGTTAATCTACACCATGTTGACGTCCAAACGAGGAAATAAGAGAACATAAAAAATATTAAACGAGTTAAATCAAAATTAAAAAAATCTGCATAGGATTTACTATGTATCATATAGCATTAGTGTGTGGCCAGTAGAAGAGACATGGAAAATGAAACATTTTCATCATAATATTTCAGAAATTAATTAGATTGAATAATCATGGAAGCATTTTCCACTTTTGTTAACATATCAGATGAAAAACAAACCGCTGTTGGAATAATATTTGCTTAATTGTTTCAGACATTTTATTTGATAATTCAGCGTGTTTATAATGTACTTGGCGAATACATTATAAACAAATGGCGCTTTTTGACATAATGTGATAATTTCAATGCATACAGTTGACAACAATGTGGCAATAGTAGTAGGAGTTACCACTCAACAATATTATATTTTGAAAGATAATTTTAGATATAAGTTATCGCTACAATGTCTACAGTATTTAGGATGTGAGTGGCATTTGATATAGGTTGAGCGCATTGAGTACCCAATTAATTTCGAAAAGGGTTATATCAATTTCCTGATGGTCATTCTCATGACTTACACCGTAATAATTTAACAAAAGCATGCCTGAAATCCACGTTGAAAATCGTATAGATAATAGGATTTAATGCTGAATTCACATAACCTAACCACGTGATAAAACTTTCAAGCCTGGAGTAAAGTGTGCAAATCGGTTGACAGAATGGCACCACAACATACATGACAAAAAATGGCAACCAACACACCACAAAAACTCCCATGACAATGCCTAAAATTCTAGCAGCTCTACTTTCTTTGGACAAAGATATCTTTTGTCTTTCTTCAATAAATTGATGAATGGGAGAATGTTCACTTTGTTTGGAGTCTACTTTGTGTAGATGCTGCACATCGCTCAGCGATTCATCCTCCAGAGTTGGTCCATGCGACGAATCGTCTTGTGGAGTTTCAGCATCCATGGTATCATCGTGATAAACCGAATTAGTATGATTATTAGCCTCTTTCTGCGAGATCATTGACGTCGTTTGCAAGATAGTTTGAAATTTGTTGGAGTTCGTCGTTGGCAGATGAGCTATGGCCACAGCTCCAGCTCTAGCTCTTTCTCGCAGACGTCTCTTGGTAGCCACGAATATTTTTATATACACAGTAGTCATTACTATTAACGGAATGAAAAAGGATCCACAAGAGGAATAGATGATATAACCTCTCTGCGAATTTAATGTACATTTAAAGATGTTGGTGGAATGCAATTCGTTAGGCCAATCATTCCATCCGATTAACGGCGGCAGACAGATGACTCCACTGATGGTCCACACTAAAAAGATCATGACCACCACACGTTTAAGGGTACGTTTTTGCGCATAATTGATCGGATCGTGGATGGCCCAATATCGATCCATGGCGATCGCGCACAAATTTAAAATAGAGGCTGTACAACATAGCACATCACAAGTGAGCCACATTTTGCACAACGGCAGTCCAAACATCCAATTTTTTTCTGATAGTAAATTGACAATGTTGAAGGGCATCACCAAGACAGCCACTGTCAAATCAGCTAAAGCCAATGAAACTAAGAAAAAATTTTGAGCTATCCTTAATGGTTTATATGTAAATACTGATAATATCACTAGCACATTTCCAATAATAGTGGATATGATGATGATAGACAGTAGGACAGATGTGACAATGGTTTCCGCCGTGGACATGGACATGGTATGATTATCTGTTGATTCACGGCGTGAATGAGGAGACGATTGCACATGAGTGATGTTCACGATCAAATCTATTTCCATTGTTAAAAGATGAGAGGCGAGTGCAAATAGAGGAAATTCTTCGTCTTCTTCAAGGAGCACTAAAGCCTTTTAATATTTTTTTCTTAGTTGGTCTGCAAAAAAATAGCTGAAGGGTGGCTTCTCTGGTTAAACTGAGGGCACAATTAAATGGTCGAGTATATTGAGACTGATAATTGAAAAGCAGATATATAAACACACAAAACCATTCGTTTATAATGACGATGCAGTAGTAGCTGTCGGTTTGAGGCGAATAACTTAACACATCACAAATCCAACTGCAAATTTAGACAATATTTTCCATGTGACAGAAAGGTTAAGGTTAAGCGGTTTATACCTCCACTGTAACAGGCCGAGCCCTTAGGAAGTGGAGAGTATGAAGCAAAGGGAACAGAGTCAACATTCTGACTGACAGCCCTAGCCCTGTAATTAGGTCGGCGAAACCAGGAACAGAGAAAGAGTTAGCAGAAACAATTTCAAACCAACTTTTATGGAAGACAATAAAAATATTTCATATTTGGATTTTTTTTTAAACCTAAAATAGTAACATTGATGTGGCTGCCATTCAGAGCATAATATTAATATATGATACAGGTCAAATATATTTTTAAAAGCAGTAATCTATTGAAAAAAAAGGGTGAAAACGATTTCGTATTAGCGTGGAAATCTGAAATTCCCAGTTTTATTTCTCGATTTATTAAAAGCACAATGAGAAAGTTAGCAGACTTCAATATATGTTGTCATGGCAACCGTCCAGGTTGTCAATGGCCAGATCAAAATATACAAGTTGAGATGACGTTTCATCTTAGAAAAATAAAAAAAAAAGTTGTATAGTGATGGGAAAATACGACCAAATGAATATGTAATCATGAATGTGGAGATATGTAATTGAAGATGATGCCAATCTCTGTCATGGACCTAGTTCACTACTTTTCGTTGTCATCATTTTTTATCCCTCTTCATTATTTCAGCTGAATTCTTTTTTCAATTCTTCGATTGTTGATCTCTTATGTTTTACTCCGAATGAATTTGCATCGAGAAATTACTAAGGGGTACTTAAATTTTAATATTGGATTCAAGAGCATTGTAAATCTATTCCAGCACAAGGTCTTCTCTGTCAGAAATTGAAATGTCCAATGCACCAGACCTGAAATTTGAAAGACAAAAAAACAACAGACATCTAAATTTCTATATAACAAAAGTTTCAAATAAGGGAATACATTAAAATCGCATTGCCCTCTAAATTTAACCTCATATTGTCCTCTTCCGTTGAAGCCAGACATATCTGTCTACAAAATGCGACAGTGACATATTTGTCATCCGATAAATTTGTCGCACATGTAAGTTTTCAAGATCAAGAAATGCACAACGTTAAATAACCCGCCGTCAAAACCGCTTGATAAAATTATCGGTCAATAAAAGTTGGTTTCCTATCTATGAGGGTGTCTACCAACTGGGAGAGGAGAGTAAACAGGATAATGAAGAAGATTAGCATACCATTGCACCCTGGGAGGGCGAAGAAGGGGACAGCAAAAATGAAAGGTTAATACAGGAGAAAGTTAAAAATGGGGGTTAGGGCAGTGGCGACAGAACATAGAGGGAAGGGCAGCAAAGAAAACTGATTGTATGAGAACAAACTAAAAATAGTGGAAGAGCTCACTTCTGTTTCGAGCAAGACCCCGGTCACTGGAGACAAAACGGAGGATGGCAAATATTCCAAGCTGAGGGCAGGGCTGTGGATTGTGGGTGGATCAAGTGGAGGATATCAGGCATGTGATGCAGACATTTCCAATACTGGGCCACTGCAGGAGAGGTTGGGGAACATCCACATTAAAAGTGGTCCTGGGAGTGGTGGCTGTTGAGGTGGAGCATCTAAAATGGGTCAAAGCATGAAAAATCCCACTACCAAGATATCCATCACAGCCAATATTCCTGCGAGTTTCAGACGCCTGGCTGAGGTGTTCCCGGTCAGAGCATGTGCAGTGGATCCGCAGACCCGACCCTACCACAGGAGGGACAAGGGTATGATGATGATGATCACAGCTTTACTTCGAGAAGGCACACACACACTCTTGTCTTTTCTCTGTGACCAAGATCGAACTTGCATTCACAGAAACGTCTGCTAAAACGGAAGGAAACATTGGAACATGCTCACCCTACATTTTAAATTCAGATCTTGCATTAAATCGGGATAAATTCGGTTCTGCTGAATATACAAAACGGAAGATAAAATCCCTACTAATACGCAATACACTGCTGCATTTCTATTAATAACTGCTTCAAATTTTTGACAGAAATAAAAAATGTCAAAGCAAATATTTAAATATATGTCTACCATAAATTGATATAAAGAATCCGCTCTCCTCTATCGAAAATATCAAATCTCTAAATGCTTCCCATAATCTCCATTTATAACCTGAATATATAATAATATCAAACATATGCAGATTGAATTTTTAATTAAGAAAACACCCAAATTAAAAAAAAATCTCCTTACCGAAAGAAAATAAGTTAACAATAGCAATAATAAGTTCTGTGTTGAATATTATATAATGTGGGGTAGGTCGGCATCACCCCACGGACAACCCAGCCAATATTCCTGCGGGTTCCAAACGCCTGGCTGGGGGCAACCCCAACCAGAGCATGTTCAGTGGACCCGCAGACCCGACCCTACCACAGCCGGGATAAGGGTATGATTGGATTGGATTAGTTTCATGGGTTGGGGAGTAAGCCAAGCAACCATAACAGAATGAACCCTTAGGAGGCTGCTCGCGGGTGAGGAGGTAGGTGAAGTGGACGAAGGAGAAGGGAAATTTTCAGCACCCAACGTTCTTTACCAACCACCCATGTTGGTATTGATGTGGGCTTGCGCTGCTTAACTTCAGTGATCTCACGGGAACTGGTGTGTCCAACGCAACTTGGCTGCACAATTTGAATATGTTATAGGTCTAATACCATAATTTTCAGCATTATCATCATCACCACTAACCCTATTTTCGCCCATTGGGTCCCCATGTTTGCCCCATTGCAACAAATGGGCGATGTGTTGAACAGTATTTTTACAGAGCCAGCTGCCAACCCAATGTTGCAACCCCTACGATTATATTCTAATTCTAATTCTAATTTTCTAATTCACAACACTGCAAGCAGCCTTATTTGGCCAATATGGCAGTGGAGAGACCAACTCTCATTCTTATATATATTACCAAAAAGCTCCCAAAACCCCAGGCTTAAATTTCTGTGATCCTGCTACAACACTAGTAATGGTAGGGTGGCTTTTTATTAGGCCCTCCACCTTATCCTTTCCAAGGCCATTCCATTGTCGAATGGTCCTTGGTAAGAAAGACCAGTAATATGTGTCTGTCTGTGCCCTAATCTCCTTCAATTTATACAAATGATCCTTTCTCCCTTTGTAATTAGCAGGGGACACACATCCCACCAGAGGTCCATCACACCCCAGCAGCAGCAGTCTGATAAACAGACTTATGCTGTGAGATGTTCGCCGCTGGCTTAGTGTTTCCCAACCTAGTTCCCTGATCATGTCAGACACACTATCCCTGTGAGAAAACCTGTGGAATACAATTCTTGCTGCCCTCCTCTGTATCCTTTCAATCTCCCAAGATAATTCCTGCCTGAAGGGAAACCAAATTGGACTACCATACTCCATAATTGGTCGCACCATTGAAATATATGCTGTTTCCCTCACCTCCCTTGTGCTGTCCCGAAGGACCCTACTAATCAGACGGAGGAATTGACCAGCCCTCCCAACTAATTTATTTATATGATCCTTCCAGGTACCTTGGTTATTTAAAATTATTCCAAGATGCTTATGGGTGCCAACTCTCTCAACCCTAACTCCACCAATATAGTAATCAAAGCTAAGTAGCTCCCTAGATCTAGATATTGTAAGAATCCTACACTTTTTCAGATTCAATGGCAGTTCCCATTTTACACACCAATTGTAAATCTTATTGAGATCCTGTTGTAATTGTGTACAGGATGATAACCCCTCATCTAACACCCGGGCAGTACATGTGTCATCTGCAAATAGTTCAAGGAAGGAACTTATGTCAAATCCTATATCATTCACATAGAGAATGTACAACAAAGGACCCAAAACACTTCCCTGAGGTACCCCTGATGTGGCTGGTTTCCATTCAGATGCACTACCCTTGTACATTACCCTCTGTTGCCTATCAAGCAGATATGACCTTACCCACTGAGTAACCTTACTATGTATCCCTAGACTTGACATTTTTGAAATCAGCTTATCATGGGGCACCATGACAAAAGCCTGTTCAAAGTCTAAGAATACAACATCAACCTGCTTTCTGTTGTCTAAAGCCCTTTGAATATAATCCATCAAGCAAGCCATTTGGGTGTCACATGACCTCCCTTTCCTAAATCCATGCTGATTGTTGCTAAGGATGCCATTCTTTTCCAGATATCCCATAATAGAGGAGAATATGATGTGTTCTAAAACCTTGGATACAGCACTCGTTAATGAAACTGGTCTATAGCACTTAGGGTCTGCTGTGTCTCCTGACTTGAAAATTGGCACCACATTAGCCAGTTTCCATGATGATGGAACAATACCCATGTCTAATGACTTTCTAAATATTTCCACCAGGTAATAGCTAAGTATCCCTGAAAGTCGCTGCATAATATATGGAGAAATGCCATCAGGACCTGCAGCCTTATGAACCACTGATTTGTGTAGTAGTTGCTCAATTCCCACCCTAGTTATAGTAACCTCATCCATTCTCCCTGGAGAGTCACTATCAAGTACCAGCTGGAAGTTCCTCCTACTGGTTGCAAAGCTCTTTGCAAATGCATCGTTGAAAACATTTGCAATCATAAGACTATCCTTAACTACATTTCCTGAACTATCTTTAACCACTGTATCCCTATAACCCTCTTTCCTACACTTCTTCAGATACCCCCAGAAAGCTTTTGGATTTTTTTTAAGCCTGTCTCCCAATATGTTTTCATGAAAATTCTTGTAAGCCTTCTTCATATACACTTTAACCATTTTCCGGGCCTTCTTATAAACGAACTCAGTATTGGCATCCCTCCCTCTCCTAAGTGCATTCCTAGCCTTTCGCTGATTCCGCAAAGCTACCTTCACCTCTTTTGTATACCATTCAGGAAAAGTATTATCCCTTATAATCTTAGTGGGGACAGCTAGCTGCTTGCCCTTCTCTAAGAGGGCTAGGAATCGTTGCCAAGATTCCTCAACACCACAGGTATTAACAATGGTATAAAAATCATTTAACTCATATTCTAGATATGATTTAAAATATTCCCAATTTGCCTTATTGTATTGGTATGCCACCCTGTCTGGTGCCACCTTTCTAGGTAGCCTTTTAGCTATCTCCACCCTTACCCCTGCATGGTCACTAATTCCTTCAATGCACTCTACAGTGTTGATAGAGCTGGGTACATTTGTAAATACTAAATCTAAAATTCCTCCTTTATCATGTGTAGGCATTGTCACAATCTGTTCCAATCCATTATAGTACAACTGTTCCAAAAATAGGTTCAGAGCACCTGATAACCTGGAATTTGAATTAGGCTGCACACAGCCCCAATCCAACCCTGGTAAATTGAAGTCCCCTCCAAGAATTACTAGTGGTACCTTCTTCTTTTGATATATATGCTCCAATGATTGTGACAGTCTTGTAAGTGGGAGTGGATCATCACCTGGTGGACGATAGAAGCCAACTACATAAATTCCCCCACCATGAGAGCTTGCAACATGACAACATACCATTTCACAATCTTCCTCATATTGCAGTTCCCTAGAACTCTCCAGGGATTTATCTATTGCTATAAAGACTCCACCCCCTTTGCCTGTTTCCCTATCCTTTCTATAAACTACAAACTTATCTGAGAAGATCTCTGCTGATTTAATGTCTCCCCTCAACCAGGATTCAGTGCCAATTATGATATCAGCATCTGATGTGGCAGCAAGAGTATTGAAGTCAACCACTTTATTGACTATGCTTCTGCAATTCACAACAAGCAAAGTCAATGGATCATTTACTGCTAAAGACTTAGCTATCCCTCCCCTATTAATACCCTTCCTATTGATATTTTGACTCAACCTGGCATAAGATGACTTGGTACCTTTCCTAAAAAATCGACAATAAACTCATTCATTTTTGTACCAATCCTTGAGACAGCCCTTGCATTAAAATGAAACCTATCAACAGCAAACCAATGTTGGAGATCTGAGAGACATGCTCTGTAATCAAGTAGTTTTGCCCCAATAGCCTGACCTTCAGAAAACATCCTATTATTGATCCATCTGGCCTTTGCTGCAGTTAACCTGCCTTTATCCTGTCGTTCCACAACAGGACACAGCATAACTCTTGCCTTGGGCCTAAATCTTTTTACCTCTTTAGCTATATCCATAATTCCCTTCA
>JAAFCE010005724.1:12746901-12800728 GCA_013389805.1 Trigoniulus corallinus | reverse complement strand
TTCATAATACCTTCAATCCTACCCTTTATGTCTTCCAAACTTGCATCAGGAAGGGAAGCAACACTAACACATCCTCTCTGTAGCCCTTCTGGTAGAGCCCAGCTATCAACACCCCTTAAGTTTGTGTCTCCAAGTACAAGAATGGATTTGCCAGGGAATGGGTTTTGGACACATGTGGCGCCCTCTTCACTAACCTCTGCCAATCCTCCACAGGTAGAAACCTGGGGTATTGAGGCAGGCAAGTGGCTATCCTCTGCATCTGATTCCCTAACCCCCTTCCCTTGCAATGTGGGTGTCATTTGTTGACTATCCAGTATCTGAAATCCCTCTGCCACCTTGAGACTCTTTGACTCTTTGCTGAGGGAAGCCTTACCAATCTTCATGCCCCCTTTATTACCTGATGGCGTCACCAATATTCTAGGTGAACTAGATGGTGACGCCATTGGCATCCCAACCTTAGCCTTTGCTAAACCAGCTGCTGAAGAGCTGGAACCCAGGATGGTAGCCTGTAACTTGCTGATCTCCATCTGGATCTTAGAAAGCTCCAATCTTAGGAGCTTGCATCCACCACACTCTGCAACTTTCTTTGGAGGCATAGTAATATGATCTCTCAAAGTACTGCAAAATTACCCTATAATACTATGAATATCAAAAAGTGGTCCCAAAAACAACTTAAACAGCACAGTCCCTTATTAAATGCACCCTTAAAATGCCTTAAGTAAAGTCACCAATTGATAACTTCCTGTCAATAACAGAAACTTAAAAAATCAACTTACACATACAGAAGTATAACTAAATGAGGAAATTCCTAAAGATTGTACCACACCTAAAAATTTAGCCAACCCAAATTCCTTTAAAATGAGTCACAAAAGAAAAACACCACGTGGCGCCCTGTGTATTTATACCATATACAATCGTCAGGAATTTCTTAATATTAGTTAAAAGCCAAGTGATAACACTTATGTCAAAATTAGAGAATATATATTGAATAAATTTATAAAAAAAACCCTACAAAAAACAACCAATTTAAACCAAAGATTCAGCTTACCAACCTGGAGCCCAATTACACACATCCACACTCCTTTATGTACGGAAGCCTGCCTGAATATCTTCGGCGCATTTTGATTCTTTGGAGTACTTTTCCGCCACCTAGGCCAGCAGGCGAGCTCTGTATCTGGCAATTTTTGCCGAACTACACTCATATATTATTTCATGCAGTAGGGGATCTTTTATATGCAGTGGTGACAGCACACACACCCACGGAATGCGCACCAGGGCTTCTCACTCACCCGAAGGAAGCCGCCTATATTGCTAACATCATTAACTACGTTTTTTGTGGTGGTAACAAAAAACTCCATGATTTTCATTGACTGCCTTTTTTGCTCTGATTCGAAGGGATTCAATGTGCAAAAGAGTTAATACAGCACTAAGAATTGAAAGAGAAGGGCATCTAAGAAGGAGGTGAGTGAATAATAGCGTTTAATTACATTTCTAGAAAATAAAGTTAAGGATGACATTACAGTTTTAATAATGGCTAAATTCTAAGGAGAAAAAAAAATCATTTAAAAATTAAAAGCAGGGGTCTAAGTATACTCCATGAGATGATTAGGTTTTAATAAATAATGAGCCTACCCATTGTTGGCAGCATCGCACATATAATAATAAATGTCACATGAGCAGCAGGAAGTACGCATGCGTATTGAAAACATCTTGCCTTTTGGGTCATTCAAATCGATGAACGAAAAATCATATTCTGTTGAGCGAGAGAAAATTATATATATATATCTAAAAATGTTTGAATGTCACACGTAGAACCTTAAAAGCTTATTTGTCGAAATTTCTCCACTCTGCTACATTCAATAGCCCGATGACAAATGTCATCAATCGGTTTAAAAATGAAGACCCATCACCACCTAAAGAGAATCTGTAATTGCAAGGGTTCCACCAGCAGCAGCACCTCTCTCTCTCTCTCTCTCTCTGTCTTAAAGAGGTTGAAAATAAACATCTTCAAATCTAAAATGCTAAAAGCTTGTTGCTGGCGTCATTTATTAAACGACTTCAAAGAGCGTCATGATTTTTTATTTGATGGAGCCTAAAGATTATAATTAAATTCATCAAAATTCAACCATGCCTGCGTTGAGACACTAGCAAAAATATTGATAATTCATTTTTTTCTGTTATTTGCACAAGTACCTCTAAATTTCCTTTCCATGAAATCTCCTGTACGATGTGGTCACTGCAGTAAAACGTTACAATACAATTTCAAACAGCACCACTGTGGGAGAAGTGGATTAGTAAATAACATCACCTAGAAAAATAGCACAAAAAAATTGAACATTAATCATTATAGTGCACTGCCTTATTTTCAGAAAGTTATGTGGCGTTGTAGTAATTATGACAAGGATACAAAATATGTCGAGAAGAAAAAAAACTAATTCGAGTCTAGAAATGTTGAAAAGTGGCTCTATTATAACTGTGATTTCAAAAGGACACAGTAACATTAAAGGTGAGGAAATAAATTGCTGTCACGTTGGCAGTCATATACCGTGAAACGAACTTTGACATGTGAATTGCTTTGGGAGTACAATCATTCAATTTACCACAAGGAATATTACAGATGGTACACTTGATGCAAGGCATGGCAACAAAATAACAACGCCAATACCAAATGATCAGTTGTTTTGAATGTTATCTAGAAAATTCCAGTCACAGTGGTGGCTATTTATTCAATAATATCAGCACCTTGGATATAGTGAACGTCTACACAAAGAAGTTGTAAATAATCAGAAAACGTTTGCAAACTATTGTGAAAGTTGCAAATAAAAAGTCAAACGTCAAATCTAAACACATCCATTCAACTATTTGCTAATCTTCTTTGGTCAATGGGGACGTTGGAGGTTAACAAGGGCCCTATGAAATCACAAAGGCACGGAAAAATAGCAACGATTCACTAGACAACCGTTGTGTGTTTCTAAATAGGTAGAAGTGGTGCCAGATGAAAACTTATAAAACGAATAAAGCCAAATGGTGCAGAGAGACTGGACTAATGCAACAGCGGTTCCTGGTGAGATATGGACCCCGAGATGGTTTGGCTTGTCTCCGACGAGAGAACGATGGGTGGCTGCTCGGGAAAACTGGGTACTGCTAATACCCACAAATCGTCACATTAGTGTAGTGTCTGTGCAGTCTCTGCATAAGAGCTAAGCTGTGGACGGGGCTCTAATGACCTTGTAGTTGAAGGGCCCTAAAACACCAACAAACAAACAAGAGAACGAGACAGAGAAAGAGAGATCGAAATAGAAAGAGAGAGAGGAGGGTCCCAGGACGTTGGAAGCAAAACCGTTGCAGCTCCTTCCCTCTCGCCCTTTCTCTCTTTCTTCTTCTCGGTCTCTCTCGTCTTCTCTTTCGAACTTTCTTTTTCCTCTCAGTCTCTCTCGTCATATCTCTTTCTTTTATCCCAGTCTGTTTTCGTCCTTTCTCTCTCCATGGCCTATTGGAAAAAATTCTCCCTCAAGAGAAATGGCAATATTGATCCCTACATTTTTTAGTCACACACTCATTTAATAGCAAACAATGCGAGAAATTTTGGCTTTACATTTCTGTTTCTTTAAAAGAAGTCGGTCTAATCTCGGGCTGAGGAGTATATTTCCTGTATTGTTGCTTGAAAGGGTTTTCATGTACATGCTTTTCCTGCAATGCACAAGTGCATTGTGTGATTGCCGTCCAACATCATAAAGGGATGCTAAGTACGTGTTAACAAATGAACTTCATGCTCAAGTAGTTTAAGCCAACTTTAAGCGAAAATCAACATTTTTAGTGCACCCACAAATAGACCAAAATAATGATGATTCTTGCTGGCATTTAAAGACTCAAGGAAGCTTTACTTAAGGTGCGGCCAAGTTGCGTTGGACACACCAGTTCCCGTTAGATCACTGAAGTTAAGCAACGCACACCCACGTCAATACCAACTTGGGTGGTTGGTAAAGAACGTTGGGTGCTGCAAATTAACCCTCTTCCTCGTCCTTTCACCTACCTCCTCATCTCCCGTGGGCTGCCTCCTAAGGGGTTGACCTGTTATGGCTGCCTGGCTTACACCCTAACCCACAAACTAATTTCTATTAAAGCTACACATATGCCGTCTTTTTTTAACGAATTTCAGCCACATTTCTCCCTCTTTCTCCATATCTGGATATTCAAGGCAACCAAAGAACTTTAACTGTAACATATGCATATTCAAGAAAATCAGACGAAACTAACAGCAATGAAATACTTCGAAAAGCTTAGACGGGTTCAGTCAACCATCAAACATTAACTGTATTCAGAAATAATAATCAATATCCCATCTCTTAATGAACCTACTGTTTTATTCTTTCTAGAAAAATGACAGCTAACCTCTATGTCAAACTGCCCAATTTAATTCTGACAGCATCAATGAGCTAATCTTTAAATATGTAGCGCTTCATCATATTTCTTTGATTTTGAAATTAGAATAGAAGAACAATAATAAATGCTACTCAAGATGTCATCAGTCCCTTAATAATTCGCCTTTACGATCATAAAATGGAATAAATAATTACAGTTTATTTCCTACTGATCTCTAATCCCACCTAATGGTGGCAGTTCTCTGAACTGCCAATTCTGAATTGGACACACCATGCGGAATAAACTTAGTGCAAGAAACACTGAATCTCCGAATGAACCATTGGAGATAAAAGATCAGAGACAGATGACGTCAGGATGGCCACGTTTAACACAGATATAAACTTGCAGACTCTATACGGGGCCAAGGCTTTCCTTCTCATCCGACGGACGACGTAATGCACCCCCCTCCGATCTCTATCCTCATTCTCTCTCGCCGGCCTTGGCAGGATCGAAAGTGAATCCATTGACGCAGTAGTGCAGTATTCCACCTCCAGCACCCACCGAGGCACGTTAATGAATGAGCACATCGGAAATTTTCATTCTTTAATGTGAAAATAAACACATCTTGCTATCAGTAGTAGACAGGGCCGGCCTTCTCTATAAAGGGGCCCGGGTGCAAAAATTCTTTTGGGGCCCCAAAATATTTTTTCAAAAGTAAAAATAAAAGGATTCAGAGTAAATGGACTCCTCTTAGATGCCCTCCTATCGCATTCCGAGATCCTTCCTAATTTTGGAAGGTATTACATTTTTGGATGATGCCATGTGTCCTAATATGTCGCCATTGCATTTATGAGTTGGTCTGAAAGCTTATGTGTACGTCCACACCTTGAAACATTTTCAGTTGGACCTGTGTCATTATATTTTTTTTAATAGGCTTCTGATTATTAAAGGTATTTTGGTTTTAACAACCCAAAAATAATAGCATTATTAAATTAATGACTCTTAACCTCTAATTCTGTTGTTGTTTGTTGTTGGAGTTTAAGGTCCCGTCAACTACAAGGTCATTAGAGACCCGTCCACTACATAGTTCTAATGCATAGACTGCACAGACAGTACATTAATGCGACGATTATTGGGTATTAGCCGTACCCAGCTTTCCCGAGCGACCACTCATGTCAGTACTAACTGGGCTTGCGTTGCTTAACTCCAGTGATCAGACGAGAACTGGTGTGCCCAACGCAACTCGCCGCTCCCCTCTAATTCTGGGTTGTCCAACCTGTGGCCCATTGAGGCTTGTAATGTGGCCCATGGTACATCATTTCTAACTATGCATTATAGCCTACCTGCTATGTAACACCTAACGTTATCTTCACCCATTTTGGTTATGACAACCTGTGGCTGGCAATCAGTTCATGAAGCAGCCGAGTGACCCACAACACCAGAAAGGTTGTACAACCCTGGTGTAGCTCAATGGCAGGGTTGTTACGTTACGTTTAGGTTATGTTGCACTGGCAGGGTCGAATGAGGGACGTTGCCCCTACAATGACGTATTAAACTTTTAATATTAGCAATGATCTGGCCCTGATGGGTACTGATGATGGGGTCCCCCTCAATCGTGGGGCCTGGGTGCAATGCACCCTCTGCACGCCCCGGATGGCCGGCCCTGATAGTAGAGTTCACTCTTTTATTAATGATCAACCAGTGGGTGTGGAGGATGAAGACAGTGAGAAATAGGCGCTCGCAGATCCGATTCTGCCACAGGAGTAATAAGAAGATGATGATAACGTCATGTCAAGACACAGTATAAATATTGCTAGATTCGCCTACATTTTCAAAGTCTAACAATGATGTGTAAGCCTTTTTTTTTGCAACAAAGTGAATCTTAAGCCTTCTAAAAAAAGGATAGCTATATGACATCGCATTTTATATATTTTTGTACGAATGAACAGAATGACACTCGACAAGATTTTACCGTAGTTTTGATTGGTATATAATAGATGTCACCATTCGTAGTCGTAACCTGATATTTTCGCTACGATAAACAGCCCATTTTGTCTCAAAGGAGCAACAAGACGTCGTATTTAAGGTCCCTAAAGTATACAAACAATAAAAGGCAAAAGTTTTCATTTCGATGCAATGTTTCGATCTTGTGGTAACTAGACGAATTGATGATCAATTTGTGCTAGCAAGAAATCTCTTGAGATGTTATTTATGTTAGTGCAAGCTTCGCACACCTTAATTCGTTATTGTTCCTACCAAAATATGCGTCTATCTTAGAAGGGTTGAAGAGGTCATACTAAAGTGGCCAGTCTCAACGTAATGGGTTCAAATTTACATGGATTACAGAAAACGAAACAAGGATAGGCGGAGGCGTCGACAAAAATGCTCGTTCTTCCATTCATTCATCATTACTTCCTGATTAAACACAAATCGTAAACACGCCTTACACGAGGCGAACAGGGAGATACTCCCCTCGCCCAATAGGTGCAAACTGGTATATTTCTGAGATCAAGAGGCAAGTGCAACATTAGTTGAGTTACTGAAACTGGCGAAAAAATATGTCGGCAGAAATTTAACTTCTCACATCAAATAACGAAAGAGATGTTGGCAGTTGATTATTGGTTTATTTAACATCAGCTTGAAAGGTCTACGTTTTCTGGTTATTTACCAAAGCCTGAAGGAGAGGTGGCGAACGTCTTCAATCGGAATTTTGTCAATTTACACATGCCATTTCCTTAAGGAAAGGCCTCAGAGAATTTCTTCTTGCCCAAAAGAGCAAATAATGGTCAATATCGAGCATGGAATTATTTACTTATTTGAAACACTTTCAGCTGGATCTCCACCGAGCACACAAACGTCTGCAAATGCTAAGAACATCGGCGCACCCGATGTATTTTGGATGGAGACGTCAAGCGAGCATAAACGAAATGCGTTTGATATGGTTTGTCAATGTATGGGGGAAGTATCAAAGATTTCGTGTATCTGGGGTCTGGAGCAGGAGTCATTAGTTAGTATCCCAGCTGACATTTGTCAGGTGAAGGCTCACAATATTTAGAAATGTTTACGAATTTTTGGAAAGATTTGAAGCAAATGTTTACGAATGTTTGGAAAGCTTTGAAGGAAATGTTTACTTTATTCTGCAGAATACCCGGCTTTAAAAGAACTGAAAAATTGCAATCTGTAACATGCTGATGCAGATTTGAGCGATGCCAAATTTCAAACAGTGTACCTAAAATACATGTATCAATTAGTCTGGTTATTTAACGTCGGCATATCAGTTCAAAAGGCTGATTCTTGTGCCTGGGGAGAGTTTCTACACTGATAATTCTTATTGCATATTTTCATTCGGTTCACAAACGAACTACACTACTCGGAGGAATCCAAGGCACGCCTCTCCTAAAAGAGACAATTCAACTTCAACCTGCAGGTAATGAATTTCAGGATGAAACCCGTTCCACGTGAGCTACCATTGTTACCACAACATCGAGTGAAAATTGCAGTCCGAATTCAAATGAATAACTTTTTCAAGACGATTTCAAACGCACTCGATCCATTTACTGTAGTTATTGAATGTCAATAGCAGTAATGGTTTAAGGGAGAGAACGATGCAATAAATTAAATGTTAGCTTTAGTTGTGCCTCTTTCGTTCTTGAGGCAAGAAAAAAAATCTTAATTATTTAAAGAAATTTTATATTAAAAAGAATATGATATTAACCATAAGTGAAAGAGTAATGAAGTTAATATGTTCTCAACGCAGGTTTTTTTAAGAGTTAAATATATGTTAGCTCGGATAAAAAAGGCTTCACTATAATGAGCAAAATTAAACCATTGTTTGAAATGAAAAAAGGACAATATACTCTGAAGCAATATACACGAGTATCTGGTAACTTTCTGTCATTTGATGTCAGAAAGTTGAATATTGCAATAACATATCCAGCATTCTTTTCTTTTCGAATAATTCATCAACATGGATTATTATTCAATGTGCATAAAACCAATTACAACTTACAACAGAATCATTTACAATTCAATGTTGCTCATCAAACACAACTCTTTTGAAAATATAATATCTCATACCAGAAATGAAAAATCGATTTTCTTAATATTTTTTTCTCCGTTCAGTACTTGAAGGATAAAAGTTAATTTCTAATATTGTGAACTACTGAAATTGAAAGTGAAAGCAAATGCTTTTCTAATTTAATAAATTGCACGTCAGGGAGCCTCTGAACTGTTAATGTAATGTAAGACGTGACGCAGGAGAGACGACAGCACTGTGCTCATGACGTCACAAATGGCTCCGTTTTGCAGCTTTGAAAGCTCAATTTACTTTATTTTTCAGCGAAATGAAGAGTATTTTTTCGTAAAATTGAAAATTCATGGTTTTATGAAGTTGTTCCAAATGAAAGTGCCACCACCGGATATACACGCAGTTACAACAACGACATGGATTATTTACAGAAATGGGCTTCAATAGTATCTTCATTATTGTAAATCTCAAGTAACATACTAAAATTCGAGCAATAAAACTTTTTTGAGAGTGAAAGAGTGATGTTGGATTAGATTAAACTCGAATTTTTCACGGCCATATTGAATTCGACATTCAGTTCTCATGCCACTCTGTCGAAAATCACCAATCTTAATGACCGAGCGTATATCAAAAAGAATTCGGAAAGTGCTATCAAAGGGCAGAAAAAGTACTTTCCATAAAATGGACCATTTTAAAACATACCGGAAATGAAGGAAACTCCCTTGCAGATTAACTTTTCCTGAAATTCAATTCGAATATTCTGCATTACAAGAATGAACTGTCAATAAACTATGACACCTAGAATTGTGTTGAGAAACTACTCAAAATATCTTGCAAAATTTCCAAAAACTGCAACGTGGTTCCTGTTTCAATGTTCCGAATCATCATCCTCATCAACGTTAGCCCTTTTCTCACCTATTGATCGTCATCAACATCTTCCCCACATCGGAAACATAGGGGCGATCTATTGAACAGCATTTTTATTCAGCTGGCTGCGGACCTAATGTGGCAACCCCTTAATTATTCCACCGACATCAGAATGTACTCCATTCAGAAAGGGCATTTTACGAGCAGTAGTGACGTCGTACACACCTTTATTCCCCACCTGACGAGGCCTCTCTCTCTCGCCCGAGAGCAGAATCGAACCTCTGGAACGGAAGCATGAGTCATTTCTGATCTGAGTTTATTCTTGAAAGTCAATACAATACTCAACATCATCTTAATGGAAGTCTACGTTCTCGCCTGATCACTGAAGTTCAGCAACACAACCCATGTTAGTACTAGCATAGGTGACCGCTTAGGAACACTGGGTACTGCTAATATCCAAAAATCGTGGTAACAGCGTGGTGCTTTTGTAGACTGAGTTACTGCGCAGTGAACGGGGTGCTAATAACCATTGTAGTTGAAGGACCCTAAAACACAAACGCAACAAAACAAACAACGGAAGTTGTTTAGATTTCCAATAAACTTAGAGAGAAAGAGATTCGAGGCACATCAGCACGGGATGCAGTATCAAGAGTTCAATTTCATATTGTTTTAAATGGGCTAAAGTCGCAATGGCCAAAGGATGAAGAAAAACGAATGAAAATTGAACCATATATTCAGTATTTACTGTATATTAGGTTACGTTTTTGTTCAGACATCTTTAATTATTTTTCAAAAAATGTTCTGTCGTGATGAAAGAAATGCGATATTGAAGAAAATGCACAACAATCTACCAATTCACGTTTCTTCTTTCTCATTATGCAAAGTGGAATTTGTTCATTATTTAAAGTACCGAAACCATTTAACCATTTCTTCCTAGCCAAAATTTGTATACCCCACAATCAGAGGCATCTGCCTTTCGCTTATTTTAAAAGGGCTGCCAAATTAATAGGCATTTTAGGCAATGTCTAGGGCCTACGATACATGATAAACAAAATATTTCCAGAATTTTTATAACAACATTGAAAGTTTGTAAAACATACACATCAACAATGAGGTGATGAAAACTAGTGAAAAACTAAAGGTACCAATTTTATAAGGCTCATTTCACTGAACAACTCTTTTAGCGCCTATGGCAGGGTCGGCTATCTGTCTTGTCCCTCTGAATGGGCACAAGGGTGATATATTGGACAGTGTTTATCCACAGTCGGTTGCCGACCAAAGCTGCAACCGTTTGTTTACTGTTCGTTGAGGAGTTCCAACGATGCCAGGGGGGGGGGCGAGCTCCTATACCTGGAAATTTTGACTCATCTACCCGTTGCATTAGTAGAAAGGGTTCTTTGACGCGCAAATGCCATCGTACACCACACGGAAGCTCGGTGTTACTTCTCATCCGAAAGAAGGCGCACTCGGGGCCTCTTTCTCGCCCGAAACAAGTCAACCCACTTCGTTCCAGTATCGAACCTAGAACTACTGAAGCAGTCATCGAGCGAGCTACCCACTGCGCCTCCGAGACGCGGGTTTTTCAGGGAACACACTTTATTATTTTATTATTCATGAAATAATTTAGTGTCAAGTTACAGAATAGGTATTCTCATAAAATGCACTTATACCAAATACCACATGTGATAATACTCTGTAAGGAAGCTCGTAAAAACAGTCGTAAATCACAAAAACTCCAATACCGCAGTTTAGAAAAAAACATTCAAAATATCCGACGAAGAATGAGACAAAAAAACCTTTTGTTAAATAAGTTGAATAGACAATAAAATTGTTATAAATTCTAAAGAAAGATGGGGCATAAATGTATAGAGTAAATTTATTAAAGAAAAGGTTCTGAAATTGCATATCATACTGTACATTTATTTCGCCAGACCTTAGAACCATTTTCATCATCACTAGCCCTTTCCGTTTCTATAAGAAGGTGGAGTGCGCATTTTTGTCCCTTAGGGGCGCATGAAAGATGGTACTTTAAGCAGCCGGCTGCCAGTCTCTGCTGCAACAGATATGCTTACTTATAATCGGTTCATTTTGATCCGTTGGGGGACTGACACCAAGGGGCGAGCTCCAAACCTGGAAATTTTACTGGTTTACCCGTTGCATGTAGAAAGGGTTGTTGTCCGTGCAGGGATGACATCACACGTACACCACCTCTGGATGCACGCAATGTCGGTTCAGGATAGAATCTGGAACCATTGACGTGGTAGCATAGGCCTACTACTGAGGCGGATTTTCGCTTAACGTCATAATCAGATGATAATCATATTAGAAGAGTGATTTTCAGAAATCGATTTTCAGGGTAGAATCCTTGTACCAAATCTCATTAGCTATGTAAGATCACATTTGGAATAAAATGACCACTGACAGACAGCCAGTGTGAAGTATTTTATTTGCTAACTCGTTGGATTTCAATAAGAATTTTGTGTAGGTTACTTTCATTACTGAAGAACCTGATGGCGTTGCCATAACGCAAAAATGACAAGCATCCTATTAATAGTAGTGGACTTTTAATGACGGCCACTACAAAATCATCGTTTAAATATCAATTCCGCTCTTTGAAGTTTCTCCTAATTAAAAATGGGGAGAACAATAGTTACTACCTCTAAATGAAGGCTAGAAAGATTTCGACTTTGGTATTAGTGGTCATTTGTGAAAGGATTTTCCTTGTCAGCGACCATTTGAGTCCTTTTTGTAAAAAAATAATACATGGATACCATACTTAAAATACCTATCATAATAAAACGCCTAGCTACCTAACGACAATTAAATGCATTTTCATTCATCAGTTGCAACGATTATATGCCAAAAATAGGAGGATCAAAAGACTTTAAATTTAATTCTAAAATAAAAATAACTCATACGCTAATGCTTTCTTGTTAAATTACACTTCTCAGAATAAGACCAGACAATGTTTTCATTTAATGTGGTTAAGACTGATGCCGTTCAGCTAACAATTTCTTCAAATCATATTAAACCACGCAGAAATGCTAATCTGAAAATCAATTACATTTATGCTTCATATATCTGCTTCGGTAGCTCAGTGGTTGCTTGGATCTTAAATTCATGCCTGCGAGATCGATCCTGTCTGAGACGGAAGGCTTTTTTCGAGCCTTTTTCGGTATGCTTTTCACACCAGATGGAAATTAAAACCTTTATACCGTAAAATCTCACGTAAAGACCGCATCTCAATTATAGTCCGCATTAGCGATGGGTATGTTTCATATACAGGGTGGTATTTATGTTAATTTCTTGATTTGCATGTTGAACATTCAAATGTCCTTGTGAAGTGCATAGGGAGGTAACTAATAAATTCAACACGTGATAGGTGGTGATCCGTTCATCGGATTTTGGAAATTTTTTTGTTTTGTTCGGAATTCCATGCTGAACAAGTCTCCAATTGGAATTTTTCGTGTATCTGTTACGGCCTTGAAGATAAAATTTGGATGGGTCCTAATTTGCATATTTGGGATGAAGACGAATGCACCATGGGATAGGTCACCCACAACTTCCTATTCATTGGATTCATCACAATTGACATATCTTCCTTGGTTACAAAAATGAAAGGGGGACGCCATATCATCACCACCCTGTATAGTCCACACTTTAAAATTCCTACTGTAGCCAGTGGCGCAACTTGTAGGGGCAATTTGAACATGAAATGTCAGATTCCTCTGACGATAAAATTGAAATGTGAAAGATTTTATATTGTATTATCATATAAATAAGAACGCACTTTGTAAAGTCGTGTTGTTCAGTGTAATAAAATGTTCAGAAAATGAGGGGCAGTTTTCATCGAGAACCCTTGGTTTCATTTACAGTCCGCACTCATATATAGTCTGTCCTCGCATATAGTCCGCACTAAATGACCCTATGTTTCGCGTAAAAACCGCCGGCACTACGTGAGATTTTATGGTATCCGCCTTAAAACCCTCTTCTTCTGTGGTTCGCTGACTGCAAGCATGAACACGATCTCAGGTTCAATCCTGGTCGAGCGGCTGTATAACGTTGGACACAAGTTCTCGTCTGATCAATGAAGTAGTCATTCAACGCATCCCTAGCTAGTACTGGCATAGGTGATCGCTTGGGAACACTGGGAACTGCTAACACCCAAATCATCGTAGCAGCGTAGTGTTTGTGCAGACTCTTTGTAGTTGAAGGGCCCTAAAACATCAACAAAACAAACAAAGCAACCTTGATTGAGAAGTATGGCTTATTTCTAACTCTAATTCACTACACTGCAAGCAGCCTTATTTTGCCAATATGCAGTGGAGAGACCAATTCTCATTCCTACATACGGTACCATAAAACTCCCAAAACCCTAGGCTATAATTCTCGTGGTCCCTCTACGATACTAGCAATGGTGGGGTTTCTTTTGAGTAAGCCCTCCATTTCTCAAATGGTTCCTCCATCCCGAAATTCCGAAAACAACCCTTACTACATAAATACTGAAAGGCTATTCTGATGCAAATCTGGAGAACCGTGAAAGTCAAAGTTATGCGAAAGCTTTGAAGTGACTTTTAACGTCTCAGTTAACAAAAAAACGATGTTGCAAACGAGTTCCTAAACGTAAACACATTTTAATCTGACAGTTCAGAACATGAATTATAAGCCAATAATTTATTATCTGACATCACTTGAGAACAGTCACATGGTTTTACTCTTGTTAAAACACTGAAGTAGTGAATTTTAAAATGAGCTTATGGATTCCTGGTAGCTCCTGAGAATTTTTAAGAGTTTGAAGTCGAAACGGTTGTCATAATCATATGACAGTAGATCTGCAACCAGATATGTAATAACAATCTCCAACTACCATTTTAGTAGTGACATACAAAGTGCTGAGAGACAGCACCCCTCTCCAAAGGCAGAACATTGAGTATATCGATTTTAGCGCTAATGAATTGCTTAAGATTTTAACCAAAGTAAACAAGTACGGAGTAATTCTGCAGAAATATTAAGAAGCTTAAATCATGAACTCTTCAGAAATGACAATGGCCTAAATATGAAGAAAAAGGTGGTGGCATTCAAATATAAAAGGAAAAATGTAGAAATTATGGTAGAAAGAGGAGAATGGAAAATGTATTATTTTAGCTTATATTCGTATGTTGAGTTCTTTAATTACCATCTACAGCGCAAACAAAGACAGCATCAGAAATTATTAAAAGTGGTTTCATCCCAGGACAACTTTTTAAGATATTTTGAAATTGTACACAACAGAAAGGTCTGTGCTCCGACCTGTTATTGTGTATCGCAGTATATTTTACAAATTAAAGTTGAACTCTGGTCGTCTGCACATGAATCTTTAGGGCCACGTCACCGGATTCATTGAAAAAGAAGCAAAATCCAATTGTACATTGAGAATTTGCTAAACTGTTGGGGCTGAAACTCATGAAACCCTGAATTAGAGAGCATCTCATGAGTGCAAAATTACCAAGATCATTGAGGACTTCAATATTGAATTTTTTGGGAGAAACTCTCTTAGAGGTAATCCCAAGCACCTCTAGGACACGGAAAAGAAGGATTTGTGCAGGGAATGACAAGGTATTCCTGCAAGTGGTGTTGGATGCAATATATGGAGACCATCGAAGAAAAGTTTGTGCTAAATGCATAAATAAAAATTATTTATGATTACTTTAATTTAAATGTGTTTTGGATATGTCTAATAAGGAAAATAGATTCGGAAGTATCCCATAGGATCTGTTTGTTGGTGTTTTAGGGCCCTTCAACTACAAGGCCATTAGATCCCCGTCCACAGCATAGTTCTTATGCAGAGACTGCACAGACACTGCACTAATGCGACGATTTTTGGGTATTAGCAGTACCCAGTTTTCCCAAACGGCTACCAATAGCAGTACTAGCTGGGGTTGCGCTGCTTAACTTCAGGGATCAGACGGGAACCGGTGTGTCCAACGCAATTCGCCGCTCCCACCCATCTGGCAACTGGCAACTGGAGTCCTGTGGGTACAGGCAACTGGAGTGGGTACAGGCAACTGGAGTCCTGTGTTACAGGGAGGTCCCAGCAAAGCTGAAGAGGAAGTTCGGAGGCTGGGTGGTATGAAAGATCCATGAAAGCAGAATTGAAGTAGCTGAAATGCGAATGCAGCAGTACATGAGTGGGGTGTCGAAAGCAGATGTTACAGATAGCTTAGGGTGGGGGGTACATCGTGAAAAAGATAAAAGAAAATAGATTGAGGTGGTATGGTGACGCAATGAGAAGAGGGAAGGAGGTAGGAGTGAATGACCAGAACTCGCAGATGCGACCCTGCTACAGGCGGGATAAGGGTATGAGATGATTATTATTACATCTTCATATCACATAAAAGCCACCATCATTGTTGATGTTGATCATCATAATCATCACTACCCTTTTCTTTACCGCTTATGGCAGGATCGGGAGGTGACTATTGTCCCATTGGGATTCAAGTTTTACATGGTAATTTTAAGCAGCCGACTGCCAACCCAATGGGACACACCAGTTCTCGTCTGATCCCCTTGAATGGCCGCTTGGGAAAACTAGGTACTGCTAATACCCAATAATCGTCGCATTAGTGTAGTGTCTGTGCAGTCTCTGCATTAGACCTATGCAGTGGACGGGGCTCTAATGACCTTGTAATTGAAGGGCCCTAACAAAGCCAACCTAATCCTACAACCCTGTGCTTATCTATCGTGGCCTCCCTCTCTTTCTTGGAGCACCTATCTTACATCAAGGACTTAATAGTCGATGGACTAACGTGTTACTGTATCTGATCAACTCTGAAATATGCCAAAAACTAAGTTACTGAAACCATTCACGTACTTATCGGTAATGCAAAAACAGACGAAAAGAGAGCATATAAAATAAAATTTACATTTCAACGAAAAAGTTCACACCGTCAACGACATAAAAACTTAATAGTCGTTGGATTGACGTGCTGCAATGTTAGTAAATACCTAGTTGGAGAAGAACTGAACAAAACTCTGAGATACTGAAGTCATGCAACTACTTGCTAGTTAATGCAACAGCAGACAAAATGAAAGAATCTAAAATAAAATTTACATTTTAATGAAAAGTTCATATTCATTATATATTTATAGACCAACCACTAATATTAATAAATATTCATCTTCATCATCATCACACCCTTTTCCCGCCTATGGCAGGGTCGGGTCTGCGGGTTCTAATCCTCCATTCCCGTCTATCCCCAACCAGGCTGTCATCCACCCCGCATGCAATCATGTCCGTCTGTAAAACCTGCTCCCACGTCCGCTACTCCTGATGCCACCCACCACCCGCTGCCTCATAATATACCGCGGGAGCTCCTCCTCCACCCCTTTCGCATCACATGCCCATACAGCTTCAGCCGATTTTCTCTCATCTACTCCGCAATGTCGCCCACTCCCAAGCTGCCTCTAACATACTCGTTGCGGACTCTGTCAGTACGTGACAGCCCACTCATGTAACGCAACATTCGCATCTCGGCCACTTGCATTCTCCTCTCGTGGTTCTTTCTCACTGCCCAGCACTCTGATCCATATAGCATAGCGAGCCTAACTACAGTTTTGTAAACCTTGCCTTTCAACTTTATTGGGACTATGCGGTCACACAGCACACCGCTTGCCTGTCTCCACTTTAGCCATCCTGCATTGATTCTGTTGGTAACGTCGGAGTCGATTTCCCCATTGCTCTGAATCAATGATCCTAGATACCTAAACTCTTTCACTGCTGGTAGCACCTCATTTCCACAACGAACTACACTCCCTTGGTCCTGGCCACTCCAACTGAAAGCTAAGTACTCTGTTTTCTTCATGTTCACCTTCAGGCCCCCCCTTTGCCATTGCTGTTGTAATGTCCTGTAAGCCCCGTTGAGCCTCCTCTTGGGACTCCTCTAACCTTCCTACATCATCAGCAAATACCAAGCACTGGGGGGCCCATCCACCTTGGCACGAAAAATCTCAGTCAATTTGGGAATAGGAATGAAGGGCCGAAGACTGTGGAACAGGTGCACCAGTGAGTTGATTTTAGACATCAGGGCATCACGCTGCCCAGCGAAGCACAGAGATGAGTTGAAAAGTATACCAAGGACACCAAGAAGCCTAAACAAATGCAGGGAGCCAACAGCACCAGGAGACCCAGTGACCACCAGCACCAGGAGACCCAGTGACCACCAGCACCTGGGTTTTATCAGAGTGTAATCTTTATGATTGAGTGAATATTATCAAAATAAGGAACTACTGTACAGTACTAATGATGCCTCCGTTCTTCAAGCAGGTCTAGCCAATATTGAAGATGGCTGACAGATAATCTCTAACCTGTCAACCAAGGTAAATCCTATGTTATCTCCTTCAAATGGAAGTATAATCCTATTATTTATGTTTATTGGTTTCAATCTGGCGCTTCCCTACTACGTACCTCGGCCAAAATTAAACGAAGCTTTGCTGTTATCCAAGTACTCAGGGACATTTACCGACACCCCAACCTGGTTTAGCACCTGTTTGCGGAATTAATACGGACCAAGATAAGGTAACTGTTTAGGGCCACCTGCAGTCCATCACTACTGAATACCGGGGATATCCATAAGCTTCATGATCGGTGGACCTCCTTTCGATGGTTTTCTTTGCCCACTCTTTCTACTTCGGAGGCCAAATGGACTATGTCCAGTTCCAGAAACCACCTTTTTCATGGTTACCTGGCGTTAAACGCTCAAATTCGACTTAGTCGCCTGGTAGACAGCGGGCGTGTGATAGAATGCACGTGCTATCATTCAGCCTATCAGCGGCTTGACGCCTTACACAGAGTAAACCATACTAAAATAGAATGTTTGTCTCCGATCCATGAACTTCACTTTCGCGTCCCAGGGACGGTCACCCGTTCCCAAGTTGGTGTTGTTATTCCCAGGGCCGTAACTAGGGCATGGCGAAGAAGGCAGCCGCCACGGGCGCAACTGGGTTTAGGGCGCAAAATGTTTAAGTTTTTGTTATTTAGTGGGTCTCCCCCACGAAAGTTTAGGGGTGCGGCGAATTGCGTTGGACACACCAGTTCTCGTCTGATCACTGAAGTTAAGCAGCGCAACCCCAGGTAGTACCGACATGGGTGGCCGCTTGGGAAAACTGGGTACTGCTAAGACCCAAAAATCGTCGCATTAGTGTAGTGTCTGTGCAGTCTATGCATCAGAACTACACTGTGGACGGGGCTCTAATGACCTTTGTAGTTGAAGGACCCTAAAACACCAACAGACAACAACAAAACACGAAAGTTAGACACTTGCCACAGGCGCTTCATGACCCCGTTACGGCTCTGGTTATTCCACCTTGTGAATGATGTTACCTCCTGTACTCTGGTTTGACCCAGACCTCCTCACGACCACTCCTTTCCGTCTTTAACCGCGAACAACACCCACTAGGGTCTTCCTGTTATGGTTGCTTGACCTAGTCCCAACCCCTCTTCAACCCAATAAATCAATCAATAATGAACCAAACACTGGAGGTTAGAGAATAACATTCATTTAAAGCAGGGCTCACACGGTTAGGAAATGTAGTACCGGTACTCAGACTTGCACTTGTGTGTTAGTAATACATACTGTATTTATTTCCAGTTGCTTCCGTTGAGTGAAAGTGCTGATCTAAGCTGGACTAAGCCTGACTCGATCCTAGGCCACCTAAACCATACAGAACTGAATTTCTGCTATTGCAGTCTTGGAGAATCAAATCGATGTCGAAACGCTTCAAAACTCCAGGCAATAAATTAATTTTATAGGAATGTTGGTGCCCAACTATATATAAATAAGATTTTGATTGTCATTTTGCATGTAGTTCGTTGTATCTCGTCCACTTGACTTTGTCTCATTTCTGCCACGAAGGCTTTCATTCTGATGCCGCTGTAGATGTAAGACGTAAATATTGGCTGTCATCGTATTTCACCATTTAATTCAGTGCTGGATTTGACAGCACATTATCTTTGGCAAAAACGTAAATGCGATTTAGTGTTAGTACAACAATTAGAATTTTGAAAATGAAATGAAATGAGGAATTTCCAAGAAAAAATACAGACAAAAGAAGAAAGCTCTAAGATCAGTGCAGCACCACCTTCCGATTAATACATAACTAACCTAAGTAGTTCAAAAATGATGAAAACCCAAAACCCTGACTGAGATTTATAAAATTGAACAAGGACTTAAGAAATGTCGTCTCCAATAGGATTTGTAGAAAAGCCTAAAAGCTTATGTGAGAAATAACAAAAAGGATGAAAATTAGTTGAAAGCTTTGCACTTGATTAGCTGGGTAGAATTCATCATGTGCTCAATATTTCAAAATAACAAATTAAAGCTGCACCATAGACTGAAGATGATCAGCTTCGTATATTTTACCGCCTATGGCAGATTTCTGTTTTCTAGTTTCCGAAGAGGTCAAGCTCTAACAGGTCATCAGTATGGACACACATGTGGCCAATCATACAGGTGATGCAGCATAGCCATTAGAAATTACTTCTTACCATTAATTTAGGGTAAAAAAATGACACTTTGGTTCCTCTGTAGCTCCCCCCTCCCCCTCAGAAGTTAACTGACTGGAAAATGTGGAAATTTCCACATAGGCCACTAAGAAGTTTTCTAAAAACCTAAAGAGCCGTTGAGGTCCAGGTGAAAACTTCATCTTCAATGTTGCCAATGCGCTGTCATTCGCAGGGGGCTCAGACTAGGTTCCTCGGATCTTAGACCGAGGCCCCGTGTTCAGAGGGTATCCCGCCTTTTCAAATTTCGCAAGGCCCCGCCAAACCTCCAGCCACCCTTGTCTATATGCTCCATTTGTTGGTGTTTTAGGGCCCTTCAACTACAAGGTCATTAGCCCGTCCACAGCATAGTTCTTATGCAGAGACTGCACAGACACTACACTAATGCGGCGATTTTTGGGTATTAGCAGTACCCAGTTTTCCCAAGCGGCCACCCATGTCAGTCCTAGCTGGGGTTGCGCTGCTTAACTTCAGTGATCAGACGAGAACTGGTGTGTCCAACGCAATTCCCCGCTCCCCTGTATGTTCCAGGTCCTACATGTCACAGGGTCTGTTCGCCCTCTCTCTCTCTCCTGAGTTTACTCTCTGACAGGGGGAAAAGAAGTGTACTGTTGGCCATAGAGGGCGGTACTACATTTCTCAAACTTTTCTGATCGCAATCCATTTAGCCCACTAGCCTCTAATCTAACCCAGGGCTTAGTATTAAGAGGCCATATCAGATATTTTGAGACATTAAGAGCAAGGAGTCATAAACTTTTGCAGTTCTGGATGTGCCTACAATGGATGGGGTAGAAAGAGGAACGAAAAAATGATAATACAACGGATATCCAGCTAATTCATGGTGTCAAAAGGCAAGTGTACCATAAGGGGGTCTACAAAACTAAGAAGTAAGGTCGCGCCAAGCAGAAATCAAGTTTCATCCATTCACCAAATTGTAATTTACAGCAGAAATCGGTCGGAAGCCAGCCTTGTAAATAACTGTCCAACGGTTCACTCTAGTGCCGACAAAGTGGGTAGGGCTTCCTCAACAAGTGAGAGAATTAATTAACCTCTATTAAGACGAAAGCCGCACACAAGACTTCAAAAGACAAGTGTACTAACCACAAAAAAAATCAGAAAAGGACATTGTTGAAAAGGTCATATGACACCTTTTTCGCTGCTACGTTCATATTTATAGGTCAGCAATCAGAGCTCAATTATTAGTTCTGTGAACGAACAAAGCTCTTAAATGAAACTCTTAATGAAGCTTTGTATGGAAGCGATACCTAAACAGACTTGATAATAGCAAATTAACCTGAGTGCCACACCATTGTTCAGTAATCTACAATTGAATAAAACGCAGTAGTGGTTTTGTTTTATATGATCAAATGCCTTAAATTATATAAATTCGTAGAGGTAAAAATGCAAACTTTCAACCTGTTTCTCTCTCCAACTTTTAATTTTTTCAATCTGTACTTCCTTCCTGGTTTACTCCTCTGCGACTACTGGTAGTCGCCGACTTACGACTGTAGTGATGAAAATCATCACACCCTTCTCCAGCCAGTGGCTGGGTCGAGTCTGCGGGTTCCAATCTTCCACCCCCGCCTATCTGCAACATGACCCCCATCCAGCCCGCCATAAAATCCACCCCACCATAAAATATACAATAATAATGAAAGAAAATTATGATAAAATATGACTTATACAGTGGAACTCACTTATCTCGACCTCCGTTAACTCGACAACCCTTTTAAGTCGACGTTTTTGAAGTGGAACCACCAAATTCCCCCTTTGTCCTATTAGTTTCTGATCGCTTATGTCGATCCTTTTATGACGATGACCCCTAATATCTCGAGCACAAAAAGGGTCAAATTTGCCACTCAACTTTGGTTATGTCGATCCCGGAATCCCCTTGACTGATGGCTTTTGAATACAGTATTAACCTTCCGTCCACAAGGTGGGGGTCTCGGCAGACCCCAGACCTACAAAGTTGTGTCTACACATGTACCACTTTCTCCAATCTTAACCAACCTTTAAGTACCTGTTTCTCGATATTTACTTTACCTATCAAGGGAAGTTGGCAGATCTCCTAAGTAATTAGCATATTTTATTTCAGGTTAAGCAATGTAACCCAAGTTAGTACCAACATGGTTGGCTGGTCGGAAACACTGGTTACTAAGGCAGAAATGGGAGCAGGATGTCCATAAGGATATGGTAGTGTCTGGTGTGGATGGGGACCTGGTGGGAGATAGGCAGGAGGAGAGGACTAGACCCTGCAGATCCGACCCTGTCATAGGTGGGATAAGGGTATGGTGATGATGATGTCTTGTCTTCTTTGGGTAATATAGAATTTTTACAGCATGTTTCCAAATTATTTCAATTCTAAAGCTTTATATGGATGGTATTTAATTCAATATCCATAATAATGCCCTTAATCTGAACATTTAAGTCTTTTTGGGGTCATCACAGACCCCACCTTGTAGTGTGTGCCAGAAATCGTCACCTTGTGGACGGAAGGTTAACCATTAACATCATTGCACCTACAATAGGAGGTGCGTGGGAGCAGGTGGTGGAAAGGGACATGGTGGCATGCGGGGTGGAGGGGACTTGGTGGGAGATAGGCGGGAGTGGAGGACTAGAACCCGCAGACCCGACCCTGCCGCAGGCGGGAGAAGGGTGAGATGATGATGGCCTACAATAGGGGTGTAGTAGTTCACTGCAGATGTGTTGTATGTATAAACTCATGTGCACTGCACATTCTCCTTTATTTACCCACACCATTGCCGCCATATTGGTGTTTGGTTATCTCGATGCTTTTTAGCAAACCCTTATGCCATCGACATAACAGGGTTCCACTGTATAACCATTTCACAGTACAAGACGCTTCAAGATGCAGATTGGTGTGCATCAAGGGTCAGCACTTGGCCCATGCTCTTATTCACTCTAGTCATGGATGAGCTGCTGGAAGGGGTCGGGGAATGGGCCCCTCAGTTTTTGATATTTGCCGATGATGTGGGAAAGCTTGCAGAGTCCAAAGAGGACGCACAAGACCTGCAAGACGACAATGGCTCATAGTGTTGGGCCGTGAGGAAGGACCATGAAAGGAGAATGCGAGTGGCTGAGATGCGAATGCTGCGCTTCATGAGTGGAGTGTCGCGAGCTGATAGGATCCGAAATGACCATGTTAGAGGCAGTCTGGGGGTGGATGAGGGAGAGTAGGTTGAGGTGGTATGGGGATGTGATGAGAAGGGGGAGGAGGAACTAATTAGGACCATCGTGGGACTGCAGGTATTCGGGAGCAGCAATGGGAGGGGAAGACCAAAGCGGACGTGAGAACAGGAGGTACGAAAGGGCATGGTTTTGTGCAGGATGGATGGGGGCCTGGTTGGACATAGACGTGGGTGGAGGGTTGCAAACCCGCAGACCCGACCCAGCCACGGGCTGGAGAAGGGTGTGATGATGATGATTTTCACAGTACAATACTGCATACATAGCCTACTCAACTTGCGACCAAATCGTGTTACGACCGGTCTGTCGGAACCAATTGTGGTTGTAAGTCGACGACTACCAGTACTTGAACTCGGGATCACCAAAATGCCAGACTATGACATGTTTTGTATTTTCCAATAGCTTTCTACCCTGTGGTCTATTTAACGTCGATTCTCGCTTCTGCTGACCACTAATTTCACAGGATTGAGGAGGAGAACTCCTCTCTCTGAAAATATCACGGTGTCAAGATGTCACGCGTAAAATCCAACCTGACTAAAATAATACGTCGGGGTGAGTGAAGGGTGTAAACTTCCCTCCATTTCTGCTACAAAAATTTGATCAATGATAGCAGCCTTAGGGCCACAATGATTTTAGACTATAGTACTAATATTTCAATCCGTTCAGATTAAAAAGCTATAATTTAATTATGCAACGGTAATTATCTAACTTTAAATAACCTCTTGCATGGGTTCCGGTCAGAATTGATTGAAAGCGTTAGAGTGGCACACAAGAAGCAACAACACCCAGCAGGCTGAGCACAAATGCACTGTAATAATGGGCAGAGAGGAGGCGAAGGATGAAAGTCAATAGCGGATGCGGAAAATACTCCAACAGAGAGAGATAAAGATCATTATTATTTGAATGCAGTTGCATAAGTCCGCAAAAGTCAGGCAGCAATTCCCTCTTGAAGATGTCTAGGGATGGTCTGATAGCATCTCCCAATCGTTTACGAAGCCGGCTTCCGTAATTCGGCTCTCTCTGCCAGTCCCATTATTCCGGAATTCCTGTAACTTAAGTGCAACGGTGTAATTGAACCTGCTCAAAATTGGATGCGAATTCGGAAAATTTGCATGGTTATTTGAGCCCCATCACGCGGATCCGAATAAGGATTATAATGTAATAGAATGGCATAACAAAGAACTACTGATATGGCATACAATATGCTAAATTCTTTTGTTACAATTCGCTTTAGGGGAAATGGGCATACAATTCCTACAAAATGTAGATATTGGACATCCTGCCCTTAGCGGTACAGTCCGAGAACCGCACCTTTTTACAGATAAATACATGCTGGCCATAAAATTGATGATGACGATGCACCAAAAATCATAATTAAATTTTGAGCAATTTACATGTTATTTCACATGAAGCGTTAATATATGTTATATCGAAAGTCGCTTACCTCATGACGCATTTTTGGCAGAATCACACGACGTGCTTGCTCTCAATGCATTATTTTTTTCAATTAGCAATGGCCCTGAGCAAGTACCGTGATGAAACTTCGTCATCCAAAGACGATGCAAATGATATTCATACAAATCAAAATGTCCAACCTCAAGTAAAATATGTCATCATAATAAGACTTTTTTGATAAAAAAATTAAAACGCCAAGATTCTTTAATGAGGAGTTGTTGTTGGTTGGTGTTTTAGGGCCCTCCAACTACAAGGTCATTACAGCCCCGTCCACAGTGTAGTTCTTATGCAGAGACTGCACAGACACTACACTAATGCGACGATTTTTGGATACTAGCGGTACCCAGTTTTCCCAAGCGGCCACCCATATCAGTACTAACTGGGATTGCGTTGCTTAACTCCAGTGATCAGACGAGAACTGGTGTGTCCAACCCAATTTACCGCTCCTCCTTTAATGAGGAGGTGAATTCTTGCATATTTTACTAGGTCAGTAGCTTGCAGTAATATTAGCATCATTATCATCATTAACCCCGTCTACGTATATCCCAACAGCACTGCATCAGATCGTATCTTAAACCGTTTGAATCTCCAAATTTTTGTAGAAGGGCAATACAACCAATTCGCACCCCCGAACGGCGAAAACTCAGCTGAAAGTTAAATTCATCATCTAGTAGTTTATCTTAATAGCATTTGCAGTAATGATTTTCAATCCACAACAGAAGATGAGCAGGAGCAACTTTGGAGCATCCATTCGTCCTAATTACTGGGGAACCTACATCGGACTGAATTAAACGTTTGTAACTCGCATCTGCCAACGGATCAGCGAATTAGTCAGTGAAACATAAACAAGGGAACAACTCTGGAGCTGAACTGGTTCGCCTACTGTAATAATTGTAGAAGAGACGGTCACCCAAGCGCACAATGACGTTGGGACCACGTTTTACCGTCCCATTCAATGGAAGGCGTATCCTTCTCGCCCGAGAGAAGACATCAGCCTCGACCAGCATCGGATCAGCATTCCGTAATTGCAAGTCAAGCACAAACTTATGATAACACAGTAATGGATTGCATTGTCTCATGATAAAAAATCCAAAATTTAAACTGCATACTTTCATGATGTATGAGAAATGGACACATAAACAGGTTCGACAGGGACGGGGTTCTTGAAGAAAGTATTAAAGTGCTAAGAAATTCTAGTTGATAAAATTATAGTTTAGCTGATCAGAGAGGCATGAAGCATGAGATATCAAATCCTAAAATATATAAGAAATTTGATCAGAGCAGTACAGCAGAGTTGAAAAAAATGTGGTGTCTTAAATTGCTCAAATTGCTACTAACAACGAACACTAAGTGGAAATCTGATCCATATTTTAACTCCACCAATTTCAGATGTTTTATACTGGAGGCGCTGACTACTGTGCATAGTAAGAGAAATGTTGTCCAAGGATCTTGAAAGGAAAGAGGGACTGAATCATAATTCCAATTATGATGAGCCTTATCTTGTGATATGCAGTAGTTGTTCAGCAGTAGCAATTCAACTAACAAGGATGAGTTACAAATCAGTGGTAGGCCATTCTATGCCATTGTTGCCAATCATCGTAAACATACCCTTTATCCCCATCTACGGCTCAGATCTGAGTTCTAGTATCCCATTCTGTCTCATCAAAAAATCAGAACTCTACCAAGTCCCGATGCATCAAATAATGCATCGGATAATGGATATCATCCGCTTCAATTTTCAGAAGACAGAAATACGAATGAAATAGATAGATATAGAATAGCTAAAAAATGAATCTGCATGGCGTTTTTATTGACTTAAAGAAGATTCAGATAGGGTTACACTAAGAAGTATGGTAAGAAGAGGCTACATCACAATAGTTCAGAACATGAACGATGGGTTATAGGCAGGAAATGCAGAAGAAGACTTCATGAAAAGCTGACAGGCCTCACTAGAGCATTAGAAGATGGAGATCTAAAGAATAGTCGGGAGGAAAATCAGTTGTGGATTTTGAAATGGAGAGAAAGGTACTGGATTTCAAATAACTGGCATCAGATATCCCGAAAAATGGTAAAGGAGTCAAATAAGTGTCCCACGCTCAGTGTAGGCTCCCCTTGTATTCAAAAAAGGTAGACATGCATGCGACTAGGCCCACCTGGGTGGCGCTGAGGGTAGCACGCTCGGTAACAGCGTCAGTAGTTCTAGGTTCGATACTGGTCCGAGGTGGGTTGGCTTCTTTCAGGCGAGAGAGAGGCGCTGAGTGAGCCTTCTTTCGGATGAGAAGTAAAACCGAGGTCCCGTGTGGTGTACGATGGCATTTGAACATCACAAAACCCTCTCTACTGTTCAACGGGTAAGTGAGGATGTAGGTTTCAGATGTAGGAGCTCGCCCCTGGCGTCGGTGGAATACCCCAACGAGCAGTAGACTGACGATAACTAAGCATAGGGGTTTGCAGCTTTGGTCGGCAACTGGGTGCGGAAAACAATGTTCAATATATCGCTCTTGTATCCATTCAGAGGGACAAGATGAGTCCCCGACCCTCCCATAGGAGGGAAAAGGATTAGGAGCTGCTATTTTTTGTCGACAAGCCTACGAATAAATCCTATACAATAAATGCAATTTAACCCTCCCACGAAAGCATTTTTTTCGACAAAAAAGCAGAAAAAAATTACTGAACCCTTGATGTCAGTAGACAATACCAAGGATCGAGGGACCCCACACCCTAACAACAAACCAATAAGCTACTGTAGAATACGAAGTGTGAGGAAGAGAGATAGGTTCCAGCTTGGTTGTTGATCTACTAAAAGGTATGAACATCAGCAAGAAAGTGCCCCTAGAAAACAATTTGCCAAAAATGACTATAAAATTAATAACTCGTGTCGATCATTTCTACGAAACTAGTTCAATATAAGCCAATTTATGATTTATCTTAGAAGGTGCATCTGTTTCATAGCCGTTAAAGAAAAGCTTTATGGAATTATTACTTAGCCGGCATCCAATACAACTCTGATAAGAAAAACATCAAGACAATGACCATAGATTTGAAAATGCCATTTCAACACAGGTTAGGGCCATTTAAGTACCACCGATACACAATGTTCTACTTGTTTATCATTTTAAAAGTGATGTACATAAACGTTAAAACGGTATTTTTAGATTTTCAGCACCAATGCCTTCAGAAGTTCCCAAGAGACCGGACAACGTTAGTAGCTCAAAACAACCGCATTGAGATTAGTTCTCTGAATGAAACAAAGTTGTGTTCAACTTCTCTTATCTGTGACTGTCACTTCTCCCTGGTTAATAGCAGGGTATGTAGGCAACCCTGAGTTCAAAACCAACAGGGATTGTTTCACTTGGGCTCCGACTATGAAGGGAGCGGCTTATAGCCCTGGACACGCCAGTTCTCGTCTGATAACTGAAGTTAAGTAGCGCAACCCCAACTAGTACTAACATGGGTAGCCACTTGGGAAAACTGGGTCCCACTAATACCCAAAAATCGTCGCATTATTGTAGAGTCTGTGCATTCTCTCCATTAGAACTACTCAGTGAACGGGGCTCTAATGACCTTGTAGTTGAAGGGTCCTAAAACACCAACGAAACAAAAAAGAATCCGACTATGAAGAACTGGTGCCTTTGTTGTGCTCCAAGTAAAATGGCAATAAATGAAGCCCCGACTCGATTATGGCAAAATTGTGCATCCGGGGCACAAAAGGTTGGTCAAATGAGTGACTACTTATCCCGAAAACCCTCTATCCCGATTGGATCAGGAATGCCAATTCCTAACAAAGTATACCATTGATCATATCCATTATTTAATAGAAATACCATAATTATACGGCAATATATACAAGTAAACAAAACTAAATACTGTAATAACCTGATTTCAAGTTTCTGATAATAGCATTTACATTGAACATGTAGCAGAAGTTGAATGAGTGTACAATATTAAATATAGCCCATGGTGGATCGGGCAAAGAAGTCGAATTTTATAGCTTTTTTTGTTTGTTGGAGTTTAAGGTCCCGTCAACTACAAGGTCATTAGAGACCCGTTCACTGCATAGTTCTAATGCATATACTGCACAGACACTACACTAATGCGACGATTATTGGGTATTAGCAGTACCCAGCGTTCCCGAGCGACCACCCCTGTCAGTACTAACTGGGCTTGCGTTGCTTAACTTCAGTGATCAGACGAGAACTGGTGTGTCCAACGCAACTCGCCGCTCCGAATTTTATAGCAATAATTACTAAGGGATATTAATTTGTCTTCAATATGTCAGCCCGTTATTGAACTTCTGCCTGAAATATATCAAACGTGCAACTTTGACAGCAAACTGGTTAATTTATGTTCAATTAATCCCCAGCCTTTGAAGGTTAGGAAGTAATTAGGATTGGTGCCACGAACTTGTACAGATTACAGAATCGATATTGCATTCTGAGCACAATACAATGTAGTCCTGTTAAGCACATCAGGAGGGTTTAAGGGCTAATTTGTAAGGTGTATGGCAGTGTTTTCAAACACGCTGCCTACAAGACGCTAGAATGGGGCCCGGTCTTCTTTACTAAAACTTTAGTCCGGATACCTTTTGTATGTGTCTAACAACTTCTCTCTGAACAGAATGTGATGGCCCATGTACATATATGAATGGTGCATGAGACCTGTGCTTGACGTAGGCGGACAGTCCTACCAGCAATAAGGGTAAACCATCGTAAGTAAAACGCATAATCAAAATAATGCTACCGTGTACTCCATCAGATGCTTACTCTGACAGTCCCTGGAGGTCTGTAGCACTGCCACAATGAAAAGCCAATTGAAAGAAAATTATTGAATTGGCAGCCCGTATGTACTCTGCGATTTTATTTACCGTTCGATGGAAACCACGGGGACAGCAGGGCTATGCCGTTGATGAACCAGTAAATCAAGAAGTCAACAGATAGGCAATCTTACATTACTGAAGAGTCACCTTGCAACTTTCTGCGATCACCTTTAATATGTAGTAGCAGGAAGGAAGGGTGCTTTCATTTCGGACCCCTTGACTGTCATAACTTTCAGTTTAGAATTGTGGCCAGATATTCTTTTTTAAGATTTGTGGACAAAGACCATCATTCCAAAATAAAAGTCTGTTCCGCAAAGTTAGTCCACACCACACTCTCGTGTTTACTTTGGCCTACGTCTATGCCATCTGCTACTTAGATCCCGCGTCTACAACCTAACCAGTCTCTTTGCCGACCCTGGAGTAGACCCTCGTGTAATTCTTACCAAGAACTTGCACCTAAAAAGAACCCTGAACGTCCCCAATTGGATGCAGTAACAAGCTGACGACAAATAGATGAATGAACAAAACTACAACTTGGCTGTCACCAGCAATGCTCATGATGTCAAACATCAGTGTATTAGTCAAGTGTTTAAGTCACTAAATTGAAAATCTCGGCATGCCTACTTGCCACAGCTGAGCACATACTGTATGATCAAAAATGCATATTCAGGGTTGGTATTGGAGTCTTCAGCCTCCACTTGCATTCTCAAATACGCTCTCCTGCAATCAACCCCGCTTTCCCCAGCCGTATAAATGATATTTACCTAAAAGAAGAGGACAATGTAATACTTTTATCATCATTATTACAGCATGTTTGTTTCATCCATCCCCATATTTTTATATATGCAAATATGGTTTAAATTCCATTGAGGTAAAAAGATAGAGAAACGTGTATTTGCATAGATCTCATTGTTGTTCATCTGAGAAAAATGAGTTTGGTAAGATTTCCATGAATTCAGCAACATTAGTAAAGATCTACGAGAGCATCGCCATCTGTTGGTCGCCCAAAATCATTATTGAAGTCAAGCTGAATACATTCAAACATGTTTTGTAGGATATTTGTATAAAGAACGGCCGACTAAACATGTAATCCGTATATTTTTCAAAATTACTGATCCCTCCAATTGTGAGTCACCTTCAGATCTCATTACAATTTTAAATTAATTGCGCAAAACTGGCCCGAAAATATGAATTAATTGTTATACAGACAGCAAGTATAATCTGCTTCTGTCTCTCTTGAGATGGGAATAAAATAGATTTGCATATTTCAAAAGAGAAAGTATACTAATGGATTATAACAAAGCGGCAGGACTTTTGAATAATACATATAATTCAATTAAGAGCACATTGGATCATTTTCAAGAGCTGAATTAACAAATAAACTCAATGAGGTCTTTATGAATGGCTAGGGAATGGACAAAGGTTTGTGAGGTTGAAAAACACTGTGAGAAAAATTAGCCCATCAATGGCTAGCTTTACATTCCACTTTATTTTAGGAATCTGAGGCATAAATTGGATCTGAGGATGCATATTTCGTTCAGATATGTAGCACTCCAACCTATAAACAGTAAAGCAATGTCCATATTGAGATGTCAAGAACATAACACCCATCTTCAATTGCCTGTTCAAGGGTTTTCCTTCCAAATCAATTTCGTAATATCAATTACAAACGACTTCAACAAAGTGTTTGTTGTAATGAGAAATACTGTTGGATAAACACAACTTTTCCGTTAATGTTAATGACGACCAGGTTTCAGTTTGTAACGTGTCAAAACTTCATTTCATTTGATTAATAGTAAACATTTCATTAAAGTAGACAGAGTTTAATGAGATTGCTCTTTTATATATATACAATTACAGTCTAAAAGACTTACTAATCAACGTCTATTACACCGTAAAAAAAGTCGGTTCAATTATTTTAGACTGACAGGTATATTGTTGAAATTTTTAAAGCCCAGAAAGTGACGCATCAACTGAGAAAGACAAAAAAGACTGACATGCGACTGCAAGTGGACGAGGTCATATTTCTATAAATGGTAAAAAAGATAAATTTACCACGCAGATAATTATATAGCATCATTTTTAAAAGGTCAACCCCTCAGAAAAACACTATTTTGCCAAAATTACTGAAAAAAGGCATCATTAATTTTAATTAAATTCAGATATGGTTCAAGATATGATTGAGAGAAATTTTCTCTAACCGCAAGTAAAATCCACAGAGTATTTTTGGAAGAGAGAGAGAGCACTCTTCAACGTCCTTTAGACGGTGGGCTTCTTTGTAGATAAATAGTTCAAATCCAAACATCTAATTCGATTGCAATTTCCAGCTCCTCTGCAAGGGACTAGTCCCCTTAAATGGGTAGTGAGGATAGGGCATCAGCCCAGATCTCCATTTTCATAACAGCAACATCAAGAAGATGTTATAGTTAAGAAATAATACCCTGCTATATGTACAGCTTTTCAGCTATTCTAAACCGGATCGAATGATCACATAATAAAGAAGATGCTATATTAATGCCTCATTTCTAATAAAAATTGAATCCTATATTTTATGAAACTAAGGGGAACGGTTTGTTTCGTTGGACACACCAGTTCTCGTCTGATCACTGAAGTTAAGCAACGCAACCCCAGCTAATACTGACGTGGGTGGCCGCTTGGGAAAACTGGATACTGGTAGTACCCAAAAAATCTTCGTATTAATGTAGTGTCTTTGCAGTCTCCGCATTAGAACTACGCAGTGGACGGGGTTCTAATGACCTTCTAGTTGAAGGGCCCTAAAACACCAAAGAGCCAAACCAAAATGAACCTAAGGATGTTATGACGAATCAATATCGGTTACCAAATATGGCATAAAATATCAATAAAAAAGAAAAATCGCATACGCATATTCCTCAGGATGCTGTTATTTCCATTGTTATTTTTGCCAAAATACGCGCTCCAGCTTCGTGAATGGGGTAGGGACATCCCAAACCCTGACGTTTTACTTCCTATATGACCTAATTCGACTTAAGATCTCATCAATGTCAGAAACTAAATAGCTCACATTGGTCAGGGGCGAAGTTTGGTATATTACTAATTGAAAGTACACAACTTAAGAAAATATTGCAGGCTAAATATTCTTCTAGGGCTACCTAGGGGAAGAATGTAGATGATCCACTGCTTACTTATCTCTCTCCAGCCACCTATCCCTACAAGTATTAGTACATTTTCTACTTAAATGAAAAATCTAAGGCAGTGGCGTAGGTAGCAACTGGGTCGAACCGCCCTGGACGGCACTTTGTGGGGGGGACTAGCTACGTCACTGATCCATGAAAAGACATTAGAAGCGGAAATCATATCCTGGTTCGATCCACAACAGCAGTAGTTTATCTTCTTTTGGGTGAGAGATGTCCCAAGTGCGCATTCCGTCGGATGGGAAGAAAAACCGGAAGCCCGTGAGGTGTGTGCGATGTCCTCAGCATGTAAAGAACCCTTACTACAACATTTCCAGATATAGGAGCTCGCCCCCTTATGTTGATGCTGTAAAGGTGTCCCAATGGAGTCCCAATAAGTAACGGTATTGCCGCATTAAGTAGGCAGCCGGCTGCGTAGAAAACCGTCCAACAGACTGCTCTTGTGTACTAATGGACCTAAAATAGGCACCCTACCCTGCCATTAACGAAAAAATAGTGATGATGATGATGTAATGGTATCAAGTTTAAGAACTGATTGACAATAAAGGATGCTAGAAAAAGGGGCCGAAATGACTTCTGTAAATCAGACATGAAGCTTATAGGAATGCTGTTTGGTAGGAGTTTCACACCCCTGGTAGTTGAGATTGCCCTTTGGCAAAGATGGATAGCCATAGTAGTAATAAAGTGAGGTTTCTCTTTCAATTCACAATATCCGTATGGCAGGTGACAAGTAATTGATCTACCAGCCGTCATTACTGTTGTCAACCTAGCAGCTTTGCGCAGAAATGGACGACGAATGACCTGCGGATGCTTTTCTTATAAATGCTGACCTTCAAGACTCGGTTTGGCAGCCCACTAACCATAGGTTTTAGCTGTCGAATATTACCATTCAACGCTAAGTCAGTTTGAATGACCTATTTGATTAGCTTTAGTAAAGTTTAAAGGTAAACGCTATGCCTTTAGCGGCTTAGGTTTATTGTCATTTTACAGTTCCTCTTAGTTGAGGAAGTCAGGCTAGGTCAATACATTGACGCAGTTTCAGTCTCGTCTAATACCGAAAAAGGCCAAGATCCCGTCATCATACACTCTCTAATGCACTTTGAATGTTTTCTCATTAATCTTACTAACGTGATATATAATTCCTTATAGTAGTTACTATACGTAACGAAAATAGGATTTTGAGAGTAGAGTGAGAAATACAGGTCTATCGAAAACACGCTACACCACTACAAAATAAAAAAAAAACTGTTAAATTGCAAAGTAACAGCCAAATATAGTTTAGCGCCTAATTTTATTTACTATTCTACATATAGAAATGAAGCCGCTTCTGAGTCCTTTATTACCGATAATTTTATTTTATACTTTTGATCCCTCGAGGATGTCCCCAAGACATTGTGGATAGCTATGCATGTTAGTGCAGGAGTGATGCTCCAGCGTGCTGGGTTTTCTGAAAAAAACTTTCAGGGCTGCAAAAAAGTTACTTCAGTCAGTCAAATGCCCTGCTGGTTGTTTTGACGACAGCTATTAGCATTGTAAACATAAGTAACTTTTACCTTAATTAATAAGCGAGCCAAATACTTATCCTACTCGCTGTTTTTTTACTTTGCGGAAGTTCCTGAAGAGCACTGCAGATCACCTGTCGTCTACTGCAGGTCATTTTTCATCTAGATTTTACAATTTACTCAGCATTATTCTAAGAGAATCCCTAGCACTAGTCATGTCCCTAATACAGTGAAACCTCTCTAATTGGTACACCTGCGGGACCTAGCCAAAGTGTACCCATCAGAGGGATGTACCCATAAGAGGGGTATGGGTATATAAATTAATCAAAACAATATATTGTTTTTTAACTGCAAAAAATGCATTGTATAATATAATATTTCACAAAATCAAGGGACGTTTGTCTACAACCAAGCTACCTTCCTATTTGCTGCCTATGGCAGGGTCGGGTACCCATCTTGCTCGTCTGAATAGATGCAAGGGTGATCTTTTGGACTGCGTTTTTCCACAGCCAGATGAAGACTAAAGCTGCAACCCCTGTGCATATTTATTGTAGGTCTACTGTTCTTTGAGGTATTCCAACGATGCCAGGTGGCAAGCTCCTACACCTGGAAATGTCGCCTCACCTATCCGTTGCATAGTAGAAAGGTCTTTTATGTATAAATGCCATTGAACGCCAAATGGGACTATGGTTTTACTTCTAATCCAAAGGAAGGCACACTCGGGGCACACTCCCGCCTTGGTCCAGTATCGAACCGAGAACCACTGCGGCAGTTACCAAGCACCCTGTCCACTGCGTCACCGAGGCAGGATGTACCCATTACAGAGGGGGTTTTCTGAAAATGGTGACATGTATTAGGTGTACCAATAGACGGGTGTAGCCATTACAGAGATGGTTTTCTGAAAAGTGGCGACATATATGAGGTGTACCAACAGAGGGGTGTACCCATTAGAGAGGTGTACCGTTAAGAGGGGTAGTAATAGCATTAACCTTATGGGCGAAAAATCGGTGCCTGAAAAATCTGTACCGATATGAGGGGGTACCCTTCAGAGGGGTGTACCCATAGAGAGGTTTCACTGTATTAATTATTCTTCCTGTTTAATTATGCAATTCTTCACATTAATTAAATTACATTCAGCAGACATACATGTTCTTCAAACGCCTTCCAGTTTCCCACTCTAGGGTACGCACTTGGTGTTTTAGCAGTAAACGAAAAAAATTGGATAATGCAGGGAGTTTCATATTTCCGTACTGCACTGGGTTAAATTCTAGGTACAACTTAGGGAAATTGTTGGTCAAGTAGGACCCACTGTTATACAGTCAAACTCGGATATAACACACACCGTCGGGACTGCTCGTGTCTGTGTCTTATAACCGAGTGAGTGTTAAAACAGAAACAATGCTAAATGATGCCAAAGCTATGTTAACTGAACAAAAATATGCTAATTTCAAGATAAATTCAACCTAGACTTGTATAATTATGCTTCAAGACGCACACGCTTGCAGTCAGCTGCAATTTTGCCAGATTCCACACTGCTGAGAATTTTATCCTTTTATCATCATCATCATCTCACCCTTCTCCCGCCTGAGGCAGGTTCCTGTTTGTGGGTTCTAATCCTCCACTTCCGCCTATCCTCCAACAAGTCCCCTTCTACCCCACATGCCACCATATTCCTTTGCACCACCTGCACTCATGCCCGTTTTGGTCTTCCTCTACCTCTGGTGCCCCCAACTACCTGCAGTCCCACAATGGATGTAATAAGCTCCTCCTCATCACATGCCCATACCACCTCAAACGCTTCTCTCTCATCCTTTCCGCAATATCTGCCAACCCCAAGCTACCACTAGGTAGCTTCAGGTCATGACACCCCACACATGTACCGTAGCTTTCGTATCTCAGCTGCTTGCATTTGCCTTTCATGGGTCTTCCTAACAGCCCAACACTCTGAGCTATATAGCATAGCGGGGCTAATGACAGTTCTGTAAAATTTGCCCCACTTTCCTGTCTCCACTTAAGCCATCCTGTATTAACCCTACGGGCCACGTCAAAGTCGATTTCTCCATTGCTCTGGAAAATTGATCCTAGATAGCGAAACTCTTGCACCATATAGCCTTACTTAAGCTGTGGGGTATGCCATCTAGATTCATGTTACAGCTGTTTGTTATATCGGAGGTCTCTCACACGTTGAAAGTGCTGTAGGGACCAAACCAGTTGTGTGTTATATGCAATATCCGAGTGTGTTATAGCCAATCAATTTCTATATACTTATGTATTAGCGCTGGCTGGGACTTTCCCTTGTGTGTGTTATAAGCCAAAAAGTGCTATAACCAGGGTGTGTTATAGCGAAGTTCGACTGTAATTCATACCGTTATAAAATAAAACCTGGATTGCTTATCGACTCATGGATCATCAAGGCTCCTGGTGGTTACTACAGTGCAGTTTCTTCCTGAGAACGAAATTGAACCATGAAAATAAAATTCAGTCAAGCCAATCACAGAATTTCAATAACACTAGTACTTGACATAGAATATTAACGGCTTAATAGGTCCATTTCTTATGCTAATTTCTGTATTATCTAAACACCGTGATTGGAAGATTGAATCACTATTAGGGACAGCGCGATCGTTACACACTCTTTATAAATACCAAGTAGAAAGGAAGCAGCAGGATGTGGCCTTCAAAAGTGCAGAAAGACAGAAATGACTGTCAAAGCAATCAAACCAATCATTCCCAACTAGGATGCGGGCTCACAACACAAATGAAATTGGCAGGAAATATTATCTGGCTATTCAACAGATAAGATGAAGCGGTTCAGATGCATGACTTGATTTTTATTACCCATAAAATCTTAGGTCGCATGCCTGACATCAATTGAATAGTTTAAAGTTTAGGCAATTTGATTGTCAGATATTGAGCACGTCAATAAAGGGGCAAGTCACGAAAAGCAAATGTTGACAAAGTATTCATAACTGACTGCGTCATCAAATCAAAATGATTGCAGCATACCATTTCGGGGGATTTCATGCAGGCACTGTAACCTGGACCTCACTCAAAAGACTGGAGTACCGGTAATGTCATTTTTGAGAAAAATACCCATTTTTACATTGGGTATAACATACTAAGCATACTAACATCCTTCAAGATGCCAATGAGAAAGAAAAGCATGGGAATTGAACTCCTGCAATGTAGCAAACATAATGGCAGAGAGGCAAGCCTCAGATGCATCTTCGTTCCAAAAGAGGAAATAAAGTCAGTGGCTGCCATATAGTGCTCAGTACACCTTGTCCCCTGCACATGAAAGAAGGTAGTGATCAGATTCACCTTTGCTAAAATAAACTACCAGGGTAAGTCGAACCCACTTACTTCAGCTCAGGAAGTACAGAGTCAGATTTCTTTTCAATAATGTCGGGCATAATAATCTTTGTTGTCAGAGTAACCACAATTCCACTTCAAAGACAGTTAGTTTCAAGAACTCAAATGGTAGGGAAAGAGCTTGCTGTGTTGAATCAAAACACTGGGTTCGATCCTGGCAAACTTTCTCGAGGTTTCTTTTCAGTGACATTCTTGAAATGCGACTGTAATCAAACAATGATAAACTAGTGCCAATTGTGAGTTGTAAGTACCACCCCTTTTGACAGCGGAAAGATATTTAGATCATCAATTCAATTTTGTCCCCGTGGTGGTGCTTCACGCTCTCTTATAGAATGTAAAAAATTGAATCCCAGTGGTCAGACTCGAACATACAATGACATCATCATCATCATACCCTTATCCCGCCTGTGGCACGGTCGGGTCTGCGGATCCACTGAACATGCGTCTGGAACCCACAGGAATATTGGTTAAGTTGGTAAGTTGTCGGTGGGGGGATGCCGGCCTACCCCACGAATTGAGGCGATGCAGACGACGAGTGTTTACTCAAATTTTCCGGCATATCATCCTTTAGAAAAGGTATTAGGAAACTACCTCTTTTCTCAAATATTTTGTCACTGAATATTTTAAATATTTAAATCAAGGAATAAAAAAACAAACAGATAATAAAATAAATGTGACTACTTACGATTTGACGATGAAAAATTCACTTTTGAAACACGCACTTTGAACTGTTAAAACGGAGAAGGAATCCAAGGAGAAACTTAATAAAATATGTCGTTTATCCAGTTTGAATTTTGATGCTGTCTATCTACTGATTTCACGTTACAAATAATGTGATGACTTTCAAAACACTCTTGATGATGATGATGAAGATGATAATACTTTCACCTTGATTCAATCGTTGCTGTTGACTTCTTCAGATTAAAACTTATGTTTTCAGCGGACGAGCGAGAGATAAGACCAAAGAAACCCTCTCTATTACAACTTCACACGATACTCGCCGCCCTTCTTTTGAAGACTTCATTCAATATTTCTTGTAAGGCGTAAAGAAGATGTAAGGGGGTGAACTCAAACATATATCGATGATTATGATGATGGTAATATAAATTCAAGTGATAGAATTCGCTCATCCGAATGTTGCTTACAGCAGTAGTAGAAGCACATCGATTTCATGTGAAACAACAAGAAAAAAAGCCCTCCCCAATGTATTTCCCCTTCACTCGACAGCACAATTCAATATTTGAACATTTTCTTTCGTCGACAGCCTAAAAGAGATGACGATTCCATCGTCGATTTCTATGTTGATATCAGAAAAAAAATATTGAACCTATGTAAAGAAAATGCTGGACACTAAAGTCACTTTAAATGCTTAGGATGTGCTACCAAGTGAATGACTATTCAGCGTCACTCATTCCAGCAAACTCAAGCGCATATTAGGAAGCTGACTGATTTATGGAGCATGGCAACGTTTCACGCAAACCTTATATATATTATCAATGGTATACAAACTTCCCACGGTTCCATAGTCAACTGATGGATATACACACATAACAAGTGCGTACAGCAAGTAAGCAAGTAGTCTTCTCTTTTGTAGTGGCAGTATCCGTTGCCTCACATCTCTTTCTCTAACTCCGTTGCAGAGTCGCTTGCACAGCAAAGAAAATGGGGTCTATTTGTGTGTGTGTAGGTGGGTGTCTGACCATGGTTAACAACACATATCTATACATGAGTGATATCATTCGTGGTTCAACCCCATTCAAAATTACAGATTTTCTGCATTACCGTTTTTCATGCTTTCTAATTTTCACATAATGCGATCACTCAACAAGAAACTTGCTAGGTTTTAAGCCAATTTTGGGGCGGTTCACAAATTGAGGCGGAGAGTAGGAGTGGTAAAGGTGATGCTCTTTTTATTCCAAGGAGAGAGAAAAAAGTTGTAGGATGAAATTCAGCAGCAAATAGGAATCGTCGTGTTGGTGTTGACTTGAAAACTATATATGAAAGATAGAAAAGACATGAATGGATGCAGTTTTGATAGTAGCAATAGTACAACATAATAGTGACTAAGACGGAAATCACACAGCTTTTAATGCAATCTTCGAACTGCTTTTAAGAAAAAAAATCAGAGCAAAGGGTTGGAGTGAATGGGATTTCATTACAAATTAAAACTCCAGTCTGTATACTACCTCTTGTATTGAAACTAATACTATTGTCAAAAGATTCGATTCAACTCCAGTTTAATAAGTAGGCATTTCCTCGTTTCTCTCTCTACCTCTATGCATGTGTCTCTTCTATGGGTGCGCCCCCTTCTCTGTCATCTCTCTCTCTCTCCTCTCTCTCTCTTTCTACCCTTCTTTCAGGACAGTATATTTAATTCTGAATATTAAAAGTAGGCATCCAAAATTTAAGCGTCTCAATGCAGAATACTGGATATACTGTACTGTATGGTTGCCATACTCAGAGGAGTACACAGAGTACCCATCTGATTTAAGAAAAGGTAGGGAGATGATATAGAGCGGCAAATTGCGTTGGACACACCAGTTCTAGTCTGATCACTGAAGTCAAGCAACGCAACGCCAGTTAGTACTAACATGGGTGGCTACTTGGGAAAACTGGGTACCGCTAGTATCCAAAAATTGTCGCGTTAGTGCAGTGTCTGTGCAGCCTCTGCATCAGAACTACACACTGGACGGGGCTCTAATGACCTTGTAGTTGAAGGGCCCTAAGACACCAACAAAACAAAAAAAGGGTTGATATATTAAGAACACCGTTGTTCCTATTTTTTTTATTAAAAACTCGTGCCTTAAGTATGGTCAGTTGACTATTAATTGAAGATATTGACGAAGAAACAGATTTAGAGATAAAGGCGGAAAAATATAGTTCAATCAAAAGTAGACAGAACTCTGATTAGATGACTGCTACCAGATCAGTTTACTGTGCGTTCCACAAAGAGACTTTCAATTATTAGGATATTCATCACTTCTAACTAGCAAATGTTTCATTTGAAACACATTTTCTTTGAATTGTTTAATGAATAATTCAGCTCTACAGCTGTCTTCTAACGCCCGGGAAGAAGGGAGGTAGATCTAGGAATTTCCATCTAGAAAATGTTAACACATCACATGGGACCGTGAAATATACCTGGTTGATAAACAGGCATGTGCACTTGAAATGTGTCATCCTCCAAGAAATAAGTACTGCAGGAGTTACATTACGTTTTCGTTGGTTCCTAGGTCCTAGGCACTAAAGTGTATTTCTAGTTTGTAAAATTTCCTGCTGCATTAATAATGTTTGTAGATGAAAAATTTAAAATACTGTACTTCGAATGCTTGCTTCTCTTCCAAATTTCCTGTGAATGTTTTTTTCTTCATCTAATGTTTTCGTAGGCCTTTAGGCATTGCGCCTAAAAAGTCGAACGGAAATAGTAGATCTGGTACTGTGTCAAATGGTCTACCAAAACCGGCTACTCAGATTGGTAAACTTTGGAAAAAGGGATCCTTCCCTTTCCCCATGGTGTTCGATGGGAAGTTTTAACAATAACTCTAACAGCCTGGAGTTTACAAAGCAGACCCTGTTGTGGGATGATTTAAATGCAAATAACATGCATACTAAAAGACCTACTGGCTATTACTACCCAAAGTCGTCGTTCTCCCAGTGTTGTGTGCAGAAGGTTGATATATATGCTTCAGATTGTATATTGGAGATCTCATATTCTCAGTTCCTTTCAATTTGAATTTTATTGGTAGCTGGTTTTGTTATTATGCTCCCTCAACAGCAGACATATTCTCAGACCTTGTATGCTTCAACGTGAAATTATTAAAAATATTCAAAGTTTAATGCCTAGAGTAGCATTCATGGAAATTATGTGGGTTTCTCTAGCGAAATCATATTTGAATGGATTTGAGGTATGTACGCGGACAAAATAGAAGTTGAATACCGCCACTTTTTCTCGAAGGGAACGTCGCATATTACGGCATCTGGAATGAGAAAATAATAAAATCGACCTGTGATAAATGTAATAAATCGATAACGCATAAGACTAGTTCTGTAGCAAGTAGCCACACACCGGTGATATCCAATACTGTAATCTGGTGTTTAAAGGTTTTTTTATGTGCAAATGACATCATGCCACAGACGTCAGCTGATAGCAACCATCAACATTGTCTACAGGTAAGGTGACCAAATTTTCCAGAGGGCAAAGCGGGAGCATAGCTGGCCTAACCACTGCCCTGCAGAACTTCCCTTTCAACTTGATTGGGACCCTCCTATCACACAGGACTTCGCTTCCTTGTCTCCACTTCAACCATCCCCATTGATTCTACGGGTCACAGGACGGGTCCAGCACTGGATGCCTGATGTTCTAATTTGATACAGACTACGATCCGTTGCCAACCTAGAAGGATCATTCTGTGTGGGTGCTCTGTACACGTATTTCATTGACAAGTGAATGCTTCTGAGAAGTTGCCGAAAAAGTGGGACAATCGGGCGTCCCGCCGGGACAAGAGAGGGACGGCGGGACATGAAGTCTGAAATCCGGACGTCTGGTCACCCAACTAGAGGCGAACTTTCGCATTTTGACAGTTCAGGTGTATGACAGGTCGTGTGCCATGCATGGCTGCAACAGTAGCAGCAACAACACCGACATTACGTCTTTCATCAGTAACAGACCATTTCCTGACTAAAGCAAAGCTGGGTAACAATGGATTCAGGTGGACCAAGCAAAAACTGAAGGAGAACATAGGACTGTATATTATAAGCTGTTGGTTAGACCAACCTCGGTGGTGCAGAGGTAGCTGTAGAGTGCAGGGCACTACTGCAACAGAGGATACAGATTTCATCCTGGAGACAGAGACGACAGAGGGAGAGACAGAGAGAGAGAGAGAGAGACATCTTATTCCGTCGAACGGGAAGTAAACCGCTGCCCGGTGTGGTGTGTACGATGTCACCACTGCACGAAGAAGAGCCTTTACTACATAGAGAGAAATATACGTGTAGTTAGGCAAAATTTCGAAGTGAAGGATCTCGCCCCAATTAATCTAAATAAGCCGACGATAAATAGGGCAAGTATGGGGATTACCGCATTAGGTTGGCAGTCGGCTGTGCAAAAGTCATGTCTTCAATGGGACAAAGATGGGCACCCCTTCCCTTTGCCATAGGTGGGAAAAGAAATAGTCATGATGAAGATAATGGCGAGAAAGTGATTGGTTCGGAAAGGAGCTTATGGGCCAAATGTTGGATGCTGGTTTTAAATGGTTGGCTGACAACAGAGACAGCAACGCTATTAGTCGCCGATTACGACATGACATGACGTGCCTCTTCCATTTTGACAACCACATGGGATGCCTCCGTAAAGTACGTGTGTTAGCATTCAAATGTTTTAACTGACTACTTTTTCAAAGAACCCCGTGATCTGCGAAACATTTGCGAACACTGTCCCTACAATTTACATGGAGTTGAAAGCTCGTTTCAGTAATGTTTAGCACAATTCGCGTGAGAGGTCGTGCCACGTACACAATGACCAATGTCGATATTTCATTTCGTCAACACTGTAAGGCAAATACAGCAAACACACTTATTAGATTCCTTCTTGCTTTTGATTTCTTTATAAGATTATTGTTGAAATTTAAGGAGACTACAATTCCGGAGTTCTTCTTTCAATAAGACATTCAATTTGTTGGTCAGCCGAAAGCAAACTTTATTTTGCAACATGGAATTGTGCTTTTCTTGTAAGAAAACAGAAACTATGTGAATGTATATGCTGCAATATTTACCTATGCAGTGTCTAAGAATACCCAAAGGAAGCGGAAGTTGGTACCAGAAAAGCACACATACCAACCTGAATGCCTTACAGAGTCAGATGTCAATGCCTAACTGCAATTGAGAACAGAGCATCCACGAGCGCCTTCCGGCAATAATAAAGAAAGGGCAAGATCTTCAGTCATCTCTTGGGTCCAAAGGGCATTTATTGATACCAGAAGATGAGAATCCTCACAATTTTATGTGTAGAAAGTATTCAGACAACAGGCAGGAATTTTTGAAGTTCCGACTAGTGTTCGAAAGAAGCACCGTAATATCCAGAAGTAAGTTCGTTATTAATTGAGCACTAAATGGGACACGGTGCCAATTTTTGTCCTTTTGGGACGCATGAGAGATCTGTAAGCTAAATTTCTACACAGCCGGGCGTCAATCTAATGCTGTAACTCCCATGCCAGTGGTGGCGAACCTGTGACCCACCGTGCAATTTTAAGTGACCCAAACGTGAATTACATCTAGTTTATCGTTTCATAAACAACAGACGTGAGAGCAAGTTGTTCGTACGCAGAGCCGACCCTGCCACAGGCGAGATAAGGAGATGATGATGATGGTCTCTATTTGCTACTTAAATAAGCGTTATTCATTATTAATAATAATTTATTTTTAGTTATAAAATTAAATAGTGCTTGCACCTGACCCACGGACTACTTTTCGTTTTTTTGTTCGTGCTATTGTGACTAGTCTATAAGAAAGGTTCGCCACCACTGTCCTATGCTTATTCGCAGTCCTATTCTGATGCATTGGGGCACTTTTCCTTCACCAACGTTAAGTAGGAGCCAGCTTTACACCGAAAAAGTTTGCCCTAACTACAAGTATATTTTACCTGTAGGTTGTTTGTTTGACTATTGGTGCTTTAGGGCCCTTCAACTACAAGTTCATTAGAGCCCCGTTCATTGTGTAGTTCTGATGCAGGGACTGCACAGACACTACACTAATGCGACGATTTTTGGATACTAGCGGTACCCAGTTTTCCCAAGCGGCCACCCATGTCAGTATTAACTGGGGTTGCGTTGCTTAACTCCAGTGGTCAGACGAGACCTGGCGTGTCCAACGCAATTTGCCGCTCTACCTGTAGGTGATATAGTACCCACCAATGGGACCACGGTTTTACTTTCCATCCCACGGGGACGAAAAACTCTTGAGGCTCAACCTGGCGTTTGCCTACACTGCTCAGTTTATAGGCAGTCATGTTATTATTGAGTTACAACCAGTTGTTATTTTTAGTGTTCACTTTGCAAACAAATGTTGATGCTACTGTTGAGTAGTGGTTTGTGAACAGGATAGTATCTGGAAGAAAATGCTGATGAATGCTCTACTATGTTTACTTATATTGATGCTTATTTGGGGGAAATAAACATATATTTTGAAAAATCGAAATGCCATAAGAGAATTTTTAATAAACAAAAATAATGAACCGTCATCAACTTTCTGATATTTATGCTTGTAATTTAGAAATCCAATCAGCAAACAACAAGAAGAACCAATTATAAAGGTTATATCATCACATGATGCTTAGAGAAAAGGGAAATCGTGCAAAGTTTAAATAATTTGAAAATGTGCGATTTGAAGTTTAAAAACAATCGCATCGGAACAACTAGTGAGCTGTTGATGTTTTTATTGATGTTATGTTAAAATGTCATCGTGTTGTCTGCTTGATCCCATTCTACATCATTTGACATGAAAACATCTGTTATTTCCTTTTAAATGATGAGCCTTTCGAGGCCATGGTTATGTACTTTATCGACCTGATCTATTTTCTGTGAAATTCTTGAAATAAAAGCCCTTCTGGTGTTGATTTTCAAAAAGTCTCCAAAACGGAAAGGTCACTATCATACAGTAATGATCCTGCTTACACCTCATCTATGGGTATGTCATCAGAAAAGCGTCGCTTTTATAGGCCCAACCCTAAAAGGATGGAATCAGCCCTTAAAGGAGGAGACTCAAACGCCAAATTGTAATTTTATACAACATTTTGTTGTTTGTTCGTGTTTTAGGGCCCTTCAACTACAAGGTCATTAGAGCCCCGTCCACAGCATAGTTCTTATGCAGAGACTGCACAGACAATACACTAATGCGACGGTTATTGGGTATTAGCAGTACCCAGTTTTCCCAAGCGGCCGCCCATGACAGTACTAGCAGGGCCGGCCATCCGGGGGTGCAGAGGGTGCATTGCACCCGGGCCCCAAGATTGAGGGGGCCCCATCATCAGTACTCATCAGGGCCCAGATCATTGCTAATATTAAAAACTTAATACGTCATTGTAGGGGTGGTAGGGGCAACCAACCAAACAACCCTAGCATTGAACTACACCAGGGTTGTACAACCTTTCTGGAGTTGTGGGTTACTCAGCTGCTCCATGAACTGATTGCCAGCCACAGGCTGTCAAAACCAAAACGGGTGAAGATAACGTTAGGTGTTACATAGCAGGTAGGTTATAATGCATAATTAGAAATGATGCACCAAGGGCCACAATACAAGCCTCAATGGGCCACAGGTTGGGCAACCCAGAATTAGAAGTTAAGAGTCAATAATTTAATAATGCTATTATTTTGGGGTTGTTAAAACCAAAATACCTTTAATAATCAGAAGTGTAATAAAAAATATATAATGACACAGGTTCAACTGAAAATGTTCCAAGGTGTGGACGTCCACATAAGCTTTCAGACCAACTCATAAATGCAATGGCGACATATTCGGACACATGGCATCATCCAAAAATGTAATACCTTCCAAACTTAGAAAGGATCTCAGAATGGGATAGGATGGCATCTAAGAGGAGTCCATTTACTCTGAATCCTTTAATTTTTACTTTTGGAAAAATATTTTGGGGCCCCAAAAGGATTTTTGCACCCGGGCCCATTTATAGAGAAGGCCGGCCCTGAGTACTAGCTGGGGTTGCGCTGCTTAACTTTAGTGATCAGACGAGAACTGGTGTGCCCAACGCAATTCGCCGCTCCCACTTTTATACAACAAAGGACCTCAGCATGGCATGATGAATGATAAACCAACTATGAAATAGAAGCAAACGAGAGATTCCGATCAAACGTTAAAATGGTCCTCAAACATAAAGGACACCAAGTTCCTACGAAAAGCTAGCAATGCATTGCTCTAAAGGTGAAAAATAATTACATGAGGTACCCTGTATTTATCTGGCTTCAATATTTCTGCCAAAATTTAACGGAGTTACCGTTAGAGGTGATTTGATTATAACGTAAAGTATAATAATCTGCGTATTTCGGTACAAGTATTAGTGTGCAAATTTAATTTTGTTTCAAAAATCCTCCAAGTCAATTTGATCGAAGAAGAAGGAGAAGATGACGAAAAAAGTAGTAGTAATAGTAGAAGAAGAAGTGTTACATAGTCCTATAAAATAGGTCCTAAGGGCACATCTACTTATCTTATATATCAACGTTTTTCTATGGTAGTCGTCGGTGAGAAAGAGTAATACAGAAAGCGACTGAGTTCACAATTTTATAATGGGACTTAACGGTCCTAGATGTGCATTAAGGTTTTGACGTAACAATGAATGTCCATGAAAAATGCCAAAGGATTATTCGGTAGAAATGTTTATTCAGGAGATAAATCTGCCTAGGATTTATAAAGGACCTATTGTCCGAAAAAGCATTGCAATTACAAAGGGCACCTATGCAATCCAACAAACAATTGTCATTCCGTTCACCACAACAACACACGTATTCAATTATTTTACACAAAAATAACTAGATGTAGATTATTTCTCAGTTGTCATTCTCGTTCTTATTGCATGTCAACATGTCGACCTCCTAAACTAAATCCATGCCACACGTAGTAGCAGCAACAGCAGTGAGGCTACGAATGCCTGACTCACTATTTGCATTTCCATTTTCGAGAGAGGCATGGCTCTAGAGAAAAAGGCACTTATTACGTAGATGACAATTTATTTACTGTCAATGGCATCATTATGACGCAATATTTTTTCAAGGTTACCACATTTTTGAAAGAAAAAAGTAGAGCATTAGCAGCTCTCTTAGGAAATAAAGACGTCACCGTATATAACGGCATTACCCCAACTTTGACGTACGACAATTTTTGATTAATAAAATAAGTTTATTTAACAGCAATTTCCCACATAGACAGTTTTGCTATTAGAGAGTTTTCTGGCTGCGTTTCTATCCGACGTACGCTACGCAATGCAGACGAATCGTGAACTGCGCAGACGCATGCAGTGTCTGAGTTTGCGTAGTTGACAATTCGTCTGCATTACGTAGCATACGTCGGATAGAACCGCAGCCAGAAAACTCACTATTGTTTCTTCGTAGGTGCTTTCGGACCCTTCAACTACAACGGTCATTACAACCTCGTTCACTGCCTAATTCTAATGCAAAGTCTGCCCAGGCACTACGCCAGACAGGAGTGGCGAACCTATTTCAGCTGGCGAGCCAAGCTGATATACCAGGGGTGGCGGAACCTTTTTCTGCTGGCGTGCCAAAAATTTAAATAGTTATAGTTCTTGATTTACTAACGTGCCAGATACAGTAGTGTGTTGAAGGAATATATAGTAGGGTACCCTTACTTCCGGTTTGTTACAGGAAATGGAAATTTCACCAATTGATTGGTAGTATGCTCGGCAACTGCGTCAGTAGTACTACGTTCGATACTGGACCGAGGCGGGATGGCTTCTTTTGGGGGAAGGAACAGTGGCCCCGTATGGTGTAAGATGGTATTTGCACGTAAAACAACCCTCTCTACTTTGCAATGGGTAGATGGGGCAAAAATTTCCAGGTGCAGGAGCGAGCCCCCCCCCCCCTAGCGTCGGTGGGTAGAATGCCCCAACGAATAGTAGACCGACGATAAATAACCGTAGGGTTTGCAGCTTTGGTCGGCAACCGGCAGTCCAGTATCTCGCCCTTGTGTCCATTCAGAGGGACAAGATGGGTACCGGCCCTGCGATAGGCGGGAAGGCGGATCTATTCCATTGTCTAATGGTCCTTTCTTGCCAAGGACCATTAGACAATGGAATACTCTTGGGGAAAATGGAGTAGAGGGCTTACTGAATGGGAAGCCACCTTTGCAAATGTTGTAGTGGGGCACAACTATAGCTTGGGGTCTTAGAAGATTTCTGGGTTATGTAGCAATGAGAGTTAGTCTCTTCACTGCCAAACTGGCCATAGTGGCTGCTTGCAGTGAACTAGAATTAGAATATACTGTAGATTACCCTGTACATGTACCTGCCACGTGCCAGCAAAATTGCCCCACGTGACATCCCTGGCACCCGTGCCATAGGTTCGACACTCCTGTGATATACTAACGTGCCAGATAGTTTGTTACAGGGCCGGTCCTATACGTTCGGCCGCCCGCGTGCAATTATGCCGAAGCCGCTCCCCCTTAAATTTTCTTAATGTCTACAAGTTAACATTGATGTGTTATTTTGCTATCCTGTCTTCACTTTATTGTTTGCCAAGCAAAAGCAACAGCAACTCTGGACCCTTTTCCCGCCTATGGCAGTGTCGGGTACCCATCTTGTCCCTCTGAAAGGTCACAAGGGTGATATATTGGAAAGTGGTTTTCCACAGCCGGTTTCCGACTAAACCTGCGACCCCTGTGCTTATTTATCGTCGGTCTACTGTTCGTTGGGGTGGTCTACCAACGCGACGCCAGGCGGCGAAATCCTACACCTGGAAATGTTGCCTCATCTACCCTTTGCATAGAAGAGAGGGTTCTTTTACGTTCCAATGCCATCGTACACCACACGGGACCTCAGTTTTACTTCCCATCCAAAGGAAGGCGTATTTGGGGATCTGTTTCGCCTGAAAGAAGGGGGTCCCGAAAGAAGGCAATCCACCTCTGTCTAGTATCGAACCTAGAATCACTGACGTAGTTACTGAGCAGGCTTCTCAATGCGCCACCGAGTTGGGATTCTTTCCTTAGGCATCAAAGCATTAACAGTTTTGTATTACTTTTAAGTTGGAGAAGGTGGCCGGCCGCCCCAGCATGACGGTAGCCCGCGTTCTTTGCACACTTTGAACCTATGGACGGATCGGCCCTGGTTGGTTAAAAGACTATATAGGTAGTAGGGCACCCTTACTTCGGGTTTGTTACAGGAAGTGGAAATTTCACCCATTTATTGGCTTGGCTTTATAACCCGCCTCGGTGGCGCAGTGGGTAGCATGCTCGTTAACTGCTTCAGTAGTTCTAGGTTCCATACTGGACCGAGGTGGGTTGACTTCCTTCTGGGGGGCGGCGCAGGTCCCAAATGTGCCCTCTTTTGGATGAAAAGTAAAACCGAGGTCCCGTGCGGTGTACGATGACATTTGCACGTCAAAGAATCTTCTCTACTATGCAACCGATAAGTGAGGCAAAAATTTCCGGGTGCAGGAGCTCGCCCCTTGGCGTCAGTGGAATGCTCCAACGAACAGTAGATCGACGATAAAAAAACGTGGGGATTGCAGCTTTGGTCGGCAACCGGCAGTCCAATATATCGCCCTTGTGTCCATTCAGAGGGACAAGATGAGTACCCGACCCTGCGATAGGGGGCAAAAGGGTTAGGAATTGCATATTGGTTTGGCTTTATATACTGTAGGTTACCCTGTATATGCACATGCCACGTGCCATCAAAATTGTTCTGCGTGCCATAGGTTCGCCACCCTTGCACTACGCTGTTACGATGACTTTTGGGTATTAGCAGTACCCAGCGTTCCCCAGCGGTTACCCATGCAAGCACAAGCTGGGGTTGCGTTGCTTAACTTCAGTGATCAGACGAGAACTGGTGGGTCCAGCGCAATACAGCCGCTCTTTGCTAGTGTTACTGGGGAGCGGAAAGTTGTGTTGGACACACCACTTCTCGTCTGATCACTGAAGTTAAGCAACGCAACCCCAGTTAGTACGGACATGGGTGGCCGCTTGGGAAAACTGGATACCGCTAGTATCCAAAAATCGTCGCACTAGTGTAGTGTCTGTGCAGTCCCTGCATCAGAACTACACAGTGGACGGGGCTCCAATGACCTTGTAGTTGAAGGGCCCTAAAACACCAACAAACAAACAATAGTGTTGCTGCTTACAAGACATGTCATGAGAAGGCGGCGTGACCAGAAGGATGCAGGTTATCAAGAGTAGATGGGACAGTGGACATGGATGACGGCCTCACGATGACAGTGAAAAAGAATGAAGACTCAGAAGTCACAAATCTGACCCTGCCAAAGGCGAGATATGATCGGACGTGGATCGATAAACGTATTCACCTAAGGTTTGACTCCGTGAATTACTGAATTATTAGCGTGAATTTTGCGGTTGGCAAATGATTCAATGAATGCAAGAAACCATAATAACCTAATTAAACACTGCTTTCGTGATGATTAATGATGGTGAAATTCACTGCAATAAATAACGATAAAGACGTAATGACGTCACAATGGCAGTCAAGCAGTCATAACGCAAATTTCAAATCTCTGTGGCCATGATGTCAAATATATACAGCATAGCGCCTTAAGTTGCAAATTAGGGATCTTTCGGACGGTATTTTTAAACAGCCGCGCCGGCTGCCAACCTAATGCTTCAATTCATCATCATTATACCCATATCGCGCCTGTGGCAGGGTCGAGTCTGCGGGTTCTAGCTTCTAGCCGTCCTTTTCCGCCTATCTCCCACCAGGTCCCCGTCCATCCCACACACTACCTTACACTTACGAACAACTTGCTTCCACGACTGCTTTGCTCTTCCCCTGCCCCGGGTACACCCATTACTGGCATTCCTGAAATGGACCTAACGAACTCCTTCTCCCTTCTTCTCATAACGTGTCCATACACCTCAACCTACCATCCCTCATTTTTTCCGTGTTGTTCGCCACCCCCAATCTACCTCTAATCTTCTCATTCCTAACTCTTATCAACTCTCGACACCCGACTCATGTACCGCAGCATTTGCATCTTGGCTACTTGCATTCTACGGTATTGACGTGGCTCTTCCTCGCTGCCCAACACTATCCATATAACGTAACTGGCCTAACCACTGCCTTGTAAAACGTCCCTTTCAACCTGATTGGGACCCTCCTATCACACAGAACTCCATTTAACTGTCTCCAACCATCCCTCACTGATTCTATGGGTAACATCCAAGTCTATCTCCCCATTGCTTTGAAACATTGATCTTGAGTACTTTACCTCTTGCACGTTTTTCACCAGTTCAACCCTACAGAGTACTTCACCATTATTTTCTTGTCCTTCCCAACTGTAAGCTACATACTCTGCCTTCTTCATGTTTATCTTAAGCCCTCCATTTTCTACAGCTCCTATAATATCGATTAGGCCCGTCTCTACTTGTTCTCTAGAGTCACTAAGTTTTCCAATACCGTTGACAAATATCATGCAATGAGGGGCCCATTCTCCTGCTCTCGTCAGCACCTCGTACTGAACTTTGGTGTACCCCAACCTTCCCCAAGGTGCCCTTACTCTGGCTATGGAGCCATCATACATATCCTGAAAAACTCGAATAAACCCTTCTTCAACTTCCCCCTTTTGGGTAATATTTCCCGAATTCCTTGTCGGCGATCGTTTGCTGGTGTTTAAGGTCCCATCAACTAAAAGGTCATTAGAGACCCGTCCATTGCGTAGTTCTAATGCACAGACACTACACTAATGCGACGATTATTGGGTATTAGCAGTACCCAGGTTTCCCAAGCGACCACCCATGTCAGTACTAACTGGGCTTGCGTTGCTTAACTTCAGTAATCAGACGAGAACTGGTGTGTCCAACGCAACTTGCCGCTCCCTCCTTGTCGGCAGTCCCCACCTACCACGGAGCACAGCATGGGGACGCCTATTCGGGTCGCTAGGGTTTCTGAGACAGGTAATCGTCAGATAGCCATGACCCTTGAGTACCAGGACCAAAAACGGCCCCTCCAACTGATATCCATCTAACCGCCCATTTTCCACTGGAGGCCATGGCCAAAGTGGCGTGTTGGGGATTTATGGTTGCAACCCCACACCTCTACGTGTCAAAGCTGTCTTGTCAGCATGTGGCGACCGAGAGACGTCGCAGGGGATTCGCTCCTCCACTTTCCCCAGGGATTCGGGTCTCCACGCACGGCAAACACGTGTGTAAGCATTTTTGTTATTGTTAACCCCCATAGGAGTCTACATCGACCAGGGCCACTTATGATGTTCCAGGTCTCCTTTATCTGGGTTTGCCCCGCTAAGTCGCCTTTTACAACATGCCCTAGGGGAAGATGCCACGTGCCTATTCTATCCTAGGCACACACATATGGGTAGGATATAAGAATTTATATGAGGTGTCCACAAACACCAACATAATTCTGCAACGCAAAGTTCTCTCACTGTCTGGCCAAACGCCGCGCCGTCTCTTCCAGTCTCAAGGTCCTCCTACATCACTAGGAATGCAGATGCAACCGAGAGCCATTGCCCAGGTAGAACCCTTTGTGGAAGTGGGCGCTTGGACTTTGTAACAGTTTCCCCATGAATTATACAGTTGCATACATTCATGAGGTCGATTTCCACGGATGTACCGCCCAACCACTCAGGAAATCCATGGGGCGGACCAAGATGAGAGTCATAGTTACTGCTGCCAACCTAATGCTGCAATTCCCATACTTATTTATCATTGGCCTGGTTTGATTCATTGCGGCACTTTTTCTCCATCGACGCCAGAGGACAAGCTCCTACACCTGTAATTCTAAGCCTATATTTTACTAAACAACAAGGGCTCCTTTTACATTGCACTTTACTGTCAATTGAGTCCACACAGGCTGGAACCTGCAATCATGAACTTAATCAAGTATCAAAGATCTCCGCAATGTCAAATGTAGAAAGGTGGATATTAGATTCCAGAGTCAGATAGGTATTCGTTGCACAGTTAGTTGGATATCTGTGTGGGTGTGAAACTGTGAACCATAAATTCAAATTGCAATGTTTATCAGATAGATCGTAGTTAAGGCTGAATTTCATAGTTTTCTAGATTGAAAACCGATGATAGTCAGCCATGGGAATAATGAAGTTCTGAAACTCATTGGCTAGGAATAACTGGTTTACTGACCGGAAATTAATGGATGACGATGGCAGATGTTTCGTCGTAGACTAAAGATAGAAATTAGAGATTCAGTTCAAATCAATTTTTTATCATAGCATCCGCATGATAAAAAATGTATGTGATCTTACTATGGTATTTATTTGAATTAATCTAGATTTCAGTCCATACTTTTCAACTGTAAACATTATTTTTGTACACATACTTGCGAAACAGAAAGTAATACACTTGAAACGGTTGATTTATTATTAAGTTACTTAATGTCGGTCTAAGAGGAGGTGCGGCAGTCTTTACACTTAAGGATTCTGCAGATGAATACAATATTTTGTGGTATAAAAATAAACTTCTATTACGTGCAGGTAACATCCTGAATACTGAGTAGGGCCTCTTGTCATTAAACAGGTTAAGAAGTTAACCAATGAGCAGCATTTTGAATTTTTTGGCTAGACTAGAACCGGATATTGGGTCCATTCAGAGGGTTTCCACATGTGTCCATTCAGAGGGACACGATGGGCACCCGACCCTGCCATAAGCGGGAAAAGCGTTAGGAGTTTACTAGAACCGGATCATCATGATGTTGGGAGGGAGGTACGCTGCCATATATGCTACATAAGACAAAGACATGAGAGAGGAAAGAGAGGAAGAGAGAGGAAGAGAGAGGAAGAGAGAGGAAGAGAGAGG
>JAAFCE010005724.1:12686514-12746501 GCA_013389805.1 Trigoniulus corallinus | reverse complement strand
CAGACCAGCAATTGAGCTTGCACATTTGCCTCATTTGACCTCGTATCGTTCGTATCGTCATCGTCGGCGTTTACCACTAACTCTTTATTACTTCAAAGGCAATAACAACGTCAGAGTTATTGCAGGGTAAGGATTTTTGGTGCCCAAATAACATCCCAAGCAATTTCAGTGCTTGGTAAGACGATCTGGGCCACTGAACTTTGTACTTTTATTCCACCATAATTATGTCAGATAAGGCATAGAAAACATGAATGGATGCTGAGGTAGACCCGGGACCCTTTGAAGTGTGACATCGACTTTAAATAGTGGGAGGCTCCTGGAAAATGTAATGTGGGAGGCCCAGTGACCCACCATCCCAGGTAAGGCCTAGCATAGTGCAGGGTTGGACAACCAACCTTTCGTAGATTGGAGCCTAAATTACGATTATGAGTGGAAATAAAGGACTGCGTTAAAAAGAAAAGGTCAAGCAGTGTTGTCCGGGACATGTGCTACTGTATATACGTTTATTGACTTTTTTTGGGGTCCCACTTTTTTATGTTTAGCAAGTATTTGTTGTGGTACAAATGACATAATGGTCTACTCAAAATGGCAGAAAAAGACTGGTTTATTTAAACAGTGACTAAGTAAAAAGAAAACCCTGACTAAATAGTACGTTATTGACTTGACTCTGATTGCTGCCTATGGCTCCGGGGGACGGCGGTTCTCCATATGTGGCATGGTGTATCAACTGTTGACGTTCTGTCAGTACAGTATCTTATTACAAATACAGTATACTACAGAATGACCACAATATACTGGACTACATTCGTGTATAACGTTGCATAACTGCCATTTATTTGTGCATGTTGCTAAAGAATATTAACATTTTTTTGTCTTAAATGTGGAAGGGCCTTATTCAGTAGGACGTCCCGAGTGGCTGCCCGTACTGCCCTCCCCTAAGGCCGACCCTGTTTACACCTATCAAGGGAGCGGCGAATTGCGTTGGACACACCAGTTCTCGTCTGATCACTGAAGTTAAGCAGCGCAACCCCAGCTAGTACTGACGTGGGTGGCCGCTTAGGAAAATGCCAAAAAATCGTCGCATTGGAGTAGTGTCTGTGCAGTCTCTGCATCAGAACTATGCTGTGAACGGGACTCTAATGACCTTGTAGTTGAAGGGTCCTAAACAAACAACAACTGCGCCTATCAATTTTAGCAAACTGCACACATGGTACTCCATATAGTGAAGATTCGTTTACACGGGGCGGTACACACCACCCGGGGCTACGGCTTTACTTCTCATACCACAGGCGGCCTCTCTGTCTGGCTCGAAGGACGCCAACCGCCTTGGTCCAGGGTAGCCTACCTGGCTACATCAGCAGCGTTTTAGATAGACGTTTTAAATTTTGGTGGTAATCGTTGAATGATAAATCAAGTTAGACATCTGCAAGTGAGTGTGGTCATCGATAAAATTTCGTGAGATTGTATCACACTAGAATTTAGAAAATTGTATCATTACTTGTAAACTAAACTTGCGAATCGTATCATGTGTGCACAAGCTTGCTTAAGAAGTGCACTTCAATATAAGTCTTTAAAATGAATGACCACTCTCAATGTTTGCGAATGTAATTTCATGGCAATCCTTCTGCAAATGATGATATGAGCTGTTAGTGTAATGGGTTGTATTTATTTATGGTTCGAAAACACAAAAATCGTTAGAGTTCCATTAAGGAGGCCTCTCAATCATCTATTTAAATTAGCAAGTAACACGCGTGATGGAGTAAACGAGATTTCCTATTAACAGTAAATATCAATAAACTTCATATACACTAGAACACTGTTGAGTGCGATAACTGATAAACAGTCCAATCTGAGCAGGATAACCATTTCATGCTTATTTTTAACTACAAGCCAGTGACACAGGATAAATTTAGTAAGCCTTCCCACGAATCGATCCTGCTCACTATAAAACAAGAATTCTACCCAAGGCCGGCCTTCTCTATGAAGGGGCCCGGGTGCAAAAATCCTTTTGAGGCCCCAAAATATTTTTCCAAAAGTAAAAATAAAAGGATTCAGAGTAAAAGGACTCTTCTTAGATGCCCTCCTATCCCATTCTGAGATCCTTTCTAAGTTTGGAAGGTATTACATTTTTGGATGATGCCATGTGTCCGAATATGTTGCCATTGCATTTATGAGTTGGTCTGAAAGCTTATGTGGACGTCCACACCTTGGAACATTTTCAGTTGGACCCGTGTCATTATATTGGTTTTACCAACCCCAAAATAATAACATTATTAAATTATTGACTCTTAACCTCTTATTCTGGGTTGTCCAGCCTGTGTTCCATAGTGCATCATTTCTAATTATGCATTATAGCCTACCTGCTATGTAACACCTAACGTTATCTTCACTCGTTTTGGTTTTGACAGCCTGTGACTGGCAATCAGTTCATGGAGCAGCCGAGTGATCCACAACACCAGAAAGGTTGTACAACCCTGGTGTAGTTCAATGGCAGGGTTGTTAGGTTACGTTTAGGCTATGTTGCATTGGCAGGGTCAAATGAGGGACGCTGCCACTACAATGACGCATTAAACTTTTAATATTAGCAATGATCTGGGTCCTGACGGGTACTGATGATGAGGCCCCTCTCAATCGTGGGGCCCGGGTGCAATGCACCCTCTGCACCCCCCCGGATGGCCGGCCCTGAATTTCTACCACTGAAACTACAGGTTATATTCATCTCTTTCCCACCAAATGGAGAGATGTTGGGAAACTGACGTCATTCAATCGCAGGCGGCTCATGGGGCACACAAACTAGGGCGGCAAATTTCAGAGCTAGTCCCTGCCATGCAGTCTATCCATCATTTAAAATGTTCATAGTCCTGGGGTTCCTAGACTTCATTGATTGATGGGGCCTTTCCTAAATGTTGGCTTTCCGCGGCGCCTTGTTGTAGAGCCATATCAATGCATTGGCAATGGGACAAATCCCAAGGGCGTGAGGAACCCTCGGATAATTTATAGTTGCATTAAATTTAATGGACGGGGGGGGGGGCGGCAATGGACCTACTTACCTAGGGCGCCTGAAGCTCACGAGCCAGGTTTGCATTCAATCATTAAATGATACTAACAATCAGGACTGTTGTGAGGGTCCTGACCTGTAATTCTTGAAACATCGAAATGGCGCCCACCGGTAGGTATTGCAGGGTCCGAAAGCCTGCTTCCACCGGTCAATAATAGAAAACCTCAATAGTCCGAGTGGTAGAGTGGTTTTGGAGTCTCTACTACCGAATTCTTGCTGCTGTCAGGACATGGAGTACTTTTACCTGCTAACAGATCGATTCTTACAGAAGCTGAATAATTTTTTTGGTTGGTTTGCTTATGTAATTAACGATTGTTTAATAAGAACATTTATAGTAATAGTTGCTATTTGATCAAGCGTTGCATTAGGACCTTGCGTGGGTGTGTTTCAACGTTGAATATTTGCACAATGCCATTTTAATCAGAAGTCTGAAGAGAGTAAGTTTGGGGCACGAGACAAACAAAAGTCACACAAACTATATTAAATTATAAGTTTCAAGGGATTCTAAAAGTTAGGAAAAAGTAGACAGATGTGATAGTACGTTGCATAGATGAGAAAATTGGTTGGAATTGCTGCACTGACAGTGCTGCTAATCTCGTAGAAAGGGAACGTCAGGCAAGATCCAATAATCAATCTAACCGAACGTGTTACATAGAAATTCATAAGTGCATACATGCAAGAATTAGGGGCGTACTTAGATAGAATATTTTCTTTGAATTTCATTTTTTTCCAAATCATGAGTAATACTGAGGGAGGAACTTCCAAGATAAGCCTTCAATAACATTTTGGAGACACATTACCACATTACAAAAAGCAAAGCAACTCCTAATCCTTTTCTCGCCTATGGCAGGGTCGGGTACCCATCTTGTCCCTCTGAATGGACACAGTTGGTGATGCTGTAAACCAAACTAGAGATGCAATACTGTATAGAATACGAATGTAGCTAGCTCCTCGAATGATATGGGAAACATGTGTCACTAGGTACAGCAGTCTGATAGCACTGACTATCAGAGGTATAAGGCTACTCTGTATATGTTTTATTAATCATAACAGCTTGCAGATGAAGAACGTCATAATAACAGACGGAATTTCCCTTGAGTCTATCCTTACGAAAAGTTTTTTTTCCGGATAATCAGATTTACAATTCCCATCACTGACATCTGCAGTATCCTTCAATAAATTGGGTTTGCCCCTAAAGCTAATAATATTTTGAAGCCATCTGCGCATGACGAACATAGCATTGGTCATCTATCATTGCATCTTGACCTTTAACAAGAATGACAACGCCACATTTTGAGAAAATGGATATCACAATTTTTAACGTCCAACTTGCAGTTCCATCCAATAGAGTGGTTTTACAATTCTTATGTGAATATCAAACTTAAACTGTTAGACTTAAGTTTTTTTCCTATTTCCAAAATTTATGCTCACTTTTTGATCTCCATTTCCAGTCAATCATCGTGGAGTAGATGCGATCAAGAACATCATGATCAATTTCAACCGTCCTCATGGCAATCAGCACAATAGTTTTATACGTCTATGTTACACTAACGGGTTAGGGAGTAGGCCAAGCAGCCATAACAGGCCGAACCCTTAGGAGGTTGCTCGCGGGAGAGGAGGAAGTAGGCGTAGGGGATGTAGGAGAGGGAAATTTGCAGCACCCAACGTTCTCTACTAACCACCCATGTTGGTACTAATGTGAGTTTGCGTTGCTTAACTTCAGTGATCTCACGAGAGCTGGTGTGTCCAGTGCAACTTGGCCACATACGCATGACAAATTTTTCCTTCAAAGCAAAGAGGCACTATTATTTATTTAAACATGCCAAATCAAGATTTAAAACAAAGTTGAGCAGGCTAACTTCGGTAGCTTCGGGGTGGGGGAACATCGCGGCCGAAATGAGGGAGAGTAGATTGAGATGATATGGAGATGTAATGTGAAGAGGGGAGGAGGAGTTCGTTAAGTACATTACAGGAATGCAGGTGGTTGGGAGCACCAGGGGACAGAGGAAGACCAAAGAAGTCGTGGGAACAATTTGTTGTAAGGATATGGTAGTGTGTAGGGTGGACAAAGACCTGGCGGGAGGTAGACGGGAGTGGAGGGCTAGAACCCGCAGGCCCGACCCTGCCACAGGTGGGATAAGGGTATTATGATGATGATGCGCAGGCTAACGATGAAAGAGCGCATGACTACAGAAGGTGAAACTAATTTCGACCTCAATACTACATCATAGTTAATCAGTAACCAATCTACTAACAAGATCGCGGCTGGGATTTACAAAAATTAGGATTAGCTAGCAACCTTTCTCACATTTGGATTCATTTAATGGGTGGGGGAGTTAACCAAGCAGCCATAACAGGATGAACCCTTAGGAGGATGCTAGAGGGAGATGAGGACGTAGGTAGTGGACATAGGAGAGGGGATATTTGCAGCACCCAACGTTCTTTATCAACCATCCATGTTGGTACTAACGTGGGCTTGCGCTGCTTAACTTTAGTGATCTCACGAGAACTGGTGTGTCCAACGCAACTTGGCTGCACTATCAGTGTTCAAGAGCTGGACTAGGCCGAAATATTGATCCGTGCAAAAATTGCATTTGATATCAACAAATAAATATCAGGTTACGACTAAATCTACCTTTTCGCCTCCCATCAGTGTATATACAGCAACGAAAAATCAAACAGGCCGATTGGACCTAGCAACATTAAAAACGGGCAACATTAAAGAGAGAGAGAGAGAGAGGGGGAGGCCCTCAGCGCCCCCATTTCATCGGAATGGGAAGTTGAGCCGTGTCTCCGTCAGGTGTGCACGATGTCATCTGCATGTAAAAGAAACCTTTCTACTAACGAACACTGAGATAGGCAAGCTGTTTAGCATAGGAGCTCGTCCCGAGGATGGTGACACCGGGACTTACTGTTGCAAAAAGAAGTCAACAAAAGAGATATGCCTCTGCCTTTTCGTTTGATTTAGAGCCCCGTCCACTGCGCAACGCTAATGCAGAGTCAGCACAGACGCTACGCTGTTAGGACGATCTTTGGGTGTTAGCATTGGTCACCCATTCTAGTACTATTGTTTGTTTGTTGGTGGTTTAGGGCCCTTCAACTACAAGGTCATTAGAGTCCCGTCCACAGTGTAGTTTTGATGCAGAGACTGCACAGATTTCTGGATACTAGCGGTACCCAGTTTTCCCAAGCGGCCACCCATGTCAGTACTAGTTGGGGTTGCGTTACTTAACTTCAGTGATCAGACGAGAACTGGTGTGTCCAACTCATTACAGCCACTCATATGCCTCTGCCGCACTGGGTGACACCAACCCTAGGTACCCACTGATTCTCTAGTTTTAACTCACCTCTTCTGCATCATGCCATTCTAATTACTGGTATCTGTTTCTTGTAGTCCCAGGGTGTACTCTGTGTCTGATTAAATGAGGTTGAAACACTGATTTAAACGAAAGAGCCTGCCCAGGTGAAACTGGAACACGTAAACTTGAGCCTATTGAGACCAGGATGCAATAAGCCAGAAATAAATTTATATGACGGACGGCTACAAAGTTTATGTCATATGGAATCATCCCTAACTGCATTACAAACGGACATTCAATTGTTGAATGTCAAAAGTTTACAGTTATCTGTCAGGCAGGTGCTCCGCCAGGAAATCAAGTTCCGGAGGCCACTTTCGGTTATTATAGTAATTCTAGGTCATGAGAGAAAGAGACTTCTTACATATAACAGAGATCAATTTTCCGTAGCCTTTTATAAGGGTATTAGCTGAAACTAGTGCGTAGGATCCATAAATGTTTGAAAAGCATTCCAAGTTGGTGGTATACTTGAAATTTTACTAATCGATTCTGGTCGATACATTACTATTTTCTGATGCCCATGATTTTAAACACATTATCTCATAGGATTACCAACATTTAATAGCATACTTAATAGTATTTTTGCTACTCTGCAGGCAGTTCGCAAACTATTCAAGAAAGGCCACTTTAAAAGCCTACACACGCATGCACTCAACAAGCTACAGTATAAAGAATTGCAGTGTCTATGTCATTTAATAGGAGAAATTTACTATGGCTACCATTTTATTTCTCTGTTTAAATAATCCGATTTTTAGCATGAAAGTCGTAAAGGCTTTTCACAACTTTGATAAAATTAAAACTCGAACAATTCCATCAATAACTATTGTTTTCTTTGATTAAACAGGAAATGTTGACTTTTGCAATTTATATGTGCTCTTACGTTTGTTTTGTTTCCATAGAAACCTATTTGACTGCTTGGCAGAGACTGGAATACAACCTGACTAAGTTGATAAAACTCAAATTCTTAGAAGTGATAAAAAAGGGGGATAAAACAACAGTCTCGTCAACATTATATCAAACTTATCGTTCATTAATTCCCGATGCCTGGACACTTGTTCAGGGTTGGACTGGGCAGAAAATTATAGCCTAAAATACGCTACGTCAACATCAGTAGGGGACAAATACGGAGCTATTTCTGTAAAAATAACAGCTAAAAGCAACTACTAACCCTATCCTCATCTTTGGCAGAGTCGGGAACCCATCTTTGTCCTTCTGAATGGATACGAAGGTGATATTTGGACAGTGTTTTTCCGCAGTCGGCTGCCCACCAAAGCTCCAACCCCAATGGTGGTGGTCTCTGCAAACCACTGGGACCGCCATTGATCATGGACGGCCCGCAGCACCATTGGGAGAGCGTCAGAGGAGGGGGACAGCAGTGTCGGGTACATCTGGCAGGTGGGCAAACTGACGGGCATGGGCATCTGCCCTCTCATTGCCCATGATGCCACCATGCCCTGGGACCCACATAAACAACACTGTCTTGCCCTTCTGCCGAATCGTGAGCAGCAATCTGTGCCCACCCTGAACGATGACATGTCTGCCAAAAAGGGTGTGCAACAGCTGAAGGGAGGATAGGGAGTCAGTCGCAACCACAAAGTGTCTGTGATTCAAACATTGGATGAGTTTCAGTGCCCTGTGCAGAGCTGTGAGCTCTGCAGTTAAGACACTGGCGACGATTGGAAGGCGGCCCCCTATGAGATGACCAGTTGTAAACACTGACCAACCCACAGAGGTGCCATCCTTCGACCCATCCGTTTAAATAAAAACATGGCCCCGATAATTCAGAGAGAGGCGTCCAAACTCTAGTTGGTACACTGACCTATCGGTACTGGTTTTGGGGAAGGCAGCGAGCATCCAATTAAAACTTGGCTCTGGCACTGTCGAGGGCGGCACAGAGGCCGGCAGGACAGGCTGCACCTTAAGCAGAGTCACACCTAGGCCAGTGAGACCATCCATCCATCCAACGCTTATCACCATCGAGGAATAAATTATATGAATGTAATTTACCGATTAAAATTAATCTGAGTTCCATGTGCCTAAAGGCTGATTATATGTGTAACTGATACATCCTGAAAGTTAGTTCTTGTTATAGGCCCCTACGTCGCACTACTTCAGCAAAAAATGACACGAACGCTATGTACACACATTACTCCATCAAAGTGTTAATGGTGCTAATCGTTGGTCATTAATAATTTTTATACCAGGTAGGTCGATAGCAAATTATTGATGCTCAAGCATTAGTTAAAGGTTAATTAGTATGCCCATTGGTTTGGTTTGTTGGTATTTTAGGGCCCTTCAACTACCAGGTCATTAGAGCCCCATCCAATGCGTAGTTCTAATGCAGAAACTGCACATACACTACACTAATGCGATGATTTTTGGGTATTAGCGGTACCTAGTTTTATCAAGCGGCCCCAGTACTAGCTGGAGTGCGTTGATTAACTTCAGTGATCAGACGAGAACTGGTGTGTCGTTGTTGTTTGTTGGTGTTTTCGGCCCCATCAACTACAAGGCCATTAGAGACTCGTCCACTGCATAATTCTAATTCATAGACAGCACAGACACTACACTAATGCGACGATTTTTGGGTATTAGCAGTACCCAGTTTTCCCGAGCGACCACCCATGTCAGCACTAGTTGGGGTTGCGTTGCTTAACTTCAGTGATCAGACGAGAACTGGTGTGTCCAACGCAACTTTGCCGCTCCCCTGGTGTGTCCAACGCAATAAGCCGCTCCCTTACTCCATCAGAGTGTTAATAGAGCTCATCGTTAGTCATTAATAATACAATTTTTACCAGGTAGGATGATGGCAAATTATTGATGCTCAAACATTAGCTACAGGTTAATTAGGATATCCACTCTCTCAGAAAGTAGTACCTTATCAGATATAGTGTAATAATATGCTCGCCCCCGACTTTGACTTATATACTGCATCTACTGCCGGAAGCTCTTTAGAAATCATATCAAATGTTAATTTATAACCCTCCTATGAATTCATATTGCTTTAGATTAAACGTAGCTGTTAATTGTAGACAAGGAATTATTTTTCTTGTTGTGGTTTATGGTCAAAGTAACGATATTATAGTAATTATTATTGCCTATCTGTTTTATTATAAGCGATTTATAATTGCATCACAGTAATTATCAAAGGTCTCTCGGCAATCCTTTGCATTATCTCAGACGTCAAAAGGTACACACATTTTTAATATTAGAAATGGGACTACTTTATGAATTCAGTGATAAATAAAAAAAAGACACTATTTACATACTGTATATATTTTTTCTGTTTTCAATGATTACAAATATTAGCATCTGTTTGCAGAAATGAGTCGGAAGGCTTTCACATCTGATGCATTTTAAAAACAACAGCCATAGGTAAATTAAAACTGAATGACGTTGAGATTAATGAGATATTTACGTACTCAGATGCAATATTAATCAATTTGAAATTCATTAGCACCAAAAACGCTGAATAGAGGCAATTTTTAGGTTATGTCTCGTCATCTGAAATCCCTTGATGATTATACTTTTTGCAAAAGAAAAAAAAACGATAAGATATTAAAGTATTATATTGAAAATATCTAAAATACTACAGTTCTGCTTTATTTTGAGAAATTGGAGATAAAAAAAAAGCGTTTATGAAAACTTCAATCGATCTTAGATAATTAAATAACAGTGATATAAGAAATACACTATTATAGCTAAGGTGTCAGTGGTATCACTGTTAGTGGAGCTGCTCCAGAAGCTTTATATGGGCACTAGGTATGATTTCCATTGGGAGGGAATAAATACTGGACAGATAGATGTGGACAAGGGGTTGTGACAGGGCTGTCCATTATCACCAATTCTGTTCCTAGTGTATATCAATGAGCTGGGGATTAGGCTCCGGGATAGAGGGCTAGGGTTTTCTCTGGGGGATGGTTTCAAATTGCTTGCCATCTTCCAATGTGATGATATAGCGCTGCTGACAGAGTCAGAGGGAGAGCTCCAAGAAGAACTGGATATCTGTGAACAGTTCAGTAGTGATTTGACAAAACAAAGCTGATGATCATAGGAGAGGACAGCATGTGGCCTAGTAATAAGATGCCAATCAAGCTTGGGGAGAGGGAGATAGATTTAGTGTCAGAGGTTATGTACCTGCGGGTTAAACTCACAAATGATAGGGGATACCTAAATGCAATGGAGGAGATCATCATTTGTAAGCTAAAAACCAGAGAAGGATTAATAAGGAAACTGGCATTTGATTCATTCTCAAGGTATGAAATGGTTAGGGGCCTATGGAAAGCAGTAGCAGTGCCAGGGCTAACATATGGAAACGAGGTTCTGTGCATTAGTAAAAAGGTAATGGACTGTATGGAAGTAGCCCAAAGAAGGTTAGGTAGGATGGCATTAGGGGGAAATAGGTTTACAGCAGTTGAAGCAATACAGGGGGACATGGGGTGGGCTACATTTGAACAGAGAGAATGCAGGATATGGGGGCTTCAGAAGGAAAATCCAGTATGGCAGGTAAATGCATGAGTAAACAACTTGAAGGTTTCTACTAACTGGGAGAGGAGGGTAAGCAGGATATCAAAGAAGATAGGCATAACACTACACCCCAGGGAGGGCATGGAGGGAGCAATAACTACAAAGACTTGTGCAGGACAAAGTTAAGCAGTGGGGGTTAGGGCAGTGGCTACAGGGGATGGAGCAAAGAAAACGCTGAGGGTGTATGGGAACAAGCTTAACCTAGAGAGGGAGGTAATTTATGGCAACACGTGGGAGAGCTCACTTCTGTTTCAGGCAAGAGCTGGGTCACTGGAGATGAAACAGAGGATGGCAAAGATCCCAGGTGGAGAGGAGGGCTGTGGATTATGGGGGGACCAAGTGGAGGATGTTAGGCATGTGATACTGGCTTGTCCAGCGCTGGATCACTGCAGGAGGGGTTGGGGAACCCCATCTTGGAAGAGGCTCTGGGGTGGAGCGGCTGGAATGGGTGTGGAAGGCAAAGGTGTTGCTAGGGTGCTGGTGGAGATCTAGATAAATTGGTCTAGCATGAAAAATCTCCCTAGCAAGGTTTCCGTCACAAAGGACTACATATTCATACATATTCATATTCATAAGTTTTATTTATCATTTAAACCCAAATAAAAATTATTCCCCCTCCTACTTCATAATCCAAAAATGTATTTGTCGATACAAAATACATTTAAGAGAAACATATGAAGCCATTAAATAAATGTATCAATACAATAAACATAATACCTGTTTGAATCAAATTACTTTTTTCAATCTGTTCAAAATCAAAATAACATACACATTACGATGTAAATACACAAATACGACTTAAGATCACATTAGTCCCTTTATGCCGTAATTGCTTTTACAATACACGATCTGCATGCAAAAAATACTTTCTGCTTGCCTGTCAAGCGGATTTATTTTAAATCCACATATAACATATCATGGAAATATCACTTAAAATAAATCGTAAGAGGAAGAGCATTGCTTAAAAATGATCTACAATACCACAATATTTATTTGAGGATTTCCACAATGTAATAGTGGCAACAATCAGGGCCGGTACGGTACGTCCAGAGGTTCAAAGCATGCAAAGAGCGCTTCTTTTGTTGTTTGTTGGTGTTTTAGGGCCCTTCAACTACAAAGGTCATTAGAGCCCCGTCCACAGCATAGTTCTTATGCAGAAACTGCACAGACGCTACACTAATGCAACGATTTTTGTGTATTAGCAGTACCCAGTTTTCCCAAGCGGCCACCCATGCCAATACTAGGTGGGGTTGCCCTGCTTAACTTCAGTGATGAGACGAGAACTGGTGTGTCTAATGCAGTTCGCCGCTCCCCCTAATGGGGTGGCCGGCGGCCTTCACAAACTTAAAAGTGGCATGAAACTTTTAATGCTTTGATGTTTCAAGAAAGAATCCCGCCTCGGTGGAGGCAGTGGATAGCGTGCTCAGTAACTACGTCAGTGGTCATTAGTTCGATACTGGACTGAGGTGGTGTGGCTTCTTTTTGGCGAGAGAGATGCCCGAAATTGAAAGACAAAAATTGAAGTTGTAGTAAAGACGATTGAAACTATAGCGGAAGGCTATGGCGCACACAGGAGCCAAAAATTTCAAGCGTGGAGACTACTACGGACACTACCCCTGCATACATCGTGAAATCTCAATCTACTCTCCCTCACTTTTTCTGCGATGTCCCTCACCCCCCAAGTTACCTAATTCTATCAGCTTTTGACACCCCACTCATGTACCGCAGCATTCGCATCTTAGCAACTTGCATTCTATTTACGTCGTTCTTCCTTACCTCAGTGCAGCTAAGTTGCGTTAGACACACCAGTTCTTGAGAGATCACTGAAGTTAAGCAACGCAAGCCCACGTTAGTACCAACTTGAGTGGTTGGTAAAGAACGTTGGGTGCTGCAAGTTCCCCTCTCCTTCTTCCTCTACACCTTCCTCCTCATCTCCCGTGAGCAGCCTCTTAACGGTTCATCCTGTTATAGCTGCTTGGCTTAATCCCCAACCCGGGAAACTAATCCAATCCAACCATCTGATCCATATAGCATAGCTGGCCTAACCACTGGCATGTAAAACTTCCCTTTCAACTTGACTGGAACCCTCCTATCGCACAGGACTCGGCTTGCCTGTCTCCACTTCAACCATCCCCAGTGATTCTGTGGGTCACATCCGAGTCTAAATTACCGGTACGTTAGCTGCAGTGCAGAAAGATGCCGTCAAACAGATCTCTCATGTGTCTCAATGGGAATAAGGTGAGCACCCGACCCTGCCACAGGCGGCGATCCTGCTTTCAATTATTCTTAGGCACAATAGGCTCGACAACTCGAAACCTGGAATCCACCACTGTCTACAATGTAATTAATCTTACAATTACCTATGTTTTGGTTCTACACTGAAATTTTTATGCTTCTGGAACTTATATGGGTTCTACAGGCTGAGAAGATCTTTTAGAAAACTTTTCCGGACAATACTATTATTTATGGTAAGAAAAAATTGTCATTCATTCACCGGCTTCTCTTTAGTCTGTTACGTATTGAAAGACAGTTGTTGAGACTCCATATAGTGCACTTGTACGACAACAATTTCCAATTTCTTATAACTTATTATTAGATATTTTTTTGGCAGTCGCTCTCTTACAGTCAATGTAATGAGTGGTGAGGTAACAACATGTAGGAATTCTGACATTTCTGAACTAATAAAATACCTATCAAGTTGCTTGTGTTATTTCGTGTCAGAGTTACGCACAATAGACGTCGTGCGATATTTGAATTATACAGTCATCCATTATTTAGTTTTAGGATGAACAACATTTTATCATTACCTACTATAGTTGTTATTGGTAACTGATTTCGATTTAGTCAAGTATCCCACAGGTTTATCAATTTTCGTCTGACGCCAGTCTAGATATATATAAAATGAAGAAAATTAGTTACTCGGACAAAGGACTGACTAGTCAGTCATTAATGAATAGAAGAGGAAGGACAATGATGGTAATTAGATTCCTCTAAGTAATGTTGATAATTAAATTTGTGAATACAACAAAAGTCTGAGTACATATCTGTTAATCTAACCCAGCGAACCGTTTCATACATGTCTGTCTGCGAGTGTATCTCAAGAGGACAAGACATGTCAGACTTGCTTTTTAAGAGGAGCTTGAACCTTGAGTACACCTTAAAACCATATCAATATTGATAATCATATGTAACATTTTATACAACTGGTTGTCTACCGCCCAACCTTGTGAATTCGCCTCTAAATGAACACGCTGATTCAGCAATGACCCTTGCGGCTTCTCTACTTATTCGGTGACGTATGAAGGGGGTTTAGAAATTGAGAGTTATTTGTACTAAAATAGAAACGTCCTTTCTGCAGACATTCTCTATGGTCGCTGACATCATGGTTGATTGCTCTTGCAATGCATTTGACACTGTTAGTGGCGTAGAAATGCATTAGGTCACATTACCATTACTTAAATGACTTTAGCAGTAGGATAGATGGTCAAGTAATGCACTCGTTCATGCCAACCCCATCAGATGCAGTATTTACTTAAAACAAGGATTCGCCGAATTGCGTAAGCACTACAGGAAATTGATCAACATTTTGTCTTTATTTTCCCTTTCTATTCTCGTCAATAACGATTTTTATCTTTACTTAAGGAAGCATCAGGTCGAAACGGAGTCAGGTTCTGTGTCGGCTGATAATTCAATCCACAAATTCCCACTACTCTCGTTTAGTGGTTGCCCCCAACCAACATTTTTTTCATCCTGTATTGTAATATCTCAAGTTGTACTCGTATTGAATATTGAAGATTCTCAGGTTTGACCCAAGCACCCACGCCAGAATCTCAACATTGTCGTCATCAACATCATTATCATACCCTTATTCCACCTGTACAATCATCATCAGCATCATAACCAGGAGCGGCTTACTGCGTTGGACACACCAGTTCTCGTCTGATCACTGCTGCTAAGCAACGCAGCCCCAGCTAGTACTATCGCACCAGCTAACTTATACGAAAAAATCGTCGAATCAGGGTAGTATCAGAAGCAGTCTCATGCTTTGATCATTGTTTTTCAGGTGCAGATTCGTAAACAGGTTTTTTCCTTAAGGACCAATGGTTTCTCAAACAAAACACTGAGCCAACGGTAACACTCCAAAGGCTGTAGGGAGCGGCAAATTGCGTTGGGCAATCAGTTCTGATCACTGAAGTTAAGCAACGCTAATATCCAAAAATCGTCTCATTAGTGCAGCATCTGTGCAGTCTCTGCATAAGAACTATGCTGTGGACGGTGCTCTAATGACCTTGTAGTTGAAGGGCCCTAAAACACCAACGAACCAAACAATCACCATAACCTTATACCCTTCTCATTATTATTGTCATAACCTTTTCTCCTTGTGGCAGGGTCGGATCTGATGATGAATATGTTAAGATCTTACGTGGGTGCTTCGGTTCAACCTGAAAAACCGTTCTCGTGAGATCGTTGAAGTTAAGCAACGCAAACCCACGTTAGCACCAACACAGGTGGTTGGTAGGGAACGTTGGGTGCTGCAAATTTCCCCTCTCCTACATCACCTACACCTAACCCCTCCTCACCCGCGAGCAGCCTCCTAAGGGTTCGGCCTGTTATGGCTGCTTGGCTTACTCCCCAACCCGTTAGTGTAACATAATATAGCCACTTGACATCATTTAAGCAACTTTTTTAAACGGTAAACCTTGACTTAAGGTTTTATTTTCTTAGTGAAGAGATGTGATAGATGTGTAAAAAAAGATCTCAGTAGTAGCTAATTACTAGGTGCAGTATTCTAATCAAGTATACCCCCAAAAAACCTTGTAAAAACGAAACAAATACCCCAAGCCAATAAAAATACAGTGCATAATGGAGTCTTAAAGTAATTAAATCCAAAGGAAGTAGGAAAATGAAATAGGCTTCTAGCACATCTTTATGCAGAAGAGGAATGACACATTTTAACATTATTGATTTTCGATGCCCAAAGAGGAGGAATTTACTCGAAAAAATATATTCCCTACACTGCCCTACACAACCACAAGTCCTAAAAAATGACTATATGTGAACGGCATAAAATAAGGAGGTATTTGACGAGACAAGAATAATAAACTGTCAGTACGTTCCTTTTATTTTTTAATCAAGCAATTATTTATATCTTAAGGGTAGAGTTCAGAAATCCTTAACGTTTCATGCCCTGGATTAAACAACTGCCTCTTATTACAGTAGCAAACAATTACTACTATATCCTCAGAAGGGGAGCAGAGGAAGAAGAGGAGTATGAGCAACCCCTTTACGCTCACTTGAAGAAACAAGTTCTAGATACAGTATATAATTGAGACAAATTTGACTGATCATCATCTGGACACTTGTCCTAAAGCCTGCGGGACGCCCTGCGACTTTTATCCAAATTTGGAGCTACCTCCAACTGTGACTGTTATACCTTGCACTGACAGCGCAAAGGTACTTTATTTATTTACTGCATTAATTAATGTTAATCATATCGATCTACAGGCTCCCTAGTGTTTCAGGATTAATGCTGCTTATCTATCCTGTCCATTCTTCTTTATTGCCCAAACCCATTTGCCATCTATGGGGTGAAAGGTAAAGATAAATAACAGAGGAAATGACCTCATGGTTTTCCATGGCAGTTGTCCTATATTCTATCCCGGAAGTTATACTGGGGTATGGCAGGTAGATGCCCTGGGCGTCATTTGAAGGGGGGACCAATAAAGGTCAGTTTTTACACGGCAGCGTCTCATCTGGAGGAACCACAATGAGTTTCATGTGCCAATGAGTTCAATGGCTAATGGAAATTACAAAAATGTTATGACAGGGGGCGCCAAATACTCTAGGTACCCCTTTGGGCGTTGATCCATTACATCTGACGCAATGGGACAATAGATCAGTGCTTATCACGTTTACTATCATTGATGATACTTGAAACTCAACATTATTAACTCTTTTCCCGTCTACGGCAGGGCCGGACGCCCATATGTCTTATCGGAGAATAAGAGCGGTCTAACGCACGGTATTTTTATGCAGCCGGCTGCCAACGTAATGCTATAACCAGCGTGCTTATTTGCAGTAAGACTAATTTGATTCCTCGGGACACATTTCCTCTAATGACGCAAGCTCCTACGCCTGGAAATATAGCCGAACTAGACGTATATTTTACTTAGTGCAGTTAGGGGTACTTCTACGTGCACGTAACATTGCGCATACCACACGGAGCCACGGCTTTACATCTTACCCGGCGATTTTCTCTCGCCAGAAGGAGGCCATCCATCTAGATCACCTCTGCGGGTGATTTTATTTTAAATATGTATTTTTATATTGGCTAGACTCATGTTCTTCAAGATGCCAATGAGAAAGAGAAGGAAAATGCCATTATTGACGGTACCACCATAGCGCCTGTGCATCAATTCGTTCGTTTGTTGGTGTTTTATGGCCCGTCAACTACAAGGTCATTAGAGTCCCGTCCACTGCGTAGTTCTGACTCAGAGACTGCATAGACACTACACTAATGCGATGGTTTTTGGGGTACTAGCGGTGCCCAGTTCTCCCAAGCGTCCACCTATGTCAGTACTAGCTGGGGCTGCATTGCTTAACTTCAGTGATCAGACGAGAACTGGTGTGTCCAACGCAATTTGCCGCTCCCCTGCACATCAGGACGATTGTCAGTGCATTTGTTGCTGCTTGTTGGTGTTTTAGGGCCCTTCAACTACAAGGTCATTAGAGCCCCGTCCACAGTGTAGTTCTTATGCAGAGACTGCACAGACACTACACTAATGCGACGATTTTTGGGTATAAGCAGTACACAGTTTTCCCAAGCAGCCACCCATGTCAGTCCTAGCTGGGGTTGCGCTGCTTAAGTTCGGTTATCAGACGAGAACTGGTGTGCTCAACGCAATTCGCCGCTCCCATTGTCAGTGCAACAAAGAAAATACGTTTAAAAGGACATTATACTAACACCATAATTAACATTTTCATGTTATATACTGTATACTTTTTAAATTTACTCCAACGACAGTGTCAAACTTAGAATTATAGATCAGGAGGAAATTTTTAAACAGTTTTATGTCAAAATGCACAAAGAATTTTAATTGAAATTCATTTTCATTTTCTGTCAAACCATCACTATTCTCATAAACTGTCTTAAGCTCAAACTTGAAAAGAAGAACTTTGATACTGTAGCTGTAATGCAGCTCTCAGATTGCACGTCATGTTAAGACTTACCTATTGACTCTAATGTACATTAAATGGAGCTCAAGATCAGCCACGAAGTGGTTACTGACAGACTATTTTTTATCCTGTGAGGGAGAAATGAAGAAAAAAATCAAAATAAGCTTTTCATATCAGTTGTCGTTTTAAGAATACGACAACATTGCAAAGAAAATCGCTTGACAAATATCATGTTTGAAATTTTTGACATTTTAGGTTTGATCATTTTAATATTATTTGGCTAACTTGACACAATTTTCAAAGTTAGTTTTAAGCAAAAATGTAAGTAACGTGAAACACAGAGTGATAAAACAATCGTATCCTAAAGGTATTTTCATTTCGAGTAGAAAAACATATACAAGATGCAATTTAAATGATAAAAAAAACTCCTTGGATATTCAATTGACAACCGTTTTGAAAAGAATTTGTTGAATTTCAATCAATTCTGCCAAAATTTGTTTAGAAGAAAACCTTATTTCTCTCTCTCTCTCTCCCTTGTCCTTCTTTCAAGCGATTTCTTATGCAATTCAAAATGAAAAATTTCCCTTAGGTGAGTATGTACGTACCTATTGTAACCTATGATTACTTGCACATACACAATGGTTTATTGTAGAGTTGTGATGTTGCTAAGCAACCTGATCAAGGAAGCTGATTTTTCACAGGTAAACTGAATTCAAGAAACTGTAAATATTCAGAATACATTTCACTGAATGCTTATAACATCTCATTGGATTTTATGCGAAAACCACTCATATCATGCATTAAAAGCACTTTGAAAGGGAATTAAGAATGGCTATTTTCGACTGAGAGAGAGAGGGAGAAATATTTTTCCCTTCAAATTTTAAACGCATACAATTTACAGTTTCATTTCTTTAAGTACAACAACACACGTTATTTCTTCCAAATCAAATTTCATCAATCAACTTTCTTTGAAGTCAAGTTTTCAGAAAGGTCGACAGAGCGCGTCACGTGTGTTTGTGCGATTTCGTATGCGTTGAAATATATTAATTTTTTCATACCAAATCAACCACATCAATTGCTAGAGAAATGGGACTTGCTACTATGTTGATCCATTTCTTACAATTTGACGACTTACGAAAATATGAAACGCTGCTTCAAACAGCTAAGAAATAAAATAAATGTTGTCGTTTCATATGAAAAAAAAGGAGGCAGAGAAAAAAAAAACAAGTCAAACAATTTAGGAGATTTATCCACCCACACGTTTGGCTGTTGCTAAATTCAGGAGTGCATTTGTTATTGGGTTACTTGACGTCAGCATGCCAACTGCTGCAAGTTATTTAGTGATCACGTCATGAGACACCCATTTCAAATGTGTCTTTTTCGTGCAAGGTGGAGAGTGGCTTACTGCGTTGGACACACCAATTCTCGTCTGATCACTGAAGTTAAGCAACGTAACCCCAGCTAGCAGGGGCGGATCCTCAATGGGTCGCAACTGATGCGGCATTTTGGCATTGCTATCCCTATTTCTATACTGCCAGTCCAACCTGAAGTTGGCTAAACAAAAATAGATAGGGATCTTCCGTGGTTTAGGGCATTGTCTAGGGCAGTGGTGGCGGCTAGGGCAGTTTTTTTTGAAGACGGGTCACAACAACATTAAAAAAGAGCCAAAACGTTGTCCGTGGGTCAGGTGCAAGCACTATTTAATTTTATGAATAAAAAAATTATTATTAATAATGAATAAATTAGTTTATTGAAGTACCAAATAGAGAACATCATCATAATATCCTTATCTCGCCTGTGGCAGGGTCGGGTCTGCGGGATCTAGCCCGCCAGGTCCCCGTCCACCCCACACACTAATAGACGGTAAACTAGATATCATTCACGTTCGGGTCACTTAAAATTGCACGGTGGGTCACAAGTTCGCCACCACTGGTCTAGGGGGCAGTAGAGGACCTATTGTAATTGCTAGCTAGATTTATACTACGGGATTCTAAATATCTTAAAAGAATTGGGGCGCACTTTTTTTGAAGTGCTCCTCTTTGATCCGCCAATGCCAGCTAGTACTAAAATGGGCGGCCGCTTGGAAAAACTGAGTACCGCTGATACCCCAAAATCGTCGCATTAGTGTAGGGTCTGTGCAGTCTATGCAGTGGATGGGGCTCTAAGAGCTTAAAGGGCTTGAAGAGCCCTAAAATACCAACAAAACAAGAAAAACGCGCAAAGTGAACATCTATGTATCAGGGTAAGGAGAAGAAATTGGCCCAGATTGGGTAGAGCAGATGCACCGTGCTGGACTCGTACGTCCGTGGATGCAGGCTCGATGGGTTGACACGTAAAGCCATGACTCCATGTGGTAAGTACGATGACACGTGCACGTTATAGAACCAATTCGGCAAAGTGTAAGAGCTCACTCCTTTGCGTACGTAAACGAAATTACAGTACCCTGACAATGGGTCTCTGTATTAGGTAGGCAGCAGGCTGAGTAAAAATGCTGTTCAGTAGCTAGACCTCCGCACCAGGTTGTAATGGGATAAATGAGCACCGACCCCGCTAAAGGCAGTTCTATAACTATTGAATCCTCAGTGACTCAATACGAGTGTCAAATGTAGCAGAAATAAGGAGTAGAGTAAAGCAGTGCTTCTAAACTTTTTCAGATCGCAGCCCACCTGGACAAAGCATGTAACTCAGTGACCTTCCAGCTATTAAACTAATCAACGTTTAGCTTCAAGAAAACAGAAAAAATATTTGGGGACATACTGTAACTAGCGGCAAACAAGGAGGTTCTTCCGGCATATCAGTGGGCCGTGGACCCCCGGACCCCAACGCCAGGTTCGTTTCTTAATTATTGATAGTAATCTTAGCACACTGTTCATCTCCTTCCCATCAACAAAAATGTGTACTTCCATACTCCACACGATGCACTGCAGTTCTGCGAGCTAAGGGAGAAACCTTCCCATATGGCAGAAGCCTGAACGACTGAAAAAAGCTGCTTTCGTCGATCTGGATCGTCGAATCATGAAGAAATCTCCGGCCGTTATCAAAAACGAGAGACACGGTAGGCACCCTGAGATACAACCATTCCTGTTCCCAGGAATGGAGAACCTATGAATCAACAAATAGAGAACTAAACGCAATCATCAGCAAGCTAGTGTACAGAGGTGCCTAAATGAGCACTTTTAAGAGCGGCGAGTTGCGTTGGACACACCAGTTCTCGTCTGATCACTGAAGTTAAGCAGCGCAACCCCAGCTAGTACTGACATGGGTGGCCGCTTGGGAAAACTGGGTACTACTAATACCCAAAAATCGTCGCATTAGTGTAGTGTCTGTGCAGTCTCTGCATAAGAACTATGCTGTGGACGGGGCTCTAATGACTTTGTAGTTGAAGGGCCCTAAAACACCAACAAACAAGCACTTTCTAGACGGAAAATTGGTGAAAACTTTTTTTCCCAAAAACTTCAATTCTGCCATCTTTACTGCCATTAAAAGCCAAAAACAATTTAATTACTATTGTTTGTTTGTCGGTGTTTAAGGTCCCGTCAACTACAAGGTCATTAGAGACCCGTCCACTGCATAGTTCTAATGCATATACTGCACAGACACTACACTAATGCGACGATTATTGGGTATTAGCAGTACCCAGCTTTCCCGAGCGACCACCCATGTCAGTACTAACTGGGCTTGCGTTGCTTAACTTCAGTGATCAGACAAGAACTGGTGTGTCCAACGCAACTCACCGCTCCCTATTTAATTACTACATTGTTACTGTACCATAGTAATTAATTCAGAGACTTAAAACCATCCGCAGTCAGCTAAAATAAGAAATGACTTTTTTGTGACGTCTCCAGGTCAGAATTCCTTGACGTCACATGCTTTTTTTGTAACTATATATATGACTTTGTATACCTACAGACTACTAGTCAATACAAATTACATCTGATTGATGTTTATACTAATTTAGACTCCATTAGTCTGCTTAAAAATTAGGTTTTCATTTTAGTAAAGGATTTGGGAAAGGCGTTCGATATTTTTGCAAATTCTATTTTTATTCAGGGTGATTCACATTTGTAAACAATATTATTGCTGATGTATGTGTACAATGTCGCACATTTCAAAATTTCCATCAAAACCGTATGCTCTGGCAACAATAACAAAGTACAAAAAATAATATACTGTATAAGCCTACAATTCCCTCTTACTGAAATCTACTAACAAAAATTTGGTTTCTTAAATAAAGTGACTGATTTTAATTTCATTCGACAATTCCATTAGTGAAACAGGTTCTATGTTAAGATTTATGCTACTCTATCAAGTTGAAAACTTTATTGGTCAAATTTAATTTTGACACTTATTAAATCAAATAAGATTAGAGAGTACGCCAAACACAGCTTGTCGTAGCATTTACTTATTTTTCAAACAGCAACAGCATTTAATAGCCTCCAGTGACATGTAGTCTCCCCTTTTATAAGGTATGTAACCTTCAAATTTCATATTAATATGTCTACGTTTTCTTTAATAGAAAATTATACAACCTAACAGAAATGAAATATTAGAAAAATTATAATATCGTGCAGTATTACACAGTGGCACAGGATTAAGGTGGGCCAACTGAACTAATGGAGGGGGAGATTCAGCAGCAGCCTAGCCCAAACGAACAGTTACCAACATCAGTTGACTGCTTTAACGTCCTCAATGTTGTTGTTTGTTAGTGTTTTAGGGCCCTTCAACTATAAGGTCATTAGAGCCCCGTCCACTGTGTAGTTCTGATGCAGAGACTGCACAGACACTACACTAATGCGACGATTTTTGCATACTAGCGATACCCAGTTTTCCCAAGTGGCCATCCATGTCAGTACTAACTGGGGTTGCGTTGCTTAACTTCAGTGATCAGACGAGAACTGGTGTGTCCAACGCAATTTGCCGCTCCCAAACGTCCTCAAGAAGTTCATCTGATAACATACAGCAATGCTCCGCAACCGGCGTGCCTTGAACCGATACAGGTGTGAAGCTTTTGATGTGCCACGGAATTCTAGGAAGAACGTTGGTGTGCCGTAGGTAAGAAAAGGTTGCGGAGCACTGATATCTTGTTCACTTTGAATTCCAGACAGTGCCCTGAAACTCAAGCGGTTACTCAGTGCTACATGAAATAACACTGGTGACATCCTACTTGTCACTTGTGGGCTGCGTCCTAGAGGGGGCAGGTGCCATCTTTGGGACGGGACAAGAACTCCTTCTACAAGAAAAAGACATATGCAGATAGACAAGTGAGAAACTACCAGAAATGGGCCAAGGCCACGACACCCTATTAAAGGCCTAAAAGCAACTAAATGGATGCGTACCTAGTTTGTACCAAGACCCCAGCGAATGGATAAAAATCGCTTGATCTCAGTCTGGTCTGAGTTTAATTCCCACTACTGATACAGGAAGTCACCACAGCTTTAGAACATATAATTCCGCTGGTATGAAATCCTGCTAGTGAGGGCCGACTGGAGGCTATGCGGAGCCTCAGATGAAAGTTACTAGTGGAGCCCTACATTAATTTCAGAAACAATGATGTCTGGAGAGGCCCCTTTCAGCTCAGGGGCTCGGTCTGCAACCTGAAAAATAAACATCTGAAACAGTCCCGTTCCTAGTGGCAGATCTTACACCGAGATTCCAACTACCTTTAGGCATTCATGAATGTATCGGGAGCGGCTGATTGCGTTGGACACACCAGTTCTCGTCTGGTCACTGAAGTTAAGCAACGCAACCCTAGCTAGTACTAACATGGGTGGCCGCTTGGGAAAACTGGGTACTGCTAATACCCAAAAATTGTCGCATCACCGTAGTGTCTGTGCAGTTGCTGCATTAGAACTGGTTAGTGGACGGGCTCTAATGACCTTCGTAGTTGAAGGGCCCCAAAACACCAACAAAACAATGAATGAATCGACGAATGTCTGTCGTATGAAAATCTTATGAGATGTACTGTGCTGTATGACGAGTAATAGTCGGGGCTAATCCAATTGTAGACGTCAGTAACCTAATAAATTCGCCAAAATGTTTAGAGATTAGCAACAATGAGCTGCATAGTCTCGCAAATGCAAATATGGCTTACTGAAACTCGGTGGGATTTTGAACGTTATTTGAAGCACTGAATAGGTTGAGGTGGTATGGACACGTAATGAGAAGTGGAGGAGCTCGTTAGGTCCATCTCAGGAATGCAGATGGTCAGAGGCACCCGGGACAGGGGGAGACAGAAGCAGACGTAGCAGCAGACTGTCTGTAAGGTTATGGCAGTGTGTGTGGGGTACATGGGGACCTAGTGGGAAATAGACAAGGGTGGAGGGCTAGAACCCGCAGACCCGACCCTGCCGCAGGCGGGATAAGGGTATGATGATGATGATTTGAAGCACTGAATCTAGTTTGCCAAACTGTTTCATCCATGTGTTTGAACAACCGACAGTCGAAGCGTCTTTAAAATATTTCAAAAAATTGTATGTCAGAGCAATAGCTTGAACAAGTTCGCAAATGTATTGATTTTTCTATTTATATATTAGCAGAAGACGTAGGACATTGCTCCACAAAGAATTAAAGCGAGTTAATGGTGGCTATTGTGATATTCATTGGAACGGATGCGACTAATAATTTATTTATCGTTTAAAAGAGGCAATTTCCACTCCCAAAATCAGTTGAATTACACTATTTAATCTTATTGTACAGTAATTAAAACACCTGCATTAGTAATATTTCCGCTCTCAGCGACACTTAAAGGGCAACTTTAAGAATTAATTGTAGCAAAACTTAATGCAACATTTTAATAAAATAAAGACAGGACAAAGTACTTGTGTGGAACTGCAATGGGCCTTTTCCAGGACATACAGTTCTATCAAACCCTTCCAGAAGTTCGCCATTTCTCGATTTTAATATGCGCGTGGACAGACACACCTCAGTGAACTTCCGTTAGTGTTTTCAAGTTTGATCCCCCTCGATGTGGCTTGGCTTCTTTTCGGCACGAGAGACCCCCAGAGCTCCTTCCATTGAATGGAAAGTAAAGTTATGGCGTCGTATGGTGCGTACGATGTCACCTGTACGTGCAAGACCCTTCTACGCGGAGCAAAACATACGTGTAGTTTTCCAAGATTTCCAAAGTGTAAGAGATTGCCTCCTGGGAGTCGAAGGAAGAAAAATGCCCTAATGAAAAAAATAGGCGGATGATAAATAAGCATAGGTGTTGTATGATTAGGTTGGCAGGTGGCAGCGTCAAAATACCTTGCAACAGATCGCTTGTACCAAAGGGACAAAAATGGGCACCCGAAACTGCACCATCTGCAGGTAATATAACCTTTCTTCGGTGTAAATATTATGTAGACTGGGGAAATGACCAAGCGATGTAGAGGGTTCGCTTAGAGTACACAGGACGTTAATTACAGTAACTGAATAAACCAAACGGGTTCTCGTATGATCAATAAAGTCAATCGTGTACAACTCCAGCTTGTAAGGGAGCGGCGAATTGCGTTGGGCACACTAGTTCTCGTCTGATCACTGAAGTTAAGCAGCGCAACCCCAGCTAGTACTGACATGGGTGGCCGCTTGGGAAAACTGGGTACTGCTAATACCCAAAAATCGTCGCATTAGTGTAGTGCCTGTGCAGTCTCTGCATAAGAACTATTCTGCGGACGGGGCTCTAATGACCTTTGTAGTTGAAGGGCCCTAAAACACCAACAAATCCAGCTAGTACTAGCATGGGTGACCGCTTGAGAACACGGGGTACTGCTAATACCCAAAAATCGTCCTAACAGTGTAGTGTCGTTGCAGACGCTGCATTAGAACTTCGTAGTGGACGGGGCTCTAATGGTCATTGTAGTTGAATTTTATTCGTAGATGTTTTGGGGCCTTTCAACTACAAGGTCATTAGAGCTCCGTCCACTGCGTAGTTAAAGTGCATAGACTACACAGACACTACACTAATGCGACGACTTTTGGGTATTAGAGGTACCCAGTTTTCCCAAGCGGCCAACCATGTCAGTACTAGCTGGGGGTCGCGTTTCTGAACTTCAGTGATCGAAAGAGAACTGGTGTGTCAAACGCAATAAGCCGCTCCCTCCATTGTAGTTGAAGGGCCCTTTCTGGCTCCTCATCAGACTAGTATCAAGATATAGGTAATCTACGCCGTTACAGGTTAAAATGGGACTTAACAAGTGCGCCACCACTGCCGTGAGTAGACAACTGATAGCTGACATCTTAATACCCTATTAATAAAACACAGTTCAGGCCTGATACAATGTCATTCTTTACAAATATAACCGTGTGAATGCCTGGATCACAAAAAGCCATTTATTTCAATAAGAGGAAAAACTCAATTACATCAAGTGATGACCACTGATGGTGTGGGTGACATAATCGTCTACTATGACTCTGCTGAGGTGCCAAGCTAAAATAAAATCAAAATAAATGGAATTTTCTTGTACATTGTCATCCCATTCTTTGCAATTCATGGCTAGCAATTTTTGTTATGTTGTTATCTGAGTTTTGACTGTCACAAATTTACTGCAAAGTTGGCTCTAGTCTGCTGTTATCGATAACAGTCTGTACAACTTGGATTATCGATTAGTTATCGATAGAAAGTTAAATTAACTAGAAACCTAAGGAATAAAAGTAAAGTCACAAGGTTATACAATGAGATCTTTGCCTATTATATTGACAGCCATACTTTTTTACAGTTTTTGATTTACGTCATCCTTATTTAGAAAGTATTTGGACATGTTTTTAGGCAATATGTGGACAACTTGATGGTGGAGAAATGTCATATTCATCCATTCGAGTTTTAAAAATATGTGGCCACTATTTGTAATGCATGTAACATTGAAACCGTCAAAACTAACCATTTTTGAGCCCTTCAGCGACACTCTAGGTTTAAAGAAGATAATCTTCCTGTCTGTTATTTTTTTGTTTCAATTTCCGAATCTTCGCTTAACCCTATTATAGTCCTTCCAGCACATTTTTTAATATTTAATCACATTTATTTCGCTTAGTTTGATCAGTACTTCATTATTTTTTCGTTGGTTGTTGTTTGTTTGTTTGTTGGTGTTTAAGGTCCCGTCAACTACAAGGTCATTAGAGACCCGTCCACTGCATAGTTCTAATGCATATACTGCACAGACACTACACTAATGCGACGATTATTGGGTATTAGCAGTACCCAGCTTTCCCGAGCGGCCACCCTTGTCAGTACTAACTGGGCTTGCGTTGCTTAACTTCAGTGATCAGACAAGAACTGGTGTGTCCAACGCAACTCACCGCTCCCTTTTTCGTTGGTGTTTTAGGGCCTTTCAACTACAACGATCATTAGAGCCCCGTCCACTGCATAGTTCTAGTACAGAAACTGCACATACACTACACTAATATGACTATTATTGCATATCGGCAGTACCCAGTTTTCCCAAGCGGCCACCCATGTCAGTACTAGCTGGGGTTGCGCTGATTAACTTCAGTGAGCAGACGAGAACTGGTGTGTCCAACGCAATTCGCCGCTCACTTCATTTTGTAAAATGGCTGCAAACATGGCATGAATAAGCTAGTTGTTTTTATGAAATGGCTATCATCACCAACTCATTTCCTGCCCATCACAGGGCCGGGTTCCAATTTTTGTATCACTGGAACATATGAGCGACCACTTGATAGGAAATTTTAAGCAATCGGCTGTCAATCTAATGCTGCAGCCACTGGCGGCAGCCCATTTTTGTCATTTGGGGCACTTTTACTCCACAGACGAACTGTTAAACCGCCGATCAACCTTCCTATAATAAGGGCCCTTTTCCAAGTAGGGATAACATCTTACACACCACCCAGGTGACGGCTTTACTTCCCAACTGCCGGAAGTCGCGGGAGCTGCCGTATTGCGTTGGACGCACCAGTTCTCGTCTGATCACTTAAGTTAAGCAACGCAACCCCAGTTACATACATGGGTGGCCGCATGGGCAGTGGGGTCACTAGGGGGGTTGCCCCGCACCGGGTGACACCACTCGCACCATGAGAAATGGGGTGACACCAAAGCAGAAGCAGCGGCTTTTTTCGGGAGAGGGGAGTGACACCATGGTGTCACCGCACCGGGTGACGCCAACCCTAGCGACGCCACTGCGCATGGGAACTGCGCATGTACTGCTCATCGTCATCATCATACCCTTATCCCGCCTGTGGTGGGGTCGGGTCTGCGGGTTCTAGCCTTCCACTCCCGCCCGTCTGTCTCCCACTAGGTCCCCGTCCACCCCGCACACTGCCATGTCCCTCCGGACAACCTGCTTCCACGTCTGCTTCGGTCTCCCCTTACTCCTGATGGTGCCGACCACCTGCAGTCCTGGAATGCACCTAACGAGCTCCTCCTCTCCTCGTCTCATGACGTGTCCATACAACCTCAGCCTATTCTCCCTCATTTTTTCGGCGATGTCCACCACCCCCAGGCTACCTCTAATATACGAATTCCTAATGCCCAAAAATCGTCGCACCAGCGTAGTTTGTGCAGTCTCTGTATTAGAACTACGAAGTGGACGGGACTCTAATAACCGTTGTAGTTGAAGGGCCCTAAAACACCAACAAACCAAACAAACAAAAAACGGAAATCGCACTGGGGACCTCACTCTGCGTATGAGTCCAGCAATGGTCCAGCACGCCACCGCGACAGTTTAAACGGGATTATATAAGTTATAGGACCAAAAATTCAATTGGATGATAATAAAACCAATCTCTTCTCCGGTTTCAAATATTTATCGATAAACAATCTCTGGATAATTTTCCATCAGCACGGGAATCCTAACAGCATCACAAGGGGATTTGTCCAAAATAGTGCGCTGTACCGTATGGAGTGACGTATTGCATTTACAAGTACGGAACCTGCCTATCCATTAGGAGTCTAATGGATCTCCAAAAAACAATTCTTTTACGATAAATTTCACTGGCAAGTAGAAAAGAAAATATGTTCATTGAACGGGGACTTTTAAAAAAACCAGGAAGTCATTAAATTCTGATTAAAAGTATCGATAACTTTCATGTATCGACATTGCTTTATCGATTGCGATCCCAACTCGAATAGTTGAAGCTGAATCACTTGTAAATACAAAAACCCTATTGAATCACTTTCTGCCTAATTCCTGTCCTAAGCCAATAAATGGATATCTTTGGTCCACCGGTCTGATAATGCTAGTCTTAACCGCAATTGATTTTTCTTCCTCTCTTGTGAAAATGTGGTGGGCAGTAGTAGTTCATGATTTCTGCAGAGGAAAGACAACGAGAAGTTTCAAAAAAATACACTGGCACAGGAAGCAGTGAACAGCTTGCAAATGGTTCCCTCTAGCGACGCGATCTCGAAGCAAAGTTATGAATGAAGCAAAGGCACAATATTTTTTTAGTCAACTATCTCGACACAACCAATATGAGACACATGCATTTGCTTTTTATGCTCAGATGTGAAAAGCTTCCGTAATAGCTTCCTTGCAACGTCTTCAAATCGCAACATTGAGAAAAATAAGTCGCGGTGGCCATCATTTGCCAAGTTTTCAGAACTTTTGCTTCTCTTCCTCAATTTTAGTAAAAGTTTGACACGTGAATCCACTTCATATTTCTTAACCCAAATAAACAAAGCAAACTAAAAATGTGGACGATTGTGACATCTTAAAAGTAAAACTACTAAGAAAATAATCTCAATCTTTTTCCTCCTAAGAAAATATGGAAAAAATAATCGGGTAATATGGTGTCTATAAAATCAAAGGCTGTTAACGGCACTTCAACTATCAATAACATCGCCATGACATCATTTTGAAATCAATTGATGGAAATATTTCTAAAATTATTAATCTAATTGTCAAAATAATGGATTCAGAGATGCAAGAAGATGAATTAACATGAGGTAATAAGTTATTATTGATTATATTTATATAAATTGGTATTTGACTTTTTTAGTATATAAATGTCGCCAACTTTTAGCTGAAAGCTCCTTTTAATTTTATTTCAATAACCGGAAGATGATGCATGATATTAATATTGCCTAAAAAGTACGAGCTTGAACTCTCAAAATCTTTAAAAACTGATGACATATCGACATCTAGTATAATTCAACTTTAGTTCAAATCTTCATGTCTTGCATTCGTTTCCAAATTAAAAAATTACAAAATCGTTAAATATATTTCACACACATTACCAAAATTTTGAACTCCAACTTTACGAATCATGCTATAAGGGTCCAATTTTACTCATACTGTTCTGCGACCCGCAAAATTCGGTCTATTATTTGATAGCAACCTTATATTGCACCCCTGTCACTCTATTTTTTTAAGTTTAATTCATTTTTCTGCTAAAAGCAGTAGAAATTTCAATATGTTTAGATCAAAATTACTGTAAAAGTCAGAACGATGCTTTAGGAATGAACTTAAAAAAAATTAATTTCAGACTGAATGGTGATCATTTTTTTTATAAAAAAAATACCAAATATTCAGAAAAAAAGCCTACAGATCATCCATATACCTCTTTCGCTCTACCGGAAATGATGGTTAATCTTTCGGTTTCACTCACACGTATTTGACTACATAAGTATTTTAATATTTAAAACTTGCACACCACATGTGATACAAAAAAAGACCGCTTCATCTTATGTATATTGCAAAAATGTTCAAAACATATCTGAATATTAACTGAAAATGTAGTGTTGCTCAGAATAATAATTATATGACGCAAATACAGCCATGCATTTTAAATCTCGCATCATTAATAGTAATCAGATTGAAATATATTTATCTTTATAGGGCCATTCTTTAATATAAAGACTTATGAGTGCTTTCTGACTCATGCCATCAGCATATAGTGCTCAACATGAAAAGTCAAAATTATGATAAATACAATTTTAAATGACAATAATAATAGTAGGCCCTATTCAATGAAAGTTGATTTCCCCTTCCCAAAGACAAAGATTGAATATTATGCGGTACTTTTTTACTCTTTCCCCTAACTAACAAAACGTATGATTTGATTGTTTATCAATTTCATCTGAAATGATACATTGTCATATTTAAGAGTGAAAAATACGCATTTGCGGGGGGTAGGAGGAGACCTCTAGGCATTCATCATCAAAAAGATTTTCAATGAACTTATGACTGATTTTTCTCAATAATAAAACTCTACGATAGCTTCCGATAAATCATCATGAAATTGTACTTTATAGCAGCATAAAATGTTTATCATAACATTGACTTTTCCTCTATCTATTTGTTTTATTGCTCACATAAACATTTCATTAAAGATACTAAATCTCGAGCAAGTAGTCAAGCAGTCAGACAGTCAGTCATTTATAGCTGAAGGCACACATTGTAGAATAGTGCTGATAGGATCTTATTACACTAATTTACCATACAGTTTATCAGTAAGCATCTCTATGTAGATATCAAAAGATGCTAGTTAATAAGCAGGAAAGGGGGGGGGACCCTCAAATGAAAACTAATGCGCCATTTCTTAAATGCTAGTATCACTATTTGCAAATAAAACACTATCTTGCTGCTGAAAAAGCAGTTTTTGGACTTCAGCAGCACATTATCAAACTAGACAGCAATCAAACATCGTTAGCTCAACAATGAAATGAGTTGTCAGATGATAAATAATCAAACCAAAGGAAGTAGTCACACATGGTCTGTTTGACAAGGACCTTACGGGGCCTCGGAAAAGTTATTAGTGCAGTCCGAAATATTTTCCAAAAAAAAGGAATTGTTAAAGGGAAAAATCTTCTAAATTTGAATTTGCGATGTCTCCTCGAAGAAGACCAGAATAACTGTCGAACTGTATTCATAAACAATCTCTAGCCCACTACACTGCGTACATCTAATGTCCGCTTCTCAGCTTTGACGACAAATAACCGACACCAGGGAAAGAAGAAAGGGTTCATGTATATGCTGTTATATCGTAACCATCACAGGTGGTGACGACTTTTTATCATTGGGTGAGGGAATTCATGTAGACGTGCAGGGTCAGTGACGGACCAACTACTTCCAGGTAAGAACTCAGAGGGAGTAGTATGCATGTTAGTACGGGTTGGGGAGTAAGCCAAGCAGCCATAACAGGCCAAACTCTAAGGAGGCTGCTCGCGGGAGAGGAGGAGGTAGATGTAAAGGATGGAGGAGAGGGGACATTAGCAGCACCCATCGTTCACTACCAACCACCCATGTTGGTTGTGAACGATGGGTGCACTTTCACTGGATTTATTTTCAAGACAGCTTGTGTTATGTATAATGTAAGATAATCAATTTTTAAAAGGTAGTACTTTCTGTAAGCATTCCAGAGTTTATCGCATCTTTTACGATTTGCCCTCTCCGATGTCCTCAAAGGACCTCATGAATTGACAATTTCGATGCGGAGGTTTACAGAATTTCTATTTACCTTCCCTTTTCCCTCCAAATGACCATAATCCAAAATGCAATCCAACTCTTCCTGAAATTCCTCTTCAATAAGTCCCAAGTGCTACCTTAGATGAGAAGTAAGGTCGTGGCCCTGCTGGACATGAAACAATAGCACCTCGACCCCTGACGATCTTAAATTGACTTCAGTAGTGAAGAGGATGACGTTAAATAACCAACTAAATTCAATTTATCCTCAGTTTGATGCTTAAGCATAATTAAGTTTGCAACACTTGACAGCAGTATAGCAGCACTAACGAACCATAAATTTTGACTATAATTTTGCCACATAGGCAATCAGGCAGGTTTTCAGAATCAATACTGTTGGTCATGATCTAAATAGCCATCAGCGTTGATAACTAACCATCAGAACTGAGGCGGACGTTAAGTAACTCAATAAACAACCGTCTTCTAACACGTGACAGACTTTAAAAAGAATTAATTAGTGGCACCTTGTTTAAGCAACAAGGGAAATCCTCACGGAAGGGCACATTATTAAGGGCTCGCACCTGATTCCCTTGTTTTTTTCTGCGTGAGAAATATCTCTTTATGCGACTTTGCATTATTTTATTATTTGTCATCGTATCTACTTCTTGTGTGGATCAAGGAGCGAGCGTACAACAGGCCACAAGGAGTGACTAAAAGGGTTGAGCTGTCAGGTCGCTGGCTGATAGTCACATAAAGATAATAGTCCAATTTCTTTTTCGCTTTTGACATTTCGTGATCAATTTTTTTTCCTTTCATTCTCTCTCACTTTCTTTTTGTTGCTCTTTCTGCTCTCTATTTCTAATGCTTCTCCTAGGACTTGAAGGCATTAGGCACTGCCATAGGCAACAAATCAACCAAAAACGAAGAATAGCATGAACTGGAAATTTGTTGCCAGCAGCTGTTATAAAAGTTCATAGTAATACATGGGCGGATTGGTATCATCATCAAAGTACGTACTACAGTAGTACGAAGCCTTACATTGTAATTCAAATCACGAAATGCTGTATTTTCCTAAGATGCCATGAAAATAAGGAGACAGAGAGAGAGAAAACGGGGGTATAACAACACCCACCGCTCAACAAATGCATCATACTACCCTAAAACAGAACATACTTAAGTCCCTCGATATCCTGGATTTGTAAAAGTTACCCTCATGACCTATCCTAGTGTTTCTCAACGTGGGCGACTATCTGACAACCCACTTTTGAAGGGCGATGGTCATTTTGTGCGGGCGAATGCATTTTGAATACCTGCCAGATATGATGGCTCGTGAAACTCATGAAAAAGTGATGCAGATGCATTGCAGCCCATAACAAATGGGCACATGTCTTAAATTTCGCTGTGTTTGTGGAGCAATGGTGCAAAGGATTCAAGCATCCTGGTATTTTGGGGATTATCATGCAATTTTAAGTTCTTAAAAATTAATGTAGGCGAATTAAGAAGCGGATCTGACAAAGTGGGCGTTTGGTCCAAAAACGTTGAATTCGACTAGCCACAGTGAAAGGTTCTGTCTTAACTGTTACTCGATTCTGGAAAGTGGGCCTGAAGTGATGACACAAGAGGTGTCCCGTCTCTGCTTATGATAAAAGCAACGGTAAGACCTCTACCAAAGATGCGCCCATTCCCCAGTAACTTAACTGCTGCTTATATCATTTCAAAGTTCAACCATTAACTACCAAACTACCTCACGCCAGAAGCCCTCTGAACGGATATGAGGCACGCAATTGCATCAGAGAAGTATCTAACTCAAAAGCGACTTAAAAATGTCTTAAGTTTTAAGTGCTTCGAGTCGCCCTTGACATTTGTCTTCCTCCTTGGGCTACCAATCTGCGTGGGCTGCAGACCTCAAGCCTGGGTAGTTGCGCTACTATTGGGAATAAACATCATTAGTACCACTAATGAACAGCAGCACTTATTAAAAAAAAGCCTTAAGCTCCATAATAATTACAAATAATACCATTTTTTTTAACTACAAATGAATTTACATTAACCTACGGAGAGTGCAAAGTAATAAGATCATAATATAAAGAAACGCATTTTATGAATTAAATAGTAGGGCGGTTCGAGTCTTAAGATTTGAATTCGCAACACAGTGCCTCGAACGATCACTGAAAACAGGTTTGACTTTTAAGACCGTGGTTCCAGGTTTCTTTTGGCCGAGGTGGGGGCTTCTTCCTTCAGCTACGTTCCCTATAGGGCCTAAAGATAAAAATGGAGTTCAACACTACCATCACCATTAACCCTTTTCCCGCAGATGGCAGGGTCACCTGCCCATTTTTGTCCCATTGAGTCTTGATCGTCGGCGTAATTTCATTCCTTGGGGCAAGTGTTCCACCACAGACGCCAGGGAAAAACCTCCTACACCTGGAAACTTTTACTGACCTACAAATACATTTTACCCCATATTTATGATCAACAAGGGCATTTGCATGTCAAAGAACCACCTCTGCTATGCAACGGATAGGGAGCGGCGAATTGCGTTGGGCACACCAGTTCTCGTCCTATCACTGAAGTTAAGCAACGTAACCTCAGTTAGTACTGACATGGGTGGCGGCTTGGGAAAACTGTGTACTGTTAATACCCAAACATAGTAGCATTAATGTAGTGTCTGTGAAGTCTCTGCATAAGAACTACACTGTGGACGGGGCTCTAATGACCTTTGTAGTTGAAGGGCCCTAAAACACCAACGAAGCAAGCAATGCCACGGATAGATGAGACAAGCTTTTCCGGTGTAGGAGAGCGTCGCGTGGAGTGCCCCAACAAACAGTAGACCGACGATAAATAAGCATAGGGATTACAGCTTTGGTCGGCAGCCGGCTGCGGAAAAACGCTGTCCAATATATCACCTTTGGTTCCTTAAGTGGCAAGATGGGTACCCGACCCTGTCATAGGCGGGAAAAGGGGTAGGAATTGCTTATGTATAATCGACAAGGAGCCACGGATTTTCTTTCCATGCGACGGAAGACGAGCTGGGTGTTTCTAGCTCTAAAGTCACGCCTTATCGGTCCAGGATCGAGTGTGGAACTTCTGACGTGGTAGTGGGAGCGGCTTATTGCGTTGGATACAGCAGTTCTCTTCAGATCACTGAAGTTAAGCAACGCAACCCCTGCTAGTACTGACATGGGTGGCCGCTTGGGAAAACTCGGCACCGCTAATACCCAAAAATCGTCGCAGTAGTGTAGTGTCTGTGCAGTCTCTGCATTAGAACTAAACAGTGGACGGGGCTCTAATGACCTTGTAGTTGAAGAGCCCTAAAACACCAAGGAACGAACGAAAACGACGTAGTAGCCCAGTACCTCACCTGTGCGCCAACGAGATGGGTCTGGACATAGCTATAGATGTAAACTGGCAAAATTCTCAGGTATAGGAGAGATCGTTTCCTGGAGCAGGTAGGCGAGTACCATCAGCAGTAAAGAGGTGGACGTTCAATAACCAAAACAATCAAACAAACCCCTAACACATTCGTGGTTCGATGTTGCTGTGAAAAGCGAGCCGGTTTCCGTTTTCAAAGGTGCATCTAGTGCTAAATATCGTGATAAATTTATTTCGTGACGACCCTCCTCGGTAGTATCTCGCTTCCGTCCACTATAAAGCAACTACAAAGTCAACTATTAATCGTTATTTACGCTCCACTGTCCATTTTATGATTCACAACTGCGTTTGACTAGCAAATAATTCCTTCCTGCATGAATTCATCGACAATTTCTGCCAAATAGGTTGCTAGATTAAGATTTTAATCATTTTTTCATGTATAGCAGAAGAAAAAGAAGAAGAACTATAGTATAAAAGGTTTCATGATTCATTTTATCGATTTTTATCCGTTGCAACGCCAACTTTTCAATCATTATTTCATAACATTCCTAGAGTTAGATTAAAAACATTCATGAAAGGGATTTTAGAAGTTTGCGCTGCGAGACACCTTATCTTATACTCGAATATTAATAAAAATATAATATCAATAGTACAGACAATAATCCCCGATTTATTTTGCATAACAATTCACCTATTCTCTCTTTCATACTTTTCCTCCTAGTTAGTAATTAATCAAAATTTGGTCACACTTGCCAATACGAAAAGCCATTTTACGTTATCACTCCAAACAGGTGTGCCATTTTCACCTTTGATGAATATTCAATGCATTCAGCAGCGCTCCTATTGTATTAGGTAGAAGACGGGACAGGATTAACTTTTAGCACTGTCTTATTAATTCAGTCTCAAATAATTATTCAGTCGACGGTGTTCTAACTTAACTAAGGTGTGCAAGTAGTGATGTTTAGGAGCATATAAATGTCATGGAAGGTGGTTAATTTTAGGCGTTAGGGAAGTCCCAAAGTACGCATTTAGTTCCAATGGAGGAAGTAAAGGAAACCCTTTCTACTTAGAGCAAATATTTGTGGGGATCAGCAAAATTTTCAGATGTAGGAGCTTGCCTTTCTGATGTCGGTTAATGGTATAGGACAGTGGTGGCGACACGTGCGGATCCAGGATGGGGTTTTTGGGGTTGCAACCCCCCCCCCCGCGCACTTAAACTCCCCCCCCTAGCGTAAATCCCAGTGCTCACTCAACCCCCCCCCCCCTAGCGAAAATCCTGGATCCGCCACTGGGGGGCGAACCTTTTTTTAAAGACGGGTCACAATAAGACGAAAATACAGTAAACCAAAAAGTTGTCCGCGGGTCAGGTGCAAGCATTATTTAATTTTATGAATAAAAAAATTATGATTAATAATTAATGAATAAATTAGTTCATTAACGCAGCAAATAGAGAACGTCGTCATAATATCCTTATCCCGTCTGTGGTAGGGTCGGGTCTGAAGGTTCTAGCCCGCCAGGTCCCCTTCCACCTCACACACTATGAGACGATAAACTAGATATGATTCTCGTTCGGGTCACTTAAAATTGCATGGTGGGTCACTTTGTGACCAGCGGGTCACAGGTTCGCCACCACTGGTATAGGACATAACATGGGTCCGGGATTCGAGCCAGAAACTTTGAATCCATCTACCTTTAAAATGTCCAAATGCTGCAAATGGACATGGTGAACTATCATGATGTCCCTAAGGTTCAATAATTACGACAAGATACCCACTTGTCGCTTTTTCAGGATCCTAAAATCTTGCAACTATGGTCCAAATCTGCAAGGCACAGCTACAGAACTGGTTTCTACAAGTTCATCTCTGGCACATCTGTATCCATAATAATATTTATAATAATTTGTATTTGATAAACATGAGACTGACCCATGTCAAATTTAACTTTAAAAAACCATATTTCATTTTCCTCTTAGTTACTCAAGGTTTGAAATTAATCCAAAAAAACTAACAACGTTTTAATAAAAGTGAACTGAACTAGAGTTAACTTAAATTCGATTTCTACTTTAAAAGCACACATCCACATCAGAAAAAAAATGTCAAGATAACACATTGGACCTTTTAAGTAGTGTCAAGTAAACCATTTTAAAAGAGTTTCATGTCTTGGTTAATGAAGCATGAAAGGTTATATTTTTATACTAAAGTTTCCAAAAGAAGTGCCAATGCGTCAGAAAACTACGCTATTTCTTATTTGGTTGAAAAGGGAAAATTAGACTTTTGACAAATAAATACGTCATTAGAAGTTGATAACTGGAAAATTAGCTTCGTTTTTGAAGTTCTTAGCGCAACGCACACTCACACACAATAATTCTTATCCGATATACAGTATGTGTTCTCCAGGTTTTGAAAAGTTTGATAGAAACCAATTATTTAGTGTGCCATAGCGCCAAAACGTACCGTTCCAAATCAACGTCTCATTGGACTAATGAAGCAGCTGCACCACGATAACAGGTGGTTGATGCGGCCCTAAAAGATAAGCAGATTGATGAGAGCCAGCTTTCCTATGATGCAGAGGCGTCACTAGGGTTGGCTTCACCCCGTCTCCCCCGAAAAAAAGCCGCTCTGTTCTTTCTTCTGTTTTGGTGTCACCCCACACGAACGCGCAGGTTGTTGTTTAAGGTCCCGTCAACTACAAGGTCATTAGAGACCCGTCCACTGCATAGTTCTAATGCATATATGCATATACTGCACAGACACTACACTAATGCGACGATTATGGGGTATTAGCAGTACCCAGCTTTCCCGAGCGACCAGCCATGTCAGTACTAACTGGGCTTGCGTTGCTTAACTTCAGTGATCAGACGAGAACTGGTGTGTCTAACGCAACTCGCCGCTCACTTGGTGCCACCCCATTTGTCATAGTGCGAGTGGTGTCACCTGGTGCGGCACGTACCCTCCGTACCCCCTAGTGACGCTACTGCTGAGATGGATTAGCGTACGTTCATCACTAACGTTTTCCCCGCCTATGGCAGGGTCAGATGCCCATTTTTTGACCCAATGGGTCACATGATCGATCTGCCAAAGTACAGTACATGTAATGCTGTGTTCACTGCATTTCCTTCGTTGGGGCACTTTCCGTTCACCGACGCTAGAGGAGAGGTGCCTAGCAGTATAAATTGTTTTACATGCAGTTGACACGACGCCACAGTGTTACCTCTCATCCGATGAAAGGCACACTTAGGGGCCTCTCTCACTCGGTTCAGGTCGAATCTGGAACCACTGACACAGTATTTCACCTCTGTGCTATGGCTAATTCAAATAAAAACCGGCCCCACGTCATTTCAGTCATTTAAATCCATCTTTAATGATGACCTCTCATAATCTGAGGTTAGAGAGTTTTCATCTATCATTTAGACAGTGGCTACTAATTAGGAAGAACCTGGTGCAGAACTATCATCTGACTGAACAACGTCATTCATTCAAGCCACAAAAAAATCCTGCGACAATGGGTATCCGATTTCTTCAGAAATAATGGCCCTAACTTCTCAAAGTGGAAACACTTCTATGTGAGAGCTTTCAATTTCATTACTAAATGTCAAGTCGGTCAAAGATTAGAAACTTGAATTTATGAGATCGCTGCAATAATGTAGTAAATCTCTGCAAAGGTCCAGAAAAAGAATAACTTCCACTGCATCTCTATACGTTGGTAAGTACTGCCTATACGACAGCAGTAATGGTCTCCGGGACTGGTGTATGTGTATGCCAATCTGGGTGACTCAGAAGTTCAATTTCTTGATTCGATCCTGGCCTAGATGGTTAATTTCTTTTGGGTAACAGAAAGTCCCAAGTGTAACTTCCATTACTTGAGAAGCTAAAGCTGTGTGGAGTGCACCACGTCACATGGACCTGAGATGGATGAAATTCCTTCCAGGCATTGAAATTACCATCAGCCTGAGAGAGAGGCGGGGAAGGGGGGGAGACGTTTAAATAACCAAACAAACAAATCGAGTTCTTAAAATCCCTACACTGGTGCAATCAAACCAATTGGCTGTCAAATCCCAACAACAAATGGGAAACAATTTAGAAACAAACTGTAACTTATGAGTAGTAACTACGACATCTCTATCCTCCATGCTTGGCCTGAGGTTCTCCATTCTTAACTGACTACCTAATACAATATTTAAATCTAGACATTTAGAGGAGATGAACACTGGTTAGTGGTTCATAAAATATTCCAACGACTATTTCTTCGGACAGGATATTCTCCAGGATGATGGCGGTATTGGTGCCAACTGCAACAAACACCCCCTTACTCATTTACATGAGAATTATCTTATTTCCCACAAGACCTGCAACTTGCCCATCCCTGCTACAATCTTATCTAATAGCTCCGATAGGACATTTTCTCCATCTCCCCTCATTTTAATCCTTTCGTAGGATAATAAATGTTGATAAACTTTAATAACCAAGTTGCCTATTTCAAACTAAGCTTCTCCACACAACGTCAGCTCTAAGATGCTTTATTTGGTGCAATAGTTTTAGTATTGAAGTGGATGCGCAAATTACATCATCTTGAATGGACCATCAACATTTAACTTATACATACTCTCAAGATCTTTATCGCCTAAACTTGCATTTTTCGAGGTACCCTGCTACCGCACAAACTCTCAAGCTCTTAAAATTTTTATAGTTTACGTTATTCATTCCATTTCCATTGGCGGAGAAAAATAATTCTTATGGCTATTTTATGTTTGATCGTCCTACTTTGAGTCGGCTTCTATTTAGTAGCTCATTTCACTCTTAACACTGTACGGCTCTCTCTACTATTTTGATTTCGTGGACAGTAAAAATCAAGTGTTTCACAAATTGTTAGTTTTTCCTGAACTCTTTAATTACGGATATAACTTCCTATTAACCAAGACTATCTCTAAAATTGAGGAACAGAATACGCGATGAGGATAGCACAAAATGTAAACAAATGTAGCACATCTTGAAATACAGATCATTTTTAGTACTTACATAACTATGTTATAATCACATTGCCGAAAAAAACTCTTCTTCCTTGCAGAATGATTAACTTGACCAAGAACGACAGAGGTGACTGTTGTGCCTCTTTATTTAGAGGATTCAGTATCCGGATTCATATCAGATCTAAATGCACATGACCTCAAGTGGCTTTAAAATCTTTAGGACAACTTACAATGATTGGCTGGTTTAGTTATACGAGTAGTTAAAACTGGCGCAGCCGTTGCCGACTATTTTGGGACGCAGGCGGAAACAGGATCCAGTGTCTGATCACCCATTAGGCCTAAAAGGCGTTCACTTCGGACCTGCAATTGTCAGGGGCTCTAAAGGTTAGCATCTTCGCATCTGTGTTTGCAATACGACTAAAAAGAGAGAGCTGATTTGATAGCATTACTTAATATTTAGGATAAGAGGTGTTAACCCAGTTTGGAGGTTGGGGAGGCCTCTAAGTCCTTGATCCATCACTGGTCGGATCTATAATTTAGTCACAAACATGCCCACTGCATACATGGATGTTTTCGAATGACCGGTAACTCTATAAATGGAAACATAATTACCTTGATCCAACTAATAGCAAATAAATATTAGGATGTGACCCATGGCCGTGGTTCCCATGGATTTCCGCTGCCGGTAAGTAGTAGGCTGAAGTAATAGTCCCATGAAGATTTTTGAACATTGTAGAGAAGCGGTAACATTAGCTGATGTTATTTTAAGAAACATGCAAATCAATAATAGTGCTCGGAATATATTTATAGAAATTCCTACATGTGGACTTCCGGAAGTCGCCTTCTACATCATTCACTACCAAGCATGTTATTCGAGTGCCGGACCATTAAATTCCTAATCGTAGAATTTTTCAATAGAGAGGAGGCTTTATTTAAGTTTATTACCTACACTGAAAGGTTTCCCCTTTATCCTGAAAGATACCACCATCCCGTCCGCGTCTTGCAACGTATCTGTACCACTTTAAGGGGTCAACGCGATAAAAATTCCTGTTAGATCTAGCAGATTATAACGAGTTAAAAATTGTAGGTAACTATAATATTTACCGAATTTTGCAGAAAAGACTCAGAATATTGTCGGTAATTTTTATAATTGCGGATAAATATATTAAGCCGTACGTCGAATAGTTGTACTAAAAATAATGCCGAATAACGTAATTTGCCATTTTTAGCATCCAAATTGATAAAAGAAAATCGTTCATTGATCACTCCATTCTGATTATACCTGATTCATCATCATCATCATCATCACACCCTTATCCCGCCTATGGCGCCTATCCCCAACCAGGCTTTCATCCACCCCACGTGCAATCATGTCCCTTTGTATAACCTGCTCCCACGTCTGTTTGGGTCTCCCTCTGCTCCTGATGCCACCCACCACCTGCTGCCCCATAACATACCTCATGAGCTCCTCCTCCCCCCTTCGCATGATTATACCTGATTCGCACGTTGGTAATTCCTTTTGTTGTTGTTGGTTGGTGTTTTAGGGCTCTTCAACTACAAAGGTCATTAGAGCCCCGTCCACAGCATAGTTCTTATGCAGAGACTGCACAGACACTAATGTGGCGATTTTTGGGTATTAGCAGTATCCAGTTTTCCTAAGCGGCCACCCATGTGAGTACTAGCTGGGATTGCGCTGCTTAACTTCAGTGATCCGACGAGAACTGGTGTGTCCAACGCAATTCGCCGCTCCCTTGGTAATTCCTTTCGGGAAAGTGCATTACGCACAAACTAGAACTGGCTGACAGAAGACAGAAAAGTGTGCCTAAAATTGAGGAACCGAGGTTAGAGGGCTAATGCATGGTGATCAAAACATCATTTTCGTCCCACTGGGACACATTAGAGATCCGTTGGATGGATTTTTTTGCGCCGCTGCCGGCTGCCAACCTCATTCTGCAACTCCATTGCTTATTTATCGTCAGTCTAATTTGATTCATAGGGCAGTTTTCCTCCAAAGATACCAGAGGGCGAGCTCCTACACCTGGAAATTTTGTCAAACTACACGTATATTTTACTCCATGCAGTGATTACTTCGTCCTCAGCGCATGGAGCCACGATTTTACATTACATCCCATGGAAGGGGCACTGCGAGTCTGGTTTTCTCGCTCGAAAGAAGCCAAATTCGGTATTGAACCTGGAACTAGTTTGTTAAATTAACAAGAGGTGCTCAGTTCCTTAGTCGAGCTATTCGCACTTCAATTTCTGAATTGCTTCTTTGGATAGTCCTGATCAAGACGGTAGAGAGCGGCTGTATTGCGCTGGACACACCAGTTCTCGTCTGATCACTGAAGTTAAGCAATATACGCCCATCTAATACTAGCATGGGTGACCACTTGGGAACATTGGGTACTGCTAATACCCAAAATCGTCGTAAAAGAGTAGTGTCTGTGCAGACTCTGCGTTAGAACTACGCAGGATGGGGCTCTAATGACCGTTGTAGTTGATTGGCCCTAAAACACCAATGAAAGAAAAATTAAGACGTTTGACTGGGTAGAAGAAAATTCAAAGATTACAGAGCATTCTGCCGGAAAAAACTGCGCAAAATAAATGGGACGAAATTTCTGTCATATGATGGTACAGTTTGCAGATGAAGGATACTTTGAACCATTTGCAGCAGTCTCCAACCTGAGCTTAAATGAATCTCTGTGAAAAGGTTGTTGGGGAAAATATAATACAAGGCAATACTGGTATTGAATGCTTATCTAAAGATGTGGCAAAATATCTTCAGAGATTTGCCATCAGCTATAAAAAGTACATTTGTAATGAGTGAGAGATTCAAATGCGGGTTTCCCATACTATCAGAGTACTCTACGTTAACCTTTTACGTCCAGGTGGAATTAAAACCATCAGGGGGTAGGTATAAGATTATTTTTTTCCTTTTCCTCTCTAAACAGTTGTAATTTACATATAAAACTACCATTTCCAAATACAAAAGCAGATGTTTTCAAATTTTAGTCCACCTGAATAGTAATCTTTGACTTTTATAGCTACCACATGTTTTGTGATTTACACGACAAAAACCTATATTTATTCAAATTTAGATACACTGAACAAGTCAATTCCCACGTTAACTGTACTTTAGGGAATTAAGAAATGAAACTTTGCGAGCAAAAAAAAAATTTATTACTTTCAAAGAAGTAATTTCAAACGAGCTTTTACTTTTCAACCCCATCGGGTTTTGTATCGTTAGATATCACCGAAAATTTGGTACAGAACATGTAAGTAGTAGTAGTACAAGTGCAGTGTGAGAGTTACAACAATAGACAAAGAAATGATTCCTTAGCATTTTACTATGTACATCTGCTGCAAATAAGCCTCAAAAATCTCTCATATTCAAAAACTTTCAAAAGGAGGAGTGGTAGTAGTACTGTTAGTGGTGATGATGATGATGAAGAGTTTTTAAAAGCTTTTGCACAATAGCGAGAGAGAGTGAAAAAAAGAAGGCAAGAATGGATGGATGTTGCCGTATCTCAGAATCGTCTTTTGTCATACTCCACCAATCTACTAGTCACATGATCACATCTAAGACGATTAAAATGTCTCTGAATAAAAACAGTATTGTAATGTAGTGCTCGAACAATAAAGGAAAGCAATTAACTGGAAAATTGTTCGATCAACGTAATGATAAAACTTCCCGGGCTCAGGGTTTTTTGTTCAAAAAAAATGACAATAATGGAATTGTCACGAAACGGTATGACTTATCCAAACACACGAAAAAAAAAATCGATGTTGTTTGAAATGTTTTGACATCATTTTCATCACGTGTTTCAAATCCATGCTAGAGAGAATGGATCGCACATTTTTGAGTCCCACGACTTCAGCGCCCGCCTGACAATTTCAAATACGCACACCGTACCATATTTTAAATAATGCAGGCTCTGAAGGTCTGCTTCCGCTAACCCAGGTCCAATGGTAGAAGGTCCAGGTATAATGTCAAAAAGTTGGTAAATCACGTCCAAAACATGGTCTTTGCATCAACGTTTCCACCAAAGAAATACCAAACATGCCCCATCACCATCATCATGACTAATCCCCATCTCGACTATAGAACAGGGGATCTGGAACTCATTATTGTCCCATTTCGAAACATGCACAACCTGTTGGATAATAAGTTGACATAGTAGGTTGCCAACCTAATTAGGTCTACCATGGAACCAATCTTTATTCTAAGACACATGATAGAGAAGCATAAATCAGTAAAGAAGGACTTTCATGCAATATTTGTTGACCTGGAGAAGGCGTATGATAGTGTTCCTAGACAGGTAATGTAGAGCGTTTTAAGAAAGAAGGGGGTTGACGAAGGCCCTATTAGAATAGTGCAGGATATGAATGTCAGTTCCATCGCTAGGGTGAGGATGGCATGGGGAAATACTGGAGGCTTCAATGTGCAGGTTGGTGTGCATCAAGGATCAGCACCTATCCATATATATTCACTCTGGTTTTTTGGTTTGTTGGTGTTTAAGGTCCCGTCAACTACAAGGTCATTAGAGACCCGTCCACTGCATAGTTCTAGTGCATAGTCTGCACAGACACTACACTAATGCGACGATTATTGGGTATTAGCAGTACCCAGCTTTCCCGAGCGACCACCCATGTCAGTACTAACTGGGCTTGCGTTGCTTAACTTCAGTGATCAGACGAGAACTGGTGTGTCCAACGCAACTCGCCGCTCCCTTCACTCTGGTAATGGATGGGCTGATGACGGGGATAGGGGAATGGTCCTCTCAGTGCACGGTATTGGCTGATGATGTCGTGCAAGGGTATCGTCATTTGGATGTGCTTTCCAGAGCAACGGGGAGATAGACTCCGATGTGACCCATAGGATCAATGCGGGATGGCTAAAGTAGAGACAGGCAAGTGTAGTCCTGTACGATCGGCAATATTAAAAGGCAAAGTTTACAGAACTGTCGTTAGGCCAGCTATTCTGTATGGCGAGGAAAAGAGAATGCTGCACTTCATGAGTGGGGTGTCGCGCACCGATAGAATCCCAAACGATTACATTAGAGGTAGCTTGGGGTGGAAAACATCTCAGAAAAGATGAGAGAAAATAGGTTGAGGTGGAATGGGCAAGTGATGATGATGAGGAGGAGGAACTAATTAGGACCATTATGGGACTGCAGGTGATTGGTGGCGCCAGAAGGGAAGACCAAAACGGATGTGGGAGCAGGTGGTACAACGGGTCATGGGGACTTGCAGGGCAGAGAGGAGCTTGGTGGAGGATAAGAACTCGCAGACCCAACCCAGACACAGACGGGATAATGGTGAGATGATGATGAGGTTGCCAATCTAATGCTGCAAATCCTCTGCTTATTTCTCATCGGTATTTCTTGATTCATTGGAGAATTATCCTACACCTGGGGCCACGGCTTTCTTTCCGATCCTCTCTCACGACCAAAAGAAAGTAAACAACCTCTGTTCAGGTTCGGACCTGGAAATTTAACTGAATTATTTTTTTAATGTGTCAATAGCAATATGTAATTATCAACAGGGACAGACTGATAACTATTTTTATATAGATTTTGGTAGATTTTACTTTTACTGGCCTTGGATGTAGGATGAGAACAAGTATGGGCACACTGACAACGTGCAACTTGTTTATTTTCCGCTGGTCGCTCGCCTCCAACTCATGGATATCAGACCCTGCCATGGGCGGATAATAGGGTTGTGAAAGAAGAAGAGGAATACCACGTATCCAGAGAGAAAAAAATCAATTGACAATTGAAAACGTTTATTGAACGCCTCTCAAGAAGAGAAAGAGGTAGTGCGGTATGTTTTCTGCCACAAAGATTATATGTCTATGTGCTATATTTGTAGTGTAAATCATCAATGAAGAGTAATAGGGAAGTCTGCAGGAAACAAACATCGGAAGTCATTGAAAGACATCACTTTGGCATCATTAACACCGAAAATAAGAGGGTAGCAAAGCAAAATTAGTAATAGGTCTACCTAATCGATTATAGGTTGTTGGTGGTGGTGGTAGTGTAAACACTAGCTCTTTAAGGCTTCAAACTTACAAGATGCTACAGTTGGTCATAATGGTCAGTGATCCGTGAAAGGGGATTACACCCTTGAAAGTCATTCTAAACTTCTACGAAAGGATTAAGCTAAGAAATGCTTTTTTAAATAGTCTCGTTATTATACCCCATTGTCATCATCAAGTTGCAGAGCAGTCAAGAATACGATACAAGATGCCAAACAGTTACAAAACGGCAGCAGCATAATGGTGAACTCCTATGGTCCACTTCACCAAGCCATTCATACAACGGTAATAGAAAATTGGGCATTTAAGGAATGGCGAAGGACCAAACGAGCTCACATAATAGCCAACTACCACATCGAACAGAATTCAAACCAATGAAAACACTACAATCTGCCTTATCACTGATTATATTACAGCATCACTACCAGTCATTTCTGCAGCGGAAATGCTGCAAGATGGCTTTAATGGAAACAAGGAAGTTATCATTTACCATCCAGGATCACAAGAAACTATAAAGACGATTGTCAGTCTAAATTTAAGAAGATTTAAGGTAGCGTTATCATAACAAAAGCAAATTTAAACCCTTTTCCCGCCTATGGCAGTGTCGGGTACCCATCTTGTCGCTCTGAATGGACACGAGGGTGATACATTGGACGGTGTTTTTCCTCAGCAGGCTGCCGACCAAAGCTGCAACCCCTATGCTTATTTATCGTCGGTCTACTGTTCGCTGGGGTACTCTACCTCCTCCAGACGCCAGTAGGGAGTGGAGAGGGGCGAGCTCCTACACCTGGAAGTGTTGCCTCGCCCATCCGTTGCATAGCAGTGAGGGTTCTTTTACGTGCAAATGCCATCGTACATCACGTGGGACCTCAGTTTTGTTTTTCACCCGCCGGAAGGCACACTCGACGCTTCTCTCTCGCCTGAAAGAAGCCAACCCATCTCGATCCAGTATCGAACCTGGAACCACTGGCGCAGTAAATCGAGCACGCTACCTATTGGTAAGCCTATTGGGCATCTCGTTGGGGCAGAGGCAGAGTAGTCGACTACTGCGGCTACTGCGGCTTCAGCCTTATGGAAAATAAAGCCGTGGCCCCGTGTCGTTGGCACGAACCTTTCTACATGCAACTTTGTAAAACGGCAAGATTTCCGGTGTAGGAGTTCGCTCATCCCAGTAGGGGGCATTACAGTAGGTCAGCAGCTGGCTGCGTAAAGATACCCCATTAGGCAAAAGCCTTCGTACATCACACGGGACCTCGATTTCATTTCTCATCCTCTGTTTGTTTGTTGGTGTTTTAGGGCCCTTCAACTACAAATCATTAGAGCCCCGTCCACAGCATAGTTCTTATGCAGAGACTGCACAGACACTACACTAAGGCGACGATTTTTTTTTGGGTATTAGCAGTACCTAGTTTTCCCAAATCGGCCACCCATGTCAGTACTAGCTGGGGTTGCGCTGCTTAACTTCAGTGATCAGACGAGAACTGGTGTGTCCAACGCAATTCGCCGCTCCCATTTCTCATCCGAAGGAAGGCGCACTCCAAGCCTCTTTCACCCAAAAGAAGCCAATCCACCTCGATCTAGTATCGAACCTAGAACCACTGTCGCAGTAATCGGGCACGTTACCGAGGCGGGTGTGACATGCTAATGAATATTTTACCTAATTTCCCAAAAATGTCACTCAGATGCTATATGTATTCTTGCGGTTTCTTGTCACATGGATTGCCCTATGTCAAAGCATTACCCCAATACGCCATTCCGAATTATGCTCTTAATGTAGGAATTTTAAAAAAATTTTAAAGTGAGATCTAACTTATGAACTGACCTTGACATTAGTTACGTGAAAACCGCTAAGTGCTAAAGTTTGTCAGTCAGTCATTCGTGTTGAAAAGTTGAGGAGGTCCTACATAAACTGCAGAAACCTCAACATGCAGTCATTAAATCTTAATTCAATAGTTTATAAATGGTTTCAGTTATACGTCAAACTGCGTCCAGCCTTTTAATAATGGCACTTTGATTACAAATCCACGAGTTCCACTTTATTGCGCCTTGGAGGTCCACCATTTTATCTTATCGTGATAATTGCTATTGTGCCGTCCACCAACCTAACAATGATCCTGACAAAAGTGGCAATAATCGCATCTTGTCATCGAATAGTCATTACGGAACAACAATGTTCACCAAACTGTGCAGCACAAGAGTTGCTGCTAGATGATATTCAGCAAAAAAAATAGGGGGGATTAACAGATGGAGTTGCCGAAATAATCAGGAAATTATAGCAATTTTAGTTCTTAATTTCAGGGAGTGGCAAAAAATTTGGACCTGGCTGATTCATTTGTTAAATGATTTACGGATATCCACCCCAATGTCTTACAAAATTTGAGATCTGATTCCCTCATTGCAGCTCCTTACTGCCACCATCATCATTTTTGTTTGTTTGTGTTTTAGGGTCCTTCAACTACAAGGTCATTAGAGCCCCGTCCACAGCATAATTCTCATGCAGAGACTGCACAGACACTACACTAATGCGACGATTTTTGGGTATTAGCAGTACACAGTTTTCCCAAACGGCCACCCATGTCAGTACTAGCTGGGGTTGCGCTGCTTAACTTCAGTGATCAGACGAGAAATGGTTTGTCCAACGCAATTCGCCGCTCCGCCACCATCATCATCATACCCTTATCCCGCCTGTGGCAGGGTCGGATCTGCGGGTCCACTGAACATGCTCTGAATGGGGGCACACCAGCCAGGCGTCTGGAGCCGGCAGGAAATATTGGCTGAGTTGTCTGGGGGGATGCCGGCCTACCCCACTGTTCCAACACCGTATTACACAACCAAAATAGAAATCTTTGGCAGGTAAATTAATGCTTTGTTGGTTATAATATTGCATAGTGCCTGACCTTTTGCACAATAACTACAATGCAACAGGAGTCAGGCTCATGCCAAGCTCCTTACTGCCACCGTATCACTAAACTACCAAAGAAGTAAGCAAAAGTCCATTACGCGACATCGTAACTGAAATTCATACAACTGCCGCTTTTGTGGTGCGTGAACGAAATTACATAGCCTAAATGCTTGCTTGGTTGGTGTTTTAGGGCCCTACAGCTACAGTGGACATTAGAGCCCCGTCATTGCGTAGTTCTAATGCAGAGTCCGCACAGACACTACGCTGTTAGGATGATCTGGGTGTTAGCAATTCTATTTGGGTACTAGCTGGGGCTGCGTTGCTGAACTTCAGTGATCAGACGAGAACTGGTGTGCCCAAAGCAATAAGCCGCTCCCGAAGATGAATGATGCTAGATACTATGATGCCCTCACAACAACAGAAAGAAAATAGATTCTCAAGTGATTCCTTAAACCAGTCTCATAGGACGGAGGGGTGGCTATTACTCTAGTGGTTCTAGGTTTGATTCTGGATCGAAGCGTCTTTTGGGCGAGAGAGAGGCCCCATTGGGCCTTACGTCGGATGGAAAATAACGTCGTGGCCCCGTGTAGAGTGTATAAAGCACTGCACGTAAGAGAATCCTTACTAAATGAAGCAAAATTTACGTGTACCTCAGCAAAATTTGCAGGTGTAGGAATTGGCCCCTTGACCTGGGAGGAGGAAAAGTGTTCCAAACGAATCAAAATAGGGCGACGATAAATAAGTATAAGGGTTGCAGAATTAGGTGCGTAAAAATACCGTCCGATGGGAGCCCAACTCTGCAATGGGGGGCACGGTTTGAGGTGATGCAGTACCCCGTCACTGCATTATCTGCGGCAGAGAAACAGAAGCAATGGCAGGGTGCGATGGCTCTAAAAAAACGTTTTTGGGAATTATTTGGCAATCATAATTAAGCTGCGTGCTGCTTCTCTTTTAATGCACATAAGGAATTACAAAATTGTAGGGCAAGTATACTGTGAGAATGAATGATACCATAATAGGTTCCAGGTCACAAAGGGACATCTGCAGATCAAAGCATTCATAAAACAAGTGATAGCTATAAAATGAGATCAACATCCCAGCTATTACTTTCAGTTTTATTTGGCTGTTGTCTAGCTCAACTGGCACAAACTCAGGAAAGGCGTAGAGTGCGCGATAGACAATCCCCCATTACTAGTCCTGACAAATTTAAGATGCGATTTAAAAAGATAACAGCGCATACTCTTCAGAATACAGAAACGTCATCTTAGTGAGCATTCGCATGAAGTTTACAATTACTTGAATACGATCCTGGCATCATCAAACTACTAAAAATCCATGTCAAGACGTTAAAATTCATTAAAGATTGCATCTTGCCAAGTAATGGATTTAAGATGAGAGCATTAGTTAAGACGTTCACGTTATGGCGTTAATAGTTTAACCACAATCTAAGCTAGGGATCTTAGCTCAACATAGTCTCTCTCTTTCTCTAGCTCGAAAAATCTTAGTTAACGATAAAGATCTACATTAAACTATCTCTACAGTTTTAAGATTTTTAACCTCCACTTTACTTTTATAGGTTATCTAGATGCTGTAATCAGTTAAGACATCTTTGAGCATCTTCTCCATCTTTCTCCATTGCGCATGAGGAAATCTTTCTTCTTTACTCCCATTTTAGGATATATAAAACAAACCTCTCTTGGCTGCTTTCACTTTTATCAGAGGATGGATTTCGGTGATGACACGAGTTTCAGATTAATATTTAACGTAACTAGGTCGTTAAGTTTCGCTATTTCACTTATCAAATTTCTTCGTCACGAAATGTAAGACTCATAATCCTTATTGTTACCAGTGATAATATCAATACGCCCGAGACTGTGCAACATCAAAGTATTTCTTTGTTCCTCCCCAACAAATCACTTAACATTTACTACGACATACACCAGAAAGAGAGAAATGAAATATAAAATTCAAGCACATTAATCTCAACATTCCACACTATATTAAACATACTCATAAAGTTATTCAATAATAATAAAGCTGAACATAAACCTATTTATTACTCATAACATTTCTTCCAAAATGTTTCAAGGCTAGCACAAATAAAACTATATGGTCTAATAACATTTTCAAAAGCAAAACTGAATAAATGTTTATATTCAACAGTTAAGAAAATCAATTTAAACCTTACCGCAGAAAAATATATATAGTACTTCATAACCCATATCTACCTTTTACGATGTTACGTGAGTTACACCTGAAAATGATGATATTGCACATGCATATCATGTCTATTCTAAACCATCGTGACGTCAATTGCATTTTTATACCTAGCCACTATAGGCTTTACATGACATCAAAAGTTTTAAGTCCGACTACCAAATTGACAATAAAAACTTACTTTTACCAATAACGAAACCTACTTTACAAACCATTAAAATTGTTCTTACGGTTTGTCAGATATGCAATTACATATTTAGCGGGCAAATATTGCATTTTTCTTGTCAATGCGTGTCCGAAATGAAACCATTTATTCATTTCCACATCCTGATTATATCCGGATCAGTTGTTCAGCTTCTTTGGTGGACTCCCTCAAGGCTCTTTCAGCACTTTGAGTCAATAAATAAATTCCGGTTGGCGAGAGGGTAGACCAAGTCCTGCATGTGTGTGCATTGGATTGCTTATTGTTATTGTGCAATGGGTCAGACACCATGCAATACTATAACCAACAAAGCATTTAATTTACCTGCCAAAGCTTCTATTTTGGTTTTATAATGCGATGTTGCAACAAGTGGGGTAGGCCGGCATCCCCCCACAGACAATCCAGCCAATATTCCTGCGGGTTCCAGACGCTTTTCTGGGGTGCCCCCAGTCAGAGCATGTTCAGTGGACCCGCAGTCCCCACCCTGCCACAGGTGAGATAAGGGTATGATGATGAGAGGGAAGACCAAGTACGCATTCAAACGAATTTCCTCATCAACATCATCACTAACCCTTTACCTATCATCACTAACCATTAACCTATTGCAGAGTCGGGTGACCATTGTTGCTCTATTAGGACACCTAAGCGACCTGCTGACAGTATTTTTGCACAGCAGGTTGAGAACCTAATGCTGCAACCCCTATGCATATTTATCGTCCGCCTATTTTGATTCGTTGGAGCACTTGTCCTTGCACGTGGAAATTATGCCGACTACACGTATATTTTACTTCACGCAGCGAGGGTTCTATTCCAGGTATTTTTAATATCGTACATACAATTTGACTTCCCATTTGACGGAAAGCGCACTGGGAACCTGCCCCTCTCAGACACTAACTAATGTGCCAATTTTTTGGGTATTACCAGTACCCAGTTTTCCCAAGCGGCCACCCATGTCAGTACTAGCTGGGATTGCATTGCTTACATTCAGTGACCAAACGAGAACTGGTGTGTCCGAAAGAAGCCAATATACGTGCCATCATTCCAAACCCGTTTTTTCGGCTTTTGGTAGGGCCGAGTACCCATTGTCCCGTCGTCAGAACCGGGAAACACACGGGCCAACTACTGAACAGTAGGCCCTATTTACACGCAGCTGGCTGCTGACTTAATGCAACAACACTTTCCTTATTTAACATGGGCCTATCATCTTTATAGAGGGTAACTTCAGTCACACTCGTCAAAGGGGATATCATTTATCTGGAAATTTTGCCGATTTATATGAATATTTTCACTCCATTGAAAGGGTTTTTTTGACATGCAGATGACATGGTACATACCAAACAACAGCTATACTTATAGGACTTCCCTGTTGCCCGAAACAAGCCATCTGCCTCACCAATATGATCCTATCACCCTGAATTCACGAAGTCAAGTACGTTAACTCTTGAGCTCACCCACGCTACCACTAAGCCACTTTTACTAGTAAATAACTTACGTTAAACAATCAAACAAACCAAGGAACAACGACTTGTCTCCTCACGTCAAAAAGAAAGCTACGACCTCGTCAAAGGAGTGAACCTGCTGAGCAACTGGACTGTATAAACAATAACCCTCTATCCAATGGAACTCCTGAAACCAAATTACATTAATGTCAAAAAGAATCATCGTCACCATCATACCCTTATCCCGTCAATGGCAGGGTCGGGTCCGCGGACTCATTGAACATGCTCTGACTTGGAGGCATCCCAGCCAGGCGTCTGGGACCCGCAGGAAATATTGGCTAAGTTGCCTGTAGGGGGACGCCGGCCTACCCCACTGTTCCAACACCGCTTTATACAACCAAAATAGAAAATTCTGGCAGGTAAATTAATGCTTTATTGGTTATAATATTGCATGGTGTCTGACCTACTGCACAATAACTATAATGCAACAGGAGTCAAGCTCATGCCTAGATGTCAAAATGGGTGACAAATAAATTTTAAAGGCGCCTAATTAAAAAGCGTTGGAGTGATCTTGCCGGGACTCGCCTCGGTGCGCAGTGTGTAGCACGCTCGGTTACTACGTCAGTAGTTCTAGGTTCGATACTGGACCGATGCGGGTTGGCTTCTTTCGGGCGAGAGAGAGGCTCCGAGTGTGCCTTCTTTCGGTTTGTTTGTTTGTTGTTTGTTGGAGTTTAAGGTCCCGTCAACTACAAGGTGATTAGAGACCCGTCCACTGCATAGTTCTAATGCATAGACTGCACAGAACTACACTAATGCGACGATTATTGGGTATTTGCAGTACCCAGCTTTCCCGAGCGACCACACATGTCAGTACTAACTGGGCTTGCGTTGCTTAACTTCAGTGATCAGACAAGAACTGGTGTGTCCAACGCAACTCGCCGCTCCCTGCCTTCTTTCGGATGAGAAGTAAAACGAGGTCCCGTGTGGTGTACGATGGCTTTGCAAATGAGGCAAAATTTCCAGGTGTAGGAGCTCGCCACCTGACGTCGGTTAGTGCTCCAAACGAACAGTAGACCTACGATAAATTAACATAGGGGTTGCAGCTTTGAAAAACCATGTCCAATATATCGCCCTTGTGTCCACTGAAAGGGACAAGATGGGTACACGATCCTGCCGTAGGCGGGAAAAGGGTTAGGAATTACTTGCTTTCGAGGGATATCTTTCCGATTTCTTGTTGGCGACCACTGAAATGGGCTTTCAATCACTTTCTTACTATGGTATGACTGAAAAGTTGATGATGCCTAGCCTAATTGGTTTTCAATTAAATAAAAGGATTCACTCCCACTATTAATCCTTATCAAAGAAGTATCTGTGGATGTTGAACCTTTGATAACTACGAATTGATCCGTTGGGGGCTAAGAAAGAGAAAAAGCAGGTCCTTAAGAATGAGATGGAATTAAAAGAAATACTTTATCATTCAATTGGCAAAATGTGATACCCTGATTAAATACTACAGAAAGGGCACTAAGTAGTTACCTCTGTCAGAAAAATAAAGAAAATAAACAAACAATCGTTGAAATGAATAAGCTATGAAAGAAAAATGTCAAAGACTTTTCATTAGACCTCAGTAAAACAGCAAAAGGAGGATGAAAAATTTCCTGTTTACTCTCCTACTCCAGGAATTTTTTGTTACTTGAGTAAATTTCATTTACTAATAAGTACATTTTCTGAATTGCAATTGAAAGAAAGTAGCAGAGCAGAGAGAGGATATTCCGTGTTTTTAAAAAAATTAAAAACTACAGAATGCATAAACTCCTCGTTAAGTATCATCATCTGAATGAAATCTCTTAACAAATATTAATCATTACTACATCAGTTGATGAGTTTCAAACGAAAGTAAATGCGATGCACATACTTCAAAATGGCATTAAGAGTTTCTGAGATACTTTTCAGTTACGCAGTTTTACAGAGTGAAGTTCAACATGTAAGTTCATGACCCGAGTCTGAAGCCTCAAGGGACGTTGCGCATTTTAGTTCAACACTTTCGTATAATTCTCTATGTACTTACATCCACAGATGAGTTATCATTCATCCAGTGGAGTGCCAGTAGTGTTTGGCGCCTGTGTGTAAGAACGTAGTTGGCGCCTCTATCTCCCCCTCCCGAATAAAAACAGGTCTCAACAATAAACTGGTATATTTCTAATTCTAATTCACTACACTGCAAGCAGCCTTATTTGGCCAATATGGCAGTGGAGAGACAAACTCTCATTCTTACATATAATACCATAAAACTCCTTAAACCCTAAGCTATAACTCTACTGCCCCCTACAATACTAGCAATGGTGGGCTTTCCTTTAAAGAAGCCCTCCCCTTTATTCTCTGGTAAGAAAGAAGATCAATAGTATGAGTCTGTTTGTGCCCTAATCGCCTTCAATTTATATGAATGATCCTTCTCTCCTTATACTCAGCCAGGGACACACTTCCAACCAGAGGTCCATTGCACCCCAACATCAGCAGTCTGATAAAAATACTAATGCTGTGAGATATACGCCGCTGTCTTAATGTGTCCCACCCTAATTCCCTAATCATGTCAGACACGCTCTCTCTGAGAGAAAACCTGTGGAGTACAATTCTTCCTGCCCTCCTTTGGATCCTTTCTATCTCCCAAGATAAATCCTGCCTGAAGGGAAACCAAACATTTTTCACAGCATCACCTAGGAATGGTGACTTAGGAAAGCAAAAAATAATGAATAGTGACTTGACAGTCTAACGAGTATTGGCAGATAAGGGGCTAGATCTAAGAAGCAAGTAGAGCGCCAGGGCGCCTTTACTATCCTGGCGCCTGTGTGCATTGCACGCATTGCACCATGTGCTGGCAGGCCTTTGCATTCATCCTGCCATTCTAGGGTCCTCTACTGTTGGTATTATAAGTTGAGTGCATCCCAAACTGAGAGGGCCTTTTTGCACCTCTCGTAATTATCTGGTCGACTCATATGAGTACCTAAAACACGCGTTTTAAGCACTATTAATAAATCGAACACACGGAAATAGAAGGAAGTGTAGTACAGTATTATAGAGACATCAGAATAATCCGTGCGCAGCCATTAAGTTACCCAAACCTAATTCAATATTGGACCAGCACTATAAAAAAACATATTTTGCAAAGTATCTCAATATGATCAAACTCCTGCAAACAATCGCATCAGAGTACTATTTTTATTTTCTGTAGGAATTGCCTTTTGAAATGTAATACGTATTTTAAAATATCCTGCATTTTACTAAAGGCAGTATCGCCCTACGACAGTCATCAATAAATTTCTAAATAATGAATAAACTGATGACTACATAATATCTTTCATATCATCAGGCAGGGTTGGTAGGCCATTTTAACACTATTGGGACATATGACCGATCTGTTGGACGGTATTTTTACGTAGCCGATTGCCGAACTAAATATGCAACCTCTGTTTATAGTCGCCCTATTTTGATTCATTAGGGCACTTTTTCTTTCGCCGTGGCCAAGGGGCGAGCTCCTACACCTGGAAATTTTTGCCGAAATATACCTTACTCCATGTAACACCTCCACATAGGACCACGACTTTACTTTCCATCTGACGGAAGGCGCACTGGGAGCTCTCTCGCCCGTCCGGAAGAAGCCAAACCATCTCGGTATAGGATCGAACCCAGTGGCGTCGCTAGGGTTGGCGTCACCCGGTGCAGTGACACCATTGTGTCACCCCCTCTCCCAAAAACGCCGCTTCTTCTGCTTTGGTATCACCCCATTTTTCATGGTGCGAGTAGTGTCACCTGGTGCGGGCCGCACCCCCCCTAGTGACGCCACTGGTAGAACCTGAAAACCACTGACGCAGTAGTCCAGCACACTTCCTCCTTTTGACAATGATAAAAGGAATTTCACCACAAAAATGACATGCCATTGTTAAATAAGCAACGCCTGTGCTATTAATTCGGCAGGCAAATACCTATAAGTATCTTCTAACACTTCTTTAATGAGTTCCTGGACCAAACGAGAATCTGACTGTGCTACGGGGGAAATTGGCTAGGAATGGCAAGTGCGTCAGTGCGAGTCGAGAATCCTGAGGCAGGAACACGAGAATGAAAAGACAAAGACAGAAACGGACAGCAAAAACAGGGCCTAGAAAAATTCAAAACAACTGTCAAACAGTGGTTTCATAACTTCCTACCAACCTGTACCATACTTTGGATTGCCTCGCAGAATCTGCATAGATATAACAGACCTGGATTCCACCGCAGAAACCACAACTGAGTGACTGAAATTAAATGAACTAATTATTAATACACAGACGTGTTGAGGGCCTCATTTTCATCATGGCGCACAGTAGATTTGATTCTGCCTGAAGTGGATAGGGCTAAATAAAGGACAGATATACCTACGGCAACCTTAGTTCAGAGGCTAAGAAGGGCCACCGCCTCTGTGCACTTGTTCAAACAAGTAAACTCATTCTAGAAGCATGTTTTATCAATTTTAGTTGCAAAGAAGAGGCAGCCTGAGCTAAACTTAGCACAAGTACAAGTTATGTATATTTACAAAAAAAGAAAGCATTGTTGATTAAATGACCTTATGAATTGCTTAGAGCTGTTGCCTTGTCTTTCAGGTTACACCCGCCAACAGCTGGGCTTTCTCATATCCCATCCTAAGTATGAAAGTTATAAATATTTTTTTTGGTTGGATTTCAACAGCCCTTTCGCAATTCTGGAATGATCTACTGCTTAGGCAACATGAACATGGAAGGAATTTCTAATTCTTTGCCGCTGCCATATTTGGAAACGACATCATCCACAACAAGACAACACTTGTAAAGGTAACGTGGAAAGGAACTTGAAAGGCTAACAGACAAGGGCTGATAAAACAGGTAGAAAATATAAATAAACACCAGTGGAGTTTTTGGCATATTGTAAAACAAACTTTTTTTTAGTTTTCTCACATGGTCCTCACTTTTTCCTGTCATTGTCGGAATATGTGGAATAAAAAATATTCCTTCTTGTCATTCAAAAACGATCTTAATTCCAATCAATCAACAAAAAACCATTTTTACTCACTTGTCAAGCATACCACCAAAAAGCTCACCTCGGTGGTGCAGAGGCAGTGTGGTGGTCTACTGCGTCAGTGGTTCCAAGTTCCTGTACCGAGGCTACTTTCAGGCAAGACAGAGAGAAAGATTCCCAGTACGCCTTCCGTCGGATAGGAAGTAAAGCTTTGACCCCGTGTGGTGTGATCGGTTCTATTTGCATGTAAGAAAAACCGTTACTACATGGAGTAACTCAAACGTGCAGTTGTATGTCTCACTCATGGATTGGGGAGTAAGCCAAACAGCCATAACAGTCGAACCCTAAGGAGGCTGCTCGCGGGTGAGGATGTAGTAGGTGTCAGGGCCGGTCCGTCCATAGGTTCAAAGTGTGTAAAGAACGCGGGCGGCGGCCCTAATGGGGCGGCCGGCACAAACTTAAAAGCAACATGAAACTTTGAATACTTTGATGCTTCAGGAATAGAATCCTGCCTCGGTGGAGGCAGTGGATAGCTTCCTCAGTAACGACGTCAGTGGTCATTGATTCGATACTGGACCAAGGTGGTTTGACTTCTTTGGGCGAGAGAGATCCCCGAGTGCGCCTTCGGATTAGAAGTAAAACCGAGGTCCCGTGTGGTGTACGATGGCATTGTCATGTAAAAGAACCCTCTCTACAGTGTAAAGGGTCGATGAGGCAAAATTTCCAGGTGTAGGAGCTTGCCGCCTGGCGTCGGTAGAATGCCCCAACGAACAGTAGACCGACGATAAATAAGCGTAGGGGTGCAGCTTTGGCCGGCAACCGGCTGCAGAAAAATCTATGACCAATATATCTCTCCATGTCCATTCAGAGGGACAAGATGGGTACCCAGCTGTGGAAAACCACTGTCCAATATATCACCCTTGCTTGTTGTTTTTTGTTGTTTGTTGGTGTTTAAGGTCCCGTCAACTACAAGGTCATTAGAGACCCGTCCACTGCCTAGTTCTAATGCATAGACTGCACAGACACTACACCAATGCGACGATTATTGGGCATTAGCAGTACCCAGCTTTCCCGAGCGACCACCCATGTCAGTACTAACTGGGCTTGCGTTGCTTAACTTCAGTGATCAGACGAGAACTGGTGTGTCCAACGCAACTCGCCGCTCCCTATCACCCTTGCGTCCATTCAGAGGGACAACATGGGTACCCGACACTGCCATAGGCGGGAAAAGGGTCAGAAGTTGCTTTTGCTTTTATGTTTCAGGAAATTCTTTCCGTGTGCTGGCAAACAAGAAAATGAAAACGATTTCTTTACTCAAACAAAGCAAATCAATGTTAACTTGTAGACGTTAAGAAAAATAAGTGAAAATATTTTGAG